>CM060976.1:32700000-33275000 GCA_030765065.1 Deroplatys truncata
TGTGTGTCTGTGTGTGTGTCTGTGTGTGTGTCTGTGTGTGTGTCTGTGTGTGTCTGTGTGTGTGTGTCTGTGTGTGTGTCTGTGTGTGTCTGTGTGTGTGTCTGTGTGTGTGTCTGTGTGTGTGTCTGTGTGTGTGTCTGTGTGTGTGTGTGTCTGTGTGTGTGTCTGTGTGTGTGTCTGTGTGTGTCTGTGTGTCTGTGTGAGTGTGTCTGTGTGTGTGTGTGTCTGTGTGTGTGTCTGTGTGTGTGTCTGTGTGTGTCTGTGTGTGTCTGTGTGTGTCTGTGTGTCTGTGTGTGTCTGTGTGTGTCTGTGTGTGTCTGTGTGTGTGTCTGTGTGTGTCTGTGTGTGTGTCTGTGTGTGTCTGTGTGTCTGTGTGTGTCTGTGTGTCTGTGTGTGTGTGTCTGTGTGTGTGTGTCTGTGTGTGTGTCTGTGTGTGTCTGTGTGTGTCTGTGTGTGTGTGTCTGTGTGTGTGTGTGTCTGTGTGTGTCTGTGTGTGTGTCTGTGTGTGTGTGTCTGTGTGTGTGTGTCTGTGTGTGTGTGTCTGTGTGTGTGTGTGTCTGTCTGTGTGTGTCTGTGTGTGTGTCTGTGTGTGTGTGTCTGTGTGTGTCTGTGTGTGTGTGTCTGTGTGTGTCTGTGTGTGTGTGTGTCTGTGTGTGTGTGTGTGTGTCTGTGAACAGCAAAACTCAAAAACGAACAGTCGGATAAGCACCAAACTTGGTATTTAGGTTCAGTATCTTCCAGAGATACGACACGAAGGTTTTCAAGAAAATCCCCCCACCCCAGACTACCCTTTACATGGAAGATTTTTCGAAAATTTTAATTTTCTCAAAAATGGCTCTAACGATTTTGATGAAAATATCATATGTTTAAGATAATGTCATGAGAAATGAAATGTATATCTCGAAATTTCTGGGAATGTCTCCAAAAGTATTCTTCATTATGAACGACTTTTGCATAACTGATAAACCATAAGAGATAGACAAAATTTTACTACACAAAAAATGTAGATCGCGTTAAAATACACAACTTATATCATATACATTTTTTTTGTTGAGTGAACCGTTTTCGAGATATTGCTTGTTATTTCCTTAAATTTTCCAATACTTATACTTTTTCTCAAATTCGTTATTCATTTTTTTATGTCCTGGACATGCAAAGAGAATGGAATGCGCCACATAGCAACCAGCGATAAAATATTTGACTATCGCTTAAAAGCTACCAAGAAAATTACAAATAAGATTGACATCTCGATATCTCGATTAATATGAAGCATATGGAGAATAGGCGTTTGTAAAATTAGATTGTAGAAGAGTAGAGAAAGTCATGTGAGTGTAACACATCAGATTTTTTTCACCGTGGTCAGAATGGAACTTCAAAGCCACTTATAGGGGCCATATTTTTAACATCTGACTATACTTCATCCTACTGCATCCCTCTTGTAAAGCATTTCTTCAAACGTTTAACTCGATTGGAAAAAGTGGATAGACGAATGTGCTTTTGTATGAACTGTTCAGTAGAGGTTAGAAAAAGTCATGTGAATGCAACACAGATTTGTTAAGCCAGCAACTCCAGTCTACGATAGTAGTGCTCATGAAGGTATATCTTGAAAGCGATATAGATTTAAGGAAGTCTACAAGTTCCCACAGAACCAGTCTGAAGCTGAATGGTTGCATCCACAAAGAAACGGAAGAACTACTTACAGGGTATTCACATGGCATTCCTGTTTCTTACAATAGATTTTCTAGTTTAAGGTCATTATCATGCAGATAACCGTATACTTTTCTAGTTCTGCTTGCAATTACACATATGCTCAAAGAGTAATTTAATTTCCTAGCCTTAAGGAAATCCAGTATATATTGGTAAATGAGAAAGATGAAGTGATATTATGTAATATATTTTTCTGCCACTGCTTAAAAATTGCCTGATATTTACCATTTGCCTTGTAAAATTTCATTCATGGTTCATTTGTTATAAATTGTATTTTTCTTAATCGCTCTGGTTCTCGTTCTCATTCATCCAAGAGGGATGATGCGTGATGGCATTATGGGAAAGTGCAAATGTACGTCAGTGTTCTTCTTCGTAGTAAGAATATAGGATGTAATTATCGGAAGGGGAACCCCGTCACTGCGACCAACTAGATCTATTGTGGCTACACCCTCCAGGAGCCAGGGATGAAGTGAAGGAGCCGCAGGAGGGCGCAGGTCCGCAGGCAGACAGGATCCCAGAGATGCACGGTAGTCCCTATCATTTCCAGTTCGAAACACCCGCACTCGGCCAGTAGACGCGGAGTCCCGCGAGGGGGCGACGAAACCGCCCTTGTAGGCAGGCCAACGCGCCCTTTCTTTCCTAAGCGCAGCGAGAATGCCACCTGGACATCATTAGACGCGCTACGGAACCTGGGGACACTGCCTGAAAGATGAAAGGGAGAAAGATGAAATGACAGGAAATGAGGGAAAGGAGAAATCCTAGTAGAATACACCCACATTCGCCTAGGCACCAGAGGAAAAACTGAAAACCCCATGCTCAGAGTGGGTGGTCATGGGAAATCGAACTCGGGACCTCCCGAATGCGGACCACAGACGTTACCGCCTGAGCCATCCCACTCAATCTCTTTGTCTTAAATTATACTTAGAAACATTAATGAATCAATGTATTCGACAATTGCACGGCAATAAGGTAATGTTCTACGAAAACGAAACGCTTATAACCACATGACAAACTGTGAACCTTTTGCAATTTAACAAACGTGTTCCTCTTATTGAATACAAGTAAGGTTTTCAAAATAGCTACTATCACTCAGCTCTATAACGCACAATAGAGCTGATCAGTCGCTATTACCTAGGAGTAGTTCTATAACAAGAAGAAAGCGTTGCTCCAAAGCTTTCTAACAAAGTGTATTCCAAACTTCAGCGTCGCTGGCTTGAATTTGGAAAATGATAGGAACGTACCCACAGAAGACAAGAGTGCTGAGTACTTTTGCTCCCCACCGAGCAAGGAGGTGCCGCGGTATCGTGTACGACTCAACTCAGGAGGTCGCGGGTTCAATTCTCGTCGACCACCCACTCTGACCCATGAGTTTTTCGGGTTTCCCCGGGTTGGCAGGCGAATGCTGGGATGGTTTCTTCTCTACCACTATTTCCTTTCCATCATTTCCCTTCATTCCGTTTTCTTCTCATCTTTCAGTTGTGCTTCTAGGTTTCGTGGCGTATGACGGGACAGATGGCGCGGATGCGTGCTCAATGTAAAGAGTATTCTCCGTGGACACCAGAGGGCTGCTTATTGGTGCGTCATTCTTGCTCTGTCTCGGCGGCTCCAGAAGTGGGCCGGATCCACGAGCTTGGAAATGGATTTTCACGCGTCCCTGTGGCCAGTAGCCTCCTGGGTTACTTCACCTCCTCCCTTCTGAGGGGTGGTAGACGCATTAGATCTGCCGATCGCAGCGCGCGGGGTGTCCCCCTTCGTAGTATTACCTTTACCTCTACTGTTGCTCCCCGTTGGAAGTAATTTAGTAGTTCCTGGCATGGGAAGTAGTGGGCTGAGTTCCCTCTTCTAGTAAGGCTTTTTTTGTAGTGGTAGACAAATATTACTGAAATCTGATACCACAATTATGGACGGCAACATATAAATAATTAATTAAAGAAATAATGGTCAGATACAGAAATAATTGCAATAAGCAATTTCTCTGTATTAAATCAATCCGTAATGTAAAAAGCTTGAGTTGAAAGGTAATTAATTAGGAAGTCGGTTAGCCAAAGTCATTAGCGACAGCGGAAGTAGCGAGCACATTAGCTTAAATATTTATGGGAACGCAGTTAGGTTATAAGTTCAGTTCGCTTACAAAGTCACGTAGCTCAAAATCCTGAAAAAGAGAAGTAAAAGGTATTTCCGAGAGTTTAGCTAGGTCAGCATGGTAAAAAAGTTAGGAGGCACGCGTAGGATTTAAGTATTGTTCGCGCCTGAAAAGTGATGGTGGGAGTAATTCTAATGGAGGCGTGGCTTAAGTAATAAGAAGTTGGGAGTCTAAATCAGAGAAGCACTGGTCAGTAATACGGGTCGACGTTGGTGCACACAGTTGTGCACACATAAATTACACTCTCTGGTACCGTCACCGGTACTTGCTCGTGTGATGTTTGAAGCGCCCAGTGACGCGCTTGTATGAGTAGTGACTCACGGCAGGTTAGGCTTCTAGTTTCTTTTATTGCAGGAACACTTATTCCAACCATAACTTTGATACTGAAGAAGTTAGCAGATTTAATGGCAGTCGGCAGATATTGGAGACAACGAGAAAAGGTGGCAACTACATTCCTGTACCAAATTGTCGCACCATTGGGACATCTTGTTTTTGCTTCAAATCTAATTGAAGAAAGAATGCTACTGCTTCGGTCTCAGTTGAAGTCGTGATATATGTACACAATCATACAGTCGAAACTCTGCTACTGCATAACGGAGTGGTTATGTATTAGCACAAAGTGGCAAATAAGATGAAAATGAATAGGGAGGATTCGAATCTATACTATTGATTCATTCATATTTATCGCGTTGTTTGAAGCAATAGGGTTTGCTTTCCGATACTTTAAGTCATATGTGCAATTCAAATTATATATAGAATTCAATGATTGTAGCATACAACTATTTAGGAAATAATTTGCTTATAGGAAATACAGTACAGAGGGTTACAGTGTGCAGGCTTTCTGAAATAGCACGAATAAAAATTACGAATAATAATTACCGTTGTAAAGGCTTTCCATTTTTGAAATAGTGAGAGTGAGAATGCATGTACATTGTAGTATTAGGATGACTTCAATTCATACGCCGCGTGTTTGATATTAACCAATAACGTTTAACACTGCCTCAAATACTGACCAATCATGGTCGTTTATCTCATGATATGCTTGTAAGCATGCGATTTTATCGGGTAAAACGTTTTTTAAAGTGTATACTTTATACCATAGAAGTATTGTTTTATTTCCGTTCCCTGCCAAAAGTATTTATAGCCAGCATCAGAACTATATGACTCCGATATTTGTAAAGCATAGCGCACAGTTGACGCAGCAAGGGATAGTTTGAATCGTTGAGTAACGCCACTGCTCAGTTGATAGCGGTCACAGTAACGGTAAGCACGCGGAATGTAAACAGCTCACCGCAGACATCCACCTGCGGTTATATAATGCCCCTTAGTTGAGGATCTAAACCCATTCCCTTCCATATCGCCGAACCCCTTATTTACTATAGCAGTAAAAGCGGCGTAGCCAAAATCTTTTAATTTTCTTTTTTAAGCTCATCCATCGATATAATACACTTAAATCATGAATTACATTTTACAGACTGCATCCATGTTTACTTTCTCTGTTGCTTATTTGTGATAGATAAAGGAACTATTATATTCCACTCAAGGTTCGGTATCGACATTTCAAGAAAATCCCCCCTACCGGAAACAACCGCTTACGTGGAATGAAATTCGTTAATTTATTTCTCAAAAATGGCTCTTAACGATTTTGATTAGAATGCCATATACTTAAGGCATTTGCATGACAAATAAAATGTACATCTTGAATTCTCTGGGAATAAACAGTGAAGCCCTCTTCGTTCTGAACGACTTCTGTACTTGTCTTATTCGTGGGCCAAGATAGACCGTATTTCATTCATTATCTGTTTACCCTCCTATTATGTAGGACTTACACCCCCCATGACATACAAGCGGGACAGACACTCATGGATCAGACAGAGCATCCAGGATGGGATGAAGGAAGTAGATGAAACGAAATGTTGGTGAAATGGATGAAAGGAAAGGTGATGATGGAGCAGTTGGTGGAATGAATGGCGGGAGAAACCGGAGAACCCGGAGAAAACCCGCCCAGACGCCGCTTCGTTCACCACAAATCCCACATGCAGGTCCCTGGGATTGAACCCTGGCCGCCTCGGTGGGAGGCGAGCGGTCTAACCACTCGGCCACGGCGCCGCATAGACCGTATTTTACTACAAAAAATGTAGACATCGTTAAAGCATGCAATTTATATAAAATAGGTAACATTTATTCACCATTTCTTCATTTTAGCGAGAACTAAATGTGTAATGAAACCAATGCTCCAAATGTTTATCTCGATTAACATAAAGTAGATATAAAAATAAGGTCTTCTAAGAAAGGTATGTAGAAGCTGCATAAAAATAAGCATAGAGAAGGTCATGTGAATGAAGCACATCAGATTTTAAGGTCTGTGTGTCTGTGAACAGCATACTACATACGTAAAGTCGGCTAAATATCAATTTGGTATTTAGGTTCAGTATCTACTGGATGCTGAGGCAGTATTTTATATCACAACACTGTGAATGCTAGAGTGATTGTAGTGTAAATTAACATTATTGTATGACAATGATTTTAGATGTTTGTTAGCCATAAGCATTGTTATGAAATAAGTTTACACGGCCTCTGAAACTGACAATAGAGTGGGTAACAATGAAGCGAGGGGTGAGTTGTTTATCACTAAAAAGAGACAAACAAATGACGTCAGGGTAGCGTGCCTTTCTTTAGAAATGGAGGGAATATCTTCCCTAGAGCATATGTGTTAGTAATTATGATTGGCTGACAAAACAGACGCTAATGTTGGCGCGATTTAGTAACCAATAGCAGCTCTATTATAATGTTTAGGCATTACGAGGTGAAGGAGTATATATTCTCCAGCCATAAGTATGTTTCGCGTAGTTCTAAGAAATCATTCGCGAGGTACACGTCGCGCAGTCTTGAAGAATCTCTCGTGAGGAGAATGTCATACAGTTTGGAAGAATCTCTCGCGTCGTAAAGTTAAGTTCGGAAATATAACAATTTCAGTCAGGCGTGTATAAAGATTACAGATGTGAACTATTAATTAAGTGTGACGGCAATAAAAGTGTAAAAACAAATCCTTTTATCAGTGTTATCTTTTAGGAACAACTCCTTTCCGTTTACACGCCCTGCTCAGAGATATTTGCTCGACTGAGTAATAATAGCTAGCCGGAGGACAAAGAACCCAAATCTTAAAATAATAAAACAATAACAGGCGCCCAGCAAATACGATAACACGAGAGATTACTGCGACAATGCATTACTAAGTTTAGAGTAGAAAAGTTTTCGTTATTTTAAAATGGCTGTAACGATTTTGATTAAAATACCATATGTTTAAGATATTTGCATGACCAATAAAATGTATATCTTGAATTTTCTGGGAATAGCCATGAAGTCTTCTTCATGCTGAATGACTTTTGCATAATTGATAAGCCGTAAAAGATAGGCACACTCTTACTGCACACAAAAATAAAGAACTCGTTAAACTACACAACTTATGTCAAATAAATATACATATGCAGAGTGGAGCATTTAAGCTGAGACTGAACAATATCTCCAAAACCAAAGAAAGAAATGTCTTAAATAAAAGTTGCTTGATATTATGTGGGAAAGTAAATGCCATTAGTCTTGTTTTATTTGGAGGACGTTGTGATGGTCATTTTAGGGTATTTTAAATTGATCTTAATTGTGGGTTCCAATTTCAAAAAAAATTAAATTTACCCTGAAATGACCACCATAACGTCCTCCAAACAAAATACGACTAATGACATTTACTTTCCCTGATAATATCAAGCAAATTTTATTAAAGACATTTCTTTCAACAACTGTTAGTTTTGGAAATATTGTACGGTCTCGACTTAAATAGTTCACCCTATATATCGTGGTCGTGCAAATAGCATGAAATTACAAAGCCATTACATAACGACATACTCCTTAAAATTCTGACTCGCTTTATCTACTGTATCATACAGTGACATTTGTAAATGTGAACGCTTATCTGAATTATAAGAAGTAGCTGGAATAATAAGCCCTTTTAAGAATAGTTTGTAGAAGAGTGAGTACAGAAACTCGTGTGAATGCAACGCATCAGATTTTTAAGAAGGAAAGGAAGCACTGCATTCCCTAATGGGACAATTAGAGACATTAAAAGTTCAATTTCTTTAGGGATTTATTTATTATGGTGCTATTAGTAGTGTCAGTGCTTTGAGATGCATTTTTAGTGACGTCTGCATATGAAGCATAGGTGCGTAGGGAGCATTGATTCCTGTCGAGTTTAGGCACAGGAAAACTGGGCTTTTCTGTCGCTTTAAATCTCTGATGTTAGTTTGAATGAATTTATGAAGTTCTGACGAGGGACATCCTCTGTAGTTAAACATATGTTAACCTTTACAGTTAGCTCAGATAGGACATCTTGGAGTTTTGGTGAACTTGGAAGTTGAATGCAGACCATCGCATTTAACGCAAAGGAAAGTTCTGTGACAGTAGTTTTTGGAATGACCATAATCTTGGTATTTTGTACACAACGAAAGTTTAGGCTTATCTAAGGGTTCCGTTTTAAAGTCCGCCTTATGGACGATTTTAAGGTACGCTCCTGTACGCGATCTATTTCTTCAAGATGAAAGAGAATCGTTGTATCACATAGCGACGGAAAAGTATCATTATTTACTTGTTTTCCTTAAGCTCTGCCTTTTTCAAGAGAAGATTAAAGATGCTCTCTCTAACATTAGACCAGTTCATTTGGCTTTGCCATTCTGATTTCAAATGACTCACGGAGTGCACTAGAGCCAAGCTGACTCAAAATTCACTTTGACCTACTCTATGTGTTTATATGTCCTGTTATTTTATAGATAGAAAGGTTCTTTGAAAAGTGGCGAGTTTGGTTTTAGAGCTTCATGCTGTAGCTACTTGTAGGAAACACAGGCTATTATTAAATGTTTTATAAGAAAACAAACGAGCAGAATCGCCTGGTACAGAAACTACTAATGTCACTATTTTACGGAAATTGAGTTTGTTGGTCATACGGCTTTATGTGTATAGAGGCATCGATTTGTATCAATATCCCTGATGTCCATGTTAAACTGTGGATGCAACAGTTGATTAAGGTTTTTGTTTGGTGCAAAATCCTTCATGCCCTGGACATGGGAGATTTCTATTCAAATTTCTAGGTTAGCTATATGTCTCTCGTGTGTCAGGTGCTTTTTCTTTCTTCTTGCATCCTTGCTGCCAGCGTTGTGTTTATGGTTGTTATAATTTAGAATAATATGTGTGGCATATCTCACTGGTAAGTTAATTGTGACTAAACGAAAAAAAAGTATAAAAATGTTATTTACAAACGAGAGAATAAAAGAAAGTAGACTGAAACACCAAGAGCATGAAAACCACAACCGTAAAAGAGTTAAGCGGAGAAAACAAGGTTATGATTACAGGTAAGCCATATACATTAATATTTCATTTCGCAACACTGTTATTGTTTGGTGTGGAACATTATGTGTTTTCGTGTTATTAATAGCACTGCTTAGTTTCAGATGCATTTGGAAATGTATGAGAAGTAAAATTAGCTCAAATGTCATGACGGAATAATTGTATTCCAAGTTTATAACTTTCAGAGCCTAATAGAGGTGTGTCCCCTTGCAAGGAAACCTCCGCGATTGTCGGAAGAGCTACATGCATTACAAGAGAAAAACTCAAAGGGCACACGTACAAATATTGGTTGTCCAGCTCTAGTGGTCGAGTTCAAGTATGTAAGTCGGCAGTTTTATCTGTCTTGGTATTTCTGATGGCAGATTACGAAACTAAGAAATTGCTATGTTCCGGTAAATCACAGCGATCTGCCAATGCAATGCCGGCTGAGTGATGTTACTGAGAACTATATTAACAGTTTTCCAATCACTGGTGGGCATTATACAAGTGGAGAGTACAAGTAATTGTCGCCGAATCTTAATGTGAAGAACATGTGGAAATTGTTTCACACTGAAGTGAAAGTATCGTATTAGTTTTACTGGAAAATATTCCAACAAAATTGTGATTTGAAATTTGGTCAACCCTAGGTTGATACATGTTGTGTTTGAGAAGAATTAGAAGTCAAAATAAAAAGCACCTAGTTAAATGACGATGCTAAGCGTATTGCAGTAACAGAGCAGATAGTTCACAGGACAGCGGAAAATTTTTATAAGAAAACAGATCATTAGAAAAAGATGTGCCGAGAACGTGAAGATGTTGCCGGAATTTGCGTTGACAACGTGCAAAATCTTATGCTTCCAATTATCCCCATACAAGACACATTCTATTTGCGGCAACTTACTTAAATCTTTTCTACATGCATAATTTAAAATCTGCTAAGGCTATATTCTATACATATGATGAAACAATGTCTAAAGAGGGTGCCAATGATGTTTGTTCATTTCTCCTCTGTTACATAAATGAATATATTAGCTCAAGCATTGGGCAATTTGTAGCGGGAAACGGTTGTTGGGCCACATTTGTATCGGGAAATCGTTGATCAGTAGCATCTGGAAAGCGTCGTTCCTCTGGTTGATGCTATCTGCTGCAGGTTCTTGTCCTCGGCTATGGATGCTCGTCGGCTGCTGTGTTTTCCATTCCTAACCTTTCCCTATATAGCTAATTCTTGGTTCTCAGGGTTATCGTGGGTGAGGCAAATTAAAACTATAGTGCATTTCCCTTAATAAATGTGGTTTATTGACGATTTAAATATTTATAGGCAGCTAGCTTTTCCCATTATACCAATCCCACCATTTGAATAAATCAGGAGTCTAAACTAACTACATACATCTTCCTACCCATATGCACACACGTGCATCTGTCGTAAAGAGCTTAGTACTTTATGTCGCCGAAATTTTAGAAGAGAGTGAAAATCCGGGGCTTTGTTCGCCTTTATATACCTGAGCCTAGTGACGCTTACCTCTGCGCTTCAAAATGTAAGGACGTTTCCAATTGGTCCTCAGATCGCATTACCTTAACATGTATGAGAATATTCTACTCCGAAGTTTTGCGCTTACGCGTCACTATGACGCGTCGTGAAGCGGATTCAATATCTCCGCCTCTTTTCTCTATCTGTCTCTTTCTATTTCTCCTTACCGCTACCGGCTCCCTGTTCATTAGCTTGGTGAAAGGTGGGCTCTACTTAGAATTATCTTTTACCTGGAATTTGCCAGCTCGCCCATTTCTTACACTCTGCTTTGTACAGTTCTTGGTTGTTTCTTATATTATTACTATGTACAATTCTTATATATGTGTGTTATATCCCCTTTCAAATTACTTTTCTCATATGGCTGTGCCGGCCAGAACAAAAATCATTGTGTCATCCGGCTCATATTGCTATTGGTAGCAAAAGGAAGATTTGATTTAGTTCATCAATATGCTTCCATCAGAAGTCACAGTTACCTTCCTTGTGACAGAGATTTTAATGTTGTGAAGAGAACTGTAAGAAGAAAAGATCGTGTACACTTGCCATTGGAATACACAGAGCATCTCCTAGCTCTAACAGTGCTTTTACGATGCACATGGTCCAAAAAGAATAAATTATCGATTTCAAATCTTGGCGGCCAATACATTATTAAAAATCTGATAAGATACACTCACATGACTTTCTCTACTCTTGTACAAACTATTTTTACAAACGCCTATTCTCCATATGCTTCATGTTAATCGAGATATCGAGATGTCAATCTTATTGGTAATTTTCTTGTAGATGCAAGGGGAATATGGTAGGTTTTAAGCGATAGTCAAATATTTTAACGCTGGTTGCTATGTGGCGCATTCCATTCTCTTTGCATGTCCAGGACATAAAAAAAATGAATAACGAATTTGAGAAAAAGTATAAGTATTGGAAAATTTAAGGGAATAACAAGCAATATCTCGCAAACGGTTCACTTAACAAAAGAAATGTATATGACATAAATTGTGTATTTTGACGCGATCTACATTTTTCGTGTAGTAAAATTTTGTCTATCTCTTATGGTTTACCAGTTATGAAAAAGTCCTTCATAACGAAGAATACTTTTGGAGACATTCCCAGAAAATTCGAGATATACATTTTATTTGTCATGACAATATCTTAAACATATCTATGATATTTTAATCAAAATCGTTAGAGCCATTTTTGAGAAAATTAAAATTTTCGAAAAATGTTCCATGTAAAGGGTAGTCTGGGGTGGGGGGATTTTCTTGAAAACCTTCGTGTCGCATCTCTGAAAGATACTGAACCTAAATACCAAGTTTGGTGTTTATCCGACTCTTCGTTTTTGAGTTATGCTGTTCACAGACACACAGACACACAGACAGACACACAGACACACACACACACGGACATGTTTCCAAAAATGCTTTTTTTGGATTCAGTGAGTCTCAAAACATGTATTTCCGGTGAAATCTCGGTATCGAATTTTTGGGTGGAATGCAATACTTCCCCTACTTACTATACGTAGTAGAGAAAGTAAAAATGAATAAGGAATTTGAGAAAAAGTATAAGTATTGGAAAATTTAAGGAAATAACAAGCAATATCTCGAAAACTGTTCACTCAACAAAAGAAATGTATATGATATACGTTGTGTATTTTAACGCGATCTACATTTTTTGTGTAGTAAAATTTTGTCTATCTCTTAATGGTTTACCAGTTATGCAAAAGTCGTTCACAATGAAGAATACTTTTGGAGACATTCCCAGAAATTTCGAGATATACATTTCATTTCTCATGACATTATCTTAAACATATGATGTTTTCATCAAAATCGTTAGAGCCATTTTTGAGAAAATTAAAATTTTCGAAAAATGTTCCATGTAAAGGGTAGTCTGGGGTGGGGGGGATTTTCTTGAAAATCTTCGTGTCGCATCTCTGGAAGATACTGAACGTAAATACCAAGTTTGGTGTTTATCCGACTGTTCGTTTCTGAGTTATGCTGTTCACAGACACACAGACACACACACGGACATGTTTCTAAAAATGCTTTTTTTGGATTCAGGAGGTCTCAAAACATGTATTTCCGGTGAAATCTCGGTATCGAATTTTTGGGTGGAATGCAATACTTCCCCTACTTACTATACGTAGTAGAGAAAGTAAAAAAATCTGATGTGTTACACTCACATAACTTCCTCTACTCTTGTACAATCTATTTTTACAAACGCCTATTCTCCATATGCTTCATGTTAATCGAGATATCGAGATGTCAATCTTATTGGTAATTTACTTGTAGATGCAAGGGGAATATGGTAGCTTTTAAGCGATAGCCAAATATTTTAACGCTGGTTGCTATGCGGCGCATTCCATTCTCTTTGCATGTCCAGGACATAAAAAAATGAGTAACGAATTTGAGAAAAAGTAGTCGTTCACAATGAAGAATACTTTTGGAGACATTCCCAGAAAATCCAAGATATACATTTTATTTGTCATGAAAATATCTTAAACATATGATATTTTAATCAAAATCGTTAAGAGTCCTTTTTGAGAAAATTAAAATTTTCGAAAAATGTTCCATGTAAAGGGTAGTCTGGGGTTGGGGGGATTTTCTTGAAAACCTTCGTGTCGCATCTCTGGAAGATACTGAACCTAAATACCAAGTTTGGTGTTTATCCGACTGTTCGTTTCTGAGCTATGCTGTTCACAGACACACACACAGACACACACACACAGACACACACACACACACAGACACACACACACACACAGACACACACACGGACATGTTTCCAAAAATGCTTTTTTTGGATTCAGGGAGTCTCAAAACATGTATTTACGGTGAAATCTCGGTATGGAATTGTTGGGTGGAATACAATACTTCCCCTACTTACTATACGTAGTAGAGAAAGTAAAAAGCACTCTCTGTAAAATCACAAGGAGGGAGAGTCCCTAGAGCGATGAAACAATCTTTTTCAATTTCAGAGTTTATGGAGCTTTTTATTGCAAACAAACTCCGGTGTGGTCAAAGTTAAAAAAATCTTTGATGGCCTGATGGAACATATTTCAGACTTGTAGAACAAAACCTAATTCCAGACTTTCCATCAAATCCAGCTTTCTTTGAAATGCCAATTATTAGTGACAAGAAGATGGCTGATTTGAAAAAATTCAAGCCCGCCTTATGCCAAGATCTAGAAATTCAATCCTTTTTTGCACATTTGTATTCCAAATCCACTTATGTGGCTCAAGAAAAGTAATGCTAAGTTATATTGGACACAACTGTATACTTGTGTAATGGTTTTTGACATTAAATGTATTTTATTACAGAATTTGTGTCCAATTGGAACAGAAATCCCCCATGTTCAGCATCTTTAAGTTTTAATATGTCGGAACTAATTATTACTGGAAGCCTGCAAACTTACAAAACACAAGCGCTTCCATCCAGTTTACGTAGGTTAAAGTGTATTTGTAACTCTTCATGCAGAGTATTTTGGTTTCTCCTTCTCCTGAAAAATCATAATGTTTGGACACGAGAGGTTTTTGCACCAAGCGATTCCATTGATTACAGAACTCAAAAAGGCGCATAGGTATGCATAAACGTGTTACAAACTGCATAAAAGGGACCCAAGGGACAGGTAACAAAGCAACCATCGGTCAGAAAAAGAGTTATGGGCAGTTTGCTGTTACCTATTAAGCGTTCCTACTATACATCATCGAATTGAAGACCTTTTCGGAGAAACTTTCGAAGTAACACGAGAAATTTTTCTAAATCCGAATGTTCACTAATGTGCATGCGCAAGTAGACAAAAATGGCAGATGTTGACTGGTCCTACTGCTTTTCGTATTGCAGCCAACATGCACAACATTTGTAATAATCGTAGCTAACTTCTAGAACAAAATCCCTAGATATGTGCACAAGAATTGTGTAATACAGTAATCATGTGGAAGCGACTAGCAACCGGTCATTTTTGGAGAGTCTTGCCCATGCTTGTTTGTGTGCAAACGAACGTGGTTCGAGGGAGAAAAACTATTGCTCGGTCAAATCCATTTGGTCTACTGCTTTGCATACAGCACTCATAAAACGTGCCAATAATGGAGTGCTTCGGAGGAGATCAATGTGTGAGGTTTTTTTTTGACTTCTTCACTTACTGTCGTGAAATGTGCATGATCTCCAATAACACTAAATGTATTGCAAGAAGGAAAATTAGCGTTCCCGGCCGCGTTCTTCAAACAAATATACGATTGGATGACAATGGATCCTTGGGATGATTGACATGGAAACGAATGAGGTGCGGATGACGATATGACCTAATACGAATAGGGATGCAAACACGCTCTACAATTTAATTGGAGAGCACATAGAGATCACCAGCCTAAAGGGGCCACTTTGCGCTGATGGCTCTTGATTTGCTGTCCACCTAGCAAGTCAGCCTTCTATATACTTTGGAGACCTGGTGACAAATGTACACGCAAATAACATTGAGTCACGCTGGTGAGCTCTACAGTATCGTCTATCCAAGACGGTGACACGAAAATCTGGATACTCACATTTGTGAGTATTTGTGGCATGCTGACTGCAAATACTGTTTAGCAAACCCTTTCCAAGAACTTATGGATTCTTATACTTATTCTGTAGTATAGCGATTATATTTAAAGTTTAGGTTAGGAAAGATTAGTAACGAATTAGTGTACATAGCCAGTCAGTGTAATTTAGGAACAAAAAGTACTGTCGGCAAAGCACTCTTCAATATGACTACACGCGCAGTAGGTAAATAAATAAAGAATTGTAAAACTTAGTTATGTCAAGAAAATATTCTCCAGCATCAAAGAAATTCCAAGTGCATATTAGACCAAAACAATGCTAAGCTGTACTTGAGAAAATATGCCACTCGCGTTGAACTTACAAAAATCTCCCCTCACATATTCGAAATTTGAACAGTTAAGCATAAAGCTACTTCAGAGGGCAAAAGCAGATCTCACAGACTCCCTAGATGTTTCTAAGATCATCCTTCCCTTCCTCTTCCTCTCTCTCTTTCTGCTATGTGACACCTAGTCAAAGTGAAAGATCATCCATCCCACGTGCTATAATAGGAAAACATCAACAGGTTTTACGAACCGGGTGTAGATATGAAAGTTGCTTTGTTTGCTCCACATTTCAATTGTGAGCATCTCAAGCTGCTTCAAGTCACGCTGTGTTAGGGCTGATTTGTGCAGAGACACGCTTGTTTAAACTCATTTGTCAGCTTTGACACGCTCTCTTTTTTTAGGAGAAGAGAGCTTTCCTGAGTAAAAGTTGTTTATTTCAGGCAAGACTTTTAACATGTTTTATTGTAACTATATTCAAGTTGTAAGTTCACAATAAAAGTCTCTGTTAGAGATTTAATGTATGTAAAGTACAGGGAGAGATAAAAGACTACGAACCGGCTGCACGGTGCTTTGTTCCTGTCCGCGTCCTCGGCGCTCGTTGCCTTCTGCCGCTATCATAGAAAGGCGCGAATGAAACCATGCAACAGTTTTAAAACTACTTTTAAAGGCTTTACTTAACAATTTTATGAAAGTGTGTTTGAGGACAGAATGATTAGTAGAGATTTGTGGCCCCCTCGGTCCCCCGACCTAGCCCCCTGTGATTTCTATCTCTGGGGTAACTTAAAACAAGTGTACAAGACAAATCCATTCACCCTGGAAGAATTAAAACAAAATATCCGCCAGGAAATTGTCAGCATTTCTCAACGTGAACTACGGCGAGTGATGGATAGTTTACTAAAGAGGTGCCAAAAGTGTATGGACAACGACGGTGGCCAGTTTCAGCTTCTGTTTTCATAAAGTTGATAAGTAAATCCTTTAAAAGTAGTTTTAAAAATGTTGTATGGTTTCATCCGCGCCTTTCTATGATAGTGGCAGACGGCAACAAGCGCCGAGGACGCGGACGGAAAAACAACAGCGCAGCCGTTTCGTAGTTTTTTGGCTCTCTCTGTATTTCTCAACCAAGGAGCAGAACGATGTTCCCAGGGACCTCAGGGTTGAGCTACGACACTAGACAAGAGCGTAAAGTTTGCTCTGTGCTCCGGCCGTCACGAACTATCCAAGAGAGCTTCAAGGGATATCCACATTGGTGGAAGAAATATATCTTCTATTCAGATGTATACATGATTTTACCTAAACAATCCATCCATCTGTAAGTTTAACCACTATGTGAGAAAATTTGAGAAAAACCTTTGTCCACCGCTTTTAGAAAATAATTGTTTTGCAAAAAGTAGATACTGACACCATCTTCTCAGAGAGAGAATCCACATGTCTTTAATTTACCTATTTAGCTTTGTACCACACGCTTAAATGTCAATGAAATAGAAAAATTCCACATTTCTGAAAGTTACTCTATTTCACAATCTGATAGATTCGTAGTTCAGGGCGAGCCTTAATGACCTCATCACATACCACTGCGTGTTGTATGCGCTGTTTGATAATGCATGACTCAGCTTTCATTCTGGGAAAAAAAGTTCATTAAGGTTTCTTCTTTAGTATACCCTGTTTCCGATATTCATTTCAGTTATCCGAAAGTAAATGTTATATGACTGGAACTAAGATATTATTATTATTATTATTATTATTATTATTATTATTATTATTATTATTATTATTACTTTCTCTACTACGTATAGTAAGTAGGGGAAGTATTGTATTCCACCCAAAATTTCGATACCGAGATTTCACCGGAAATACATGTTTTGAGACTCACTGAATCCAAAAAAAGCATTTTTGGAAACATGTCCGTGTGTGTGTCTGTCTGTGTGTCTGTGTGTCTGTGTGTCTGTGAACAGCATAACTCAAAAACGAAGAGTCGGATAAACACCAAACTTGGTATTTAGGTTCAGTATCTTCCAGAGATGCGACACGAAGGTTTTCAAGAAAATCCCCCCACCCCAGACTACCCTTTACATGGAAAATTTTTCGAAAATTTTAATTTTCTCAAAAATGGCTCTAACGATTTTGATTAAAATATCATATGTTTAAGATATTGTCATGATAATTAAAATGTATATCTCGAATTTTCTGGGAATGTCTCCAAAAGTATTCTTCATTGTGAACGACTTTTGCATAACTGGTAAACCATAAGAGATAGACAAAATTTTACTACACAAAAAATGTAGATCGCGTTAAAATACACAATTTATGTCATATACATTTCTTTTGTTGAGTGAACCGTTTGCGAGATATTGCTTGTTATTCCCTTAAATTTTCCAATACTTATACTTTTTCTCAAATTCGTTATTCATTTTTTTTGTCCTGGACTTGCAAAGAGAATGGAATGCGCCACATAGCAACCAGCGTTAAAATATTTGACTATCGCTTAAAAGCTACGATATTCCCCTTGCATCTACAAGAAAATTATCAATAAGATTGACATCTCGATATCTCGATTAACATGAAGCATATGGAGAATAAGCGTTTGTAAAAATAGTTTGTACAAGAGTAGAGAAAGTCATGTGAGTGTAACACATCAGATTTTTATTATTATTATTATTATTATTATTATTATTATTATTAGCGTATAAAGTTTGAGATGAGTGAAGACATTCATTCGTCTGCACAAAAGATAGAAGAAAAAGTTTCCTCTTTAGCATTTGACTGCAATGAAAGGGAAACGCAATTTGGAATTTAGGCAAAATGAGACGTCGATAAAAACTTACATATAACAATCTTAAAGCTTTCCTCATTATTTTACAGATTTCAGAAACACCTACATGATTTATATGAAGGCGTTGTTTAATAGTGGTACAACTTCATATTTAAAAAAAAAATGTCATTAGGCACTTTTCCATATTGATGCCACTCACCTCTGCTCATTTTGAAAATTGCGTAATTCCAGCTTCTTCATTGCGCCATACATTTGTTTGTGTTGCAAATATCTTTGACATGTGGTATTTTAATAAATAGATATCAGGAGCCATTTTTAAGAAAATAAAAATGTTCGCAAATTTTTCCATGTAAAGGGTAGTTTGAGATGAGAGGGTTTTCTTTAAAATATTTGTAACGCGTTAATGGAAGATCTCAACTTAAATGCCAAGTTTGGTATTTAACCGATGTTTTTGTTTTTGAGTTATATTGTTCACACAAATATATACACGCTGACTTTTTTTCTATTTTTGTTTTATTTATTCTATTCAGGAGTCTCAACATGTGTATTTCCGCTGTCTTGGTATAGAATTTTTTGTTGGAATACAATACTTCCTCTACTTACTATCGGTAACCAAGCAAGGTGGCTCTTGGATAACGCGTGAGGATCGCATTCGGGAAGTCGCGGGTTCGATTTTCGTCAATCGCTCACTCTGACCTCGTCTTTTTGTGCTTTTTCTTCTTCGGTAAGCGAATGTTAGAGTGGTTTGACATTTACCACTTTGCTTTCCCTCATTTCCCCTTAATTCCGTTTGTCTCATGTTTCAGGTGTGCTTCTAGGTTTCGTGGTGTACGGCGATGCCAGGTAGATGGCGCGGATTCTTGCTTAAAGGAAAGAGTATTCCCCGTGTACACTGGAGGCTGCTAGGTTTATGGCTCCTTCATCGCCCTGTCTGGGAAGCTCCAGCAGTGGGAGGGTCTTCCAGCCTAGAACTACGAGGGTTGTCCAGAAAGTAACCTCCGTTCATGCATAGTACGAGAAGTAGTGGGTGTAGCGCCGCCATTTCGACATCAAGGTACGCAGTGGCTCAGTACGCTTCCAGCTGTGCAAGGTGGAGCATCGTAATGTCGTGTGTTTGCTAGTTATAACCTAACAACATGAGCGCCGAAATAATAAATCCAAGTGTGAAGCGCGTGAAAAGTGTGAAAAGGCTAAGAAGAGCACTTCAAAACAAGCGTCGTGATCTTCTGACATCCAGTGTTGTGTTTTTGCATGACAACGCTCGCCCTCACACAGAAAACAACACAAATGCAATTTTGGCTAAATTCAAATGGGGCGTTTTTGAACTTCCCCCATACAGCCCGGACTTGGCCCCTAGCGACATCCATCTGTTCCCGTACATGAAAAAGTGACTTGCAGCTCAGCGTTTTGGCAATGACGAAGAGCTTGAAAACATCGTAACAGATTGGTTAGCTCACAGACTGCAGAATTTTATGCAGAGGATACTTCAAAGACTGTGAAAAGGTATGATAAGTGCTTGAATCTGTTTGGTGGCTATGTAGAAAAATAGAGAAAAGCTGTAGTTTTAAGACTGTATAATAAAACGTTTGTATTATTACCGGTTTCATGTTTATTTCAAGAGGGAGGTTACATTCTGGACAGCCCGCGTATTAAGGATTTTCGCGCGCCTCTGTGGCCTGCAACCCGTCTGCCTGCGGCCTGTAATCTCCTTTGGTTCCTTCACTTCATCCCTTCCTCCTGAGGGTAGTAGCCGCAATAGATTTCCTGTAGGTTGCACTGTGCGAGATTTCTCCTTCTGTTGTATAGCTTATACTCTATACTCTAGTGAAGCAGTAGAGTGCATGTGTATGTGTAATAGTCACAAGACTCCCCGTACATATGTTTGTATTTTTCACAGACACCATATAAATCCTTCAAGCTCATTTTCTCTGTTTTTTCCTGTTAACCGTGATAAATATTTTTTACAAATGGTAGGTATCAATGTTATGCATAGACTTATGGTAATATACATTTCACTGCAAGTATAGAGGAGGCCTATGTTAGTGTGATACTGTTTGAATAAGCTCGTGGGAAACAAAAGGACCCACTTGATAATTTGCACTCAACTATGTAACATGTTGAAACAGGAACTGAACAGCAGTGAGTATTTCAGAGTGATTAGTGCTGCAAAGTTTGATGTGTAACTTTAAAATGACCTTTAACGGCTGTTGTTTATTTCTACATATCTTCTAAAGGGTCTTTCAACAAGAGTGTCCTATCTTCAACATGTGATAGCTGCCGTTGTTATTGAGTTACAGCAGTCATTTTTCACGTGGTTACAGTTGTTATTGACAAATAGTCACGGTACGTTACAGTATTCAGCAACGCGTAGAAATTGTTAAAATTCATCTGTTCGCCAAACTTTCCATGTATTGTGTGAAGTTTACGGTGTGCATAATCGTCCCTGCGAGAGAACGATTCGGCGTTTGATCGATAAATTTGAAAGAAGTGGTTCTGTTAGCGATCAAAGAACACCTGTACGTAATCAACGTAAGCGCTCCAACGTAAACATAGGCGCCGTTCGTGAGAGTGTACGCGAGAACCGAAACAAATCAATTGCTCGTCGAGCGCAAGAATCGGGGCTTTCGCCGACCACAACTTGACGAATTCTGCATCTGGACTTGAAGTTCCACGCTTACAAAATGGTGTTAGCTCAAGAACTAAAGCCAAACGACCATAGGTTGCGCCGTGTATTCGCTGACGGGCTATGGACCAATTGGAAGCTGACCCGGAGTTTTGTCGAAAAGTCATCTTCAGCGACGAAGCCCACTTTTGGATGGATGGTTGTGCTAACAAACAAAATTGCCGCTATTGGAGCAAACACAATGCAATGTAAATTCAAGAACGACCACTTCATCCCCAAAAGGTTACTGTGTGGGGTGGATTTTGGTATGGTGGAATCATTGGTCCATATTTTTTCCAAGATGAAGATGGAGAACCTTTAACTGTCAATGGAGAAAGATTCCGGGCTCTTATAAGGGACTATTTTTGGCCTCAATTGGATGGTATGGATCTCAGAAACATCTGGTTGCAGCAAGATGGTCCACATGTCATACTGCTCTTGAAACAATCGATCTTTTGAAGGATAAGTTCAGAGGTTTCATCATTTCCCGTGGTGGTGATGTTAACTGGCCCCCGAGGTCATGTGATTTAACGCCGTTGGATGACTTCTTGTGGGGTTATGTTAAGTCTCGAGTTTATGTCAACAATCCAGAAACAGTAAATGATCTTATGAATAACATCACGCGTGTTCTTCGTGAAGTTGGACCTAATCTGCGTTCTTCTGTCATTGAAAATTGGGTCAACCGTATACGCGTAATCCAATGAAGTCGCGGCGGTCCCTAAACTGTTGTTCTTTTCCACACTAATGACATTAATTGTGTTCCAAAATAAAAATAGAAATAAACCTCTATCATTTATAGAACGTGCTTTATTTAAGTTCAAAGATAGGACACTCTTGTTGAAATACCCTATACTAACATTCTAAATATACATTTTAATCAAAATCGTTTGAACCGTTTTTGAACATATCAAAAACAGCATCCTTGGAAAATGTTGAACTTAAAGACACTAAATTTGGTGTCTTAACTTTTCGATAATATTGGTTCCTCTCTCCCCCCCTTTTTCTCTCTCTCACGCATACATACTGTACTTTCAAAAAAATTATTATTTAGAGGAGTTCAAAATATATGATTCCGATAAAATATCCATATCGAAATTTTGGTTATAGTACAATATTTCCTCTACCTATTAAAAGTAGGTAGAAGACAAAGAAAAAAGGAAAAAAATAATATATGCTTTAACGAGATCTACATTTGACAGTTAAAAAGAAAGAAACCAACAAAGCTTAGGAAATAAAATACTATATGCAGTAATTCTGACTTACCTGTGAGAGAAAATGTGTTTTTATGTTTCCTAACCCTCTGAATGTAAAGTAACTGTTTCTAATGGCGGTGATAAAGAATAGATTACGGTGAAATTTCCCTGATGCCCCCATAATGGAACGCAGGTGGAGGTTCTAATGGCACTGGAGGTCAATGGGAGAAAGTACATCCGTTGCAACATTCCTCAACATGCGGGCAATAGGTCAGCAATAAACTGAAGGTGATTTCCATAGCTTTGATAGTTTTGCGGTTTGGAATTGTTTTCATAGATTTTCAGAGTTGTACAGAGAGAGAGAGAGAGAGAGAGAGAGAGAGAGAGAGAGCATTTAGTTTCTGTGCACTGTGCAGTTTACGTTTTCACGATAAAAATTTACCTAACATGCCTTTAAGGTAGACAATACTGACTTGGTTCTATGCGCAATTCCAAAATACAGCTCAATTGTTTTTATCACAAGCACGTTTATTAAGAATAAGTACATGCAGAAAGAGAGAAGAGGAGAAGAAAGAGAAAGAGAACAAAAACAACAAAATAGAAACATAATAAAAACATTTCGGGAAGGAATGAAAAAATGTTATGAATAAACTTAATTGACAAAACTGTATATTTGAATGAACGATGCAGTTTTTCTTCAGAACATTTTACTTTTATTCCGTATGATTCTACAGTTGTATAAAATTCAATGAGAATGAAGAGGACTTTGCAGGCCATACACAGAAAACTCAACATATGCATTTGCGTCAGTTTTCTCAATAATAGTATGGTAATCAATGCAGTATAAGTAGCCATTGGTCCACACAATCAAGCACAGACTACCTCTAAGCGAATCTACATCTATACATATAATAAAACTATAACCGAAAATTTTGGATTTCGGTCGAATAACTTATATTAATTTGCATAAAGGTCTACTATGAAGCCAAAAATGAAAAATTTCAAATATTCATGTGTGTGTGTGTGTGTGTGTGTGTGTGTGTGTGTGTGTGTGTGAGTGAGATTGCTTACCATTGAATTTTATTAAAAATTTTACAAAAAGAGTTTATAAAAATGGCGATTCTGGGAGTTCTGCATACACAAAATTTCTATAAGATGAAAATTTAAGAAGTTTCCTACAACATTTTTGGGTAACATTACTCAAGTAAGTACAGCAGTTACCACGGAAAACGGTATAGTTCCTAGCTTGTGTTTTTAAGTGTTACTCGCATTCAAGAAAAAGCAATTTTATGGCCCATTTTCAAAATATTGCATTACGAACGTTAAGCAGAGAGTAAGAGAGAGGGACAGAGGGCGAAGGGTGTGAGATATTGATAGAGGGAGAGAAAGAGTGAGTGGTAGAGAGAGAGGGAGGAGAGTAAACCAGAAAGAATGATATAGCGAAAGGAAAGCGAAGAGAATATGAGAGAATGGGAAGGGGAGAGAGTGTGTGAGACGGTGAGGGAGGAAGAGTAGAGAAGTAGAAAAAGAAAGTGAAAGGGGGAGGATGATGGAGTGGAGAAAGGGAGAGAGGGAGGCAGGAGGGACAAGAGTCTCCGTAGTTAACTCAACAATGCAAGCGCAGCTGCTGGCTCTGCTATAGCAACAGCAATAAGACACTTAATGGCTATTTAAAAATGTTTGTTGTACTAAATTTTGTAAAAGCTCATAATGGACCGTTTCAAATTGGCATTTCTATCTCGTGAAGCTGTTTTAAATGGACTATAAATAATTTTTCACCAGACTTTTCTTAATCACCTACTAATGAGCATCTAGTGTCAACTAGACATGGGGCGATTCATGAACGAATCGTTCATATGAACGATTACAAGGAAAGAATCGCATGAATCGTGGCAGTCTTAGCATGAATCGTCGTTCAAAATGAATCGTAAGAATCGTGCATGAATCGTCGTTCAAAATGAATCGTAAGAATCGTGTATGAATCGTCGTTCAAAATGAATCGTAAGAATCGTGTATGAATCGTCGTTCAAAATGAATCCTAAGGATCGTGTATGAATCGTCGTTCAAAATGAATCGTAAGAATCGTGTATGAATCGTCGTTCAAAATGAATCGTAAGAATCGTGCATGAATCGTCGTTCAGAAAGAATCGCAAGAATCGTATATGAATCGTCGTTCAAAAAGAATCGTGATCAGGACATTCTCGATTCATTCTCGCTTGCGCTTTGGCTGCCAAGCCGAGCCCGGACGAATGTTGCCGAGTGAGTACGATGATGAGCAAGGAAATTACCAAGCGGCAGGCATTGTAATGCTGTAACATGGTATACGAAAACATCATAAAAAACACCACCGCATAAAAAAAAAGTATTGCCAGGTTCTGTCGATTCGTAGTACACCGGAATGATCAAAGTATTGAGTGAATTGCACAGATCTAAAAAATCGCTAGAATTCATAATATAAATTGGTAGATCAACACGATTCTTTGAGATGCTGATGTCATACCTAGGACTACCGAGTTCAGCCGAGAAAGATTAATTCTTAAAAACAAATTGTGTAAATAGCTGTAAAGCGCAGTAAAATGAATCGTAAGCATTGCCAATGGATGAACGTAGGCTGCAGCACGTGGTATAAACAATTGAAGTAATTTTCAGTAACTCTACTGGGAGATTTGATACACAGTATTGCATGATTACAGTGTAGTAGATATTATGATATACAATACCAAAATATATGCAAAATGTAGGGAAAATAGAGAATTTTAGAAATCTTGGTTTGATTAACATTGTGATTATAAAATATTAAAGTGTTTAAAATTACATAACTCAAAAGCATTAATTTATATACTATAATCTACATTAAAAGTATAGGAACATGCATCGATATAACTAAGCCAATTCTAATGCATTAATAGTACCTCGAATATGCCGATGTAAAATTTATATAAAAATTATTCTCTGCACGCACGGTCACGTATTTATAAAAGTTATAGAGCTTATTGGCCCGCGAAACTGCGGTAGTGGTGACGAATGATGATGATGATGATGATGATTATAATAATAATAATAATAATAATAATAATAATAATAAAACGCGGACAAAAGTAAACTTCAGAGGGCGGAAACGATTTTTTACGAAGAACTTAAGGATGCACTAGATTAGATCTAATAATAAACGAAACATAAAATTATAGAACTGAATATTTATAAATTATATGATAAAATCGAAGAAAATTAATTTAATTGAAAAGATCATATGAACTACACTACACGATTGAAGAAAGAATACCACTATTAATTAATAAGTACAAATCGTCAGGAAAAAGAGACATCGGACACCCCAGGAAAAGATGGGAGTAAAGAATGCGAAAGCATTAATCATCGAAATGAAGATGAATATAATAATAATGTCTTCATATATACTTTGCATAATACCTTATGTAATCGCAACTTAAGTGGAATCACACAGAATGGTTTCATTGACAAATTCAGGAAACTCCAAGTGTATTACCCAAAATAGCGCGGAAAGCATTTTTACATACATTGTCTTTTTTACGTGAAAGAAAAAAGATCATAACCCTCATCGTAACAACAAACTCCTGATTGCGCATTTTGTCTGCAAACTGCAAAGTACAAACGGGGGACGGTTCATATAAGAATTGCGAGTGAGAATATGCGGCAGTCAAGGGGACGGTTCATGATTGCATCGTGCAGTGGGTTAGACCAGCAGGCAAGCGGACGATTCATGAACGAATCGTGCACTAAGGCAGGCGAGCAGACAAGGGTACGATTCATGAACGAATCGTGGTGGACACGATTCATGATTGAATCGTGCAGTAGGATAGACCAGCAGACAAGGGGACGATTCATGAATCGTGAACGAATCGTATGAATCGATTACAGCAAAAGAATCGCTCGACCCAACCCTAGTGTCAACATACATAAACATCTTAGAATTACGTCATTTTTGTTCGTGGACCATACATTCCCTATTTCAAATTGCTTGTGGACGACCATTCAATTATCTGAGCTATTTCGGTGTTCATTAACACCGCGTATAAGTGAAAAAACGTGGGGAACAAGCTACTCCTCTGTGTTAAACCTGAGTTGGCTATATTAAGATGTTATCTGCTAGCACAGTGTATGTGTATCTGACTTTCATGGTTTATTCTCTGTACCAAGTATTTTATCCTTTGTAGCGAAGTTTTAATTTTTTTATGTGCCGTATCGGCAAATGTCTTTCAATTGCATCAAAAGCCTTAATATAGTCCAGGCATGGCGAAAACGCATACTTTCTCTGAGTGACCGGAATATATGTGCGTTAATATCACCTAATAGCATGCAAAATACAAATGGATATCTATTTGACCGTCCCCCAGAAGGAGAGTTCTCAAGTTCTCCAAAATAGGATGAACATCTCTTCGTGTAAGAATGGTGTTCTCACACTTCCCGACCACCTAGCAACCATAAATGCTTGAGTTGAAAAGACATCTGAGGAATGGAGCGTTCAGGAACGGCCAGAATCACCGAAGTCAAGGTGTTCCACCATAGTATCATAGATACTATGATATACTAGATGCGGGTTAGACAGAAGTGGAGCAACCAGTCGACTTTGTTCAACTACACTTCACAACACCAGTTGAACTTACGTTAGCAACAAGTAAGGTAATTACGCAAGGGAAATTATCACGAGTGCATATCAGAAGTGACACTCAACGGTGAACAAGATTGTGGAGAACAGAGACTTAAATCCAGATGAGAAACGTAGCCGGTTGATTCAGAAAGAAATGTAGGTTCCCGGTATTTAAAACAGAAAATTTAGCGGGTCTAGAAGGGTAGCAACTTGTGTCTCCCTTGCGCATGCCTGAGGTGATCCCGAGAGAGATGGGAAATAAGGCCACCTGCGAGTAAGCAAGGTCCAGGGAGCTGCAAGACTAATGGGCAATGTCACCATCCGTAAGAGCAGAGGAAGGAGAGAAACATAGATGTCACAAATAGAAAAATAAAAACCTGGAAGATAAATCTGAACAGCAACAGCTTGCATGGGAATAATCAATGGGCGGTTTGATAGTATACGTCATCGCAGACGATGATAACACCATATTGCGTAGCAGAGCCTTTCTCCGGTGCAAGGAAATCACACCGTAGAGTGCCTCATAATATCAAAGGGATCCTGAAGGGTAGTATAAGAGAGGCATCTTTGGGGGCGTAATAGAATTTCCAGTTCTGCACGTTGTGAGCAGAGACAGCGCATATTCACGTGGAGAACTGTCACCAGGGAAATAGAGGAGTCACCGCAGAATGCGCATATGATGAAAGGATCAAATATTTAGGGTTTGGCCGGTATGGTTCGGTTGATCTTGACCTTTTTCTTACATGTAGGACTGTGTCCCGGACTAGTGTGGCATTTACCTCGAAGACAACTTCTCACAATCGCTACTAGCCGTATCCGAACAGGTTAATTTAGTTCGGGAGCGATTCTTGACATGTTCGCAGGACGGCCAGAAGGGGATTTCCGGCTCGAGCTGTCAGTAGCGAAACTAGCAGATATGGAAGCTATACTTTGCAAGATAGAACAGTGTCCATGAGTATCACAACAGTTATAAGCTCGGAAGAATCGGTTTGAATGCCACAGAATCGTTGAGCAAGGAATAGCACAAGTCTGTAATATGGCATCCTGTTTTGGTACAGCCTGGCGGACGGCAATAGAATACTTCATTGATATAGCTGGGTGTGGATCCAGGTAACGTTTTCAGGCTTCCGGAAAAATTAGGTGTTCCTTGACACTTAGCTCTTGAATTGTGTTCTCCTCTAGAAATCGAGATAACTGTTTCGAATTAGCTGGAGGGCCACTCCCACAGTTGACACAGGTGGCATCCTTAGGACATTTCGCTACATCATGAGCTACCATCCCTAAACAAGGACATATTAGAGAGCCGGAACAACATTCCTATGTATGCTACCGCTTCTGGAAGCGATGACAGGCATGGTTTTGGGTATATAGGTACGAACAGATGCCCGATCGTAAATGCAAAAGATACAGGGCGGTAGCATGGTTCTTTTGAGGGTCAAAATTGTCCGCATTGGAAATGGCTTATCATTTACCGTTTGTCAATTAATCGTTACGCTCCAGATCAATTCAAAATCTCGTTGCAGAGGACATCTAGACTCTCCTAGTAGTTACTATACTCTGGCTGCTGTTTAGGATCCTATGTTGTTGCAGCTTTACTGGGTAGGAGAAGGTTTGGCTGCCTCGAATAATAGTGCTCGTCCCGATATAGCGTGGCATGTTTTACTGGATCAAGATTTTCTATCTCTATATGTACGTATATATGCACGTAAAAGGACCCAGATCTTTCATTGCCTTACTCTCGCAGCTAAGCCGTTTTATAAGAAATCATTAAGTGGAAGGAGTTGGATGCAGACTAGTGAGGATTGTTTAGTCCTCGCACCTAGTATCAGAGAAAAAGGATAACAAGGAGGTTCCAGTAAAACTTAATGCCAGAAACCTCCGGAGCCGCACCGCAAAATGTGAGACAGAATCCACAGAGATAGGAAAGATCCTTTTCGGTGAGACGGGACTTTAATATATTATGTATAGTATAGAGAGAGATTAAACTAGAATCCACGAAAATATTACTCTAGAAGAGGAACGTACTAAAAATAAATGGTGCAAATGCTGCTATAACAAATTGTGATGGGGACGACAATGGCGAGGACTGGCTCTGGATCCCGACTGCGCTAAACCCGTACCTTCAAATGAGGCACCTGATGAGATGCTAATGGACATAAGATGTTTTAAAAGTCTTAATTCTTGGCAAAAATTTATACTGAAAGCTAGTTCTGGCTTCAGATTTGTACATAATTAAAATTTAATATATTAAACTTTGACCCACTCTCCGGAAAAAAGGCCTAAGAAGGCAGAGAGTACTATCATAAGCCAGAAAGTAAAAGAGATGCCCTTCGCTATACATAACAGTTTTATATTGCCCATAGTTGCATAATTCAATTAGGCCTTCTGCTCCATGTGCATATTTTGGTTTTACATATCAGAGCTTCAACCAGCTCCGAATACACTTTATATTACTCATAATTTTACTTATTATTAAGTGCGGAGGCTTTCATGGCTGGAGTTAATCGATGAAGCATTAAAATCATTGGAACTGGAAGGTTGTGGTCTAAGGGTAAAATTATTTACACCCTGGGCAGCTTAAGAACAACTCTCAACTAGGAGTCAGATGCTTCACAGCTTATAACTTACGCCAAGGTTAGAAGTGGCTCATGATGGTGAGTCTGCAGTGGCGCGCCATCGCTGGCATCCATGTGTGGTTGAGCTTAAATTGTTCCTCTATTTTTATTGAAGTTGTTTGAATTTTTATG
The DNA here is from genome assembly GCA_030765065.1 of Deroplatys truncata. Taxonomy (NCBI): domain Eukaryota; kingdom Metazoa; phylum Arthropoda; class Insecta; order Mantodea; family Mantidae; genus Deroplatys; species Deroplatys truncata. Next base: position 32,729,597 of record CM060976.1, read on the forward strand.
TATTTCCATTGCTTCTCTATGAAGTCTAGCATGATAGTACTTTGTTGAAGCTAATACTTTCGTGTCTTCATACGATGACCCATATTAACAAACTATTCAGCGACTGCACACATACCTGTTTGTGCAAGATTACAATATCGTTTATGCTCTGTTGTTTGAGTATTTATGCTGGTTTCGTTGTTCCCATGTAAACAGAACCGCATGTGCAAGGTATTCTATATACACCTGGAAGACACGATGGGTCTCTCTTATCTTTGACAGGTTTTAAAGTTTGTTGAATTTTTGTTGTTGGTTTATATATTGTATTTATATTGTGCTTTTAATACAACTAAATGTTTTCATACTAGACTTCATAGAGAAGCAATTGAAATATACAAATATTCCAACAACTTCAATAAAAAGGGAACATTTAAGCTCCTCCGCAATGGATACCATCGATGGCACACCACTGCAGACTCACCAATCATGAGCCAGCTCTACCTTGGCGTGAGCTATAAATTGTGAAGCATCTGCCGCCTAGTTGGCAGTCGTTGTTAAGCTGCCCCCCAAAAATTTAGTTTTACTTATGAACGCTCTTTAAGTACTATGGTCCTTGGCATCCAATTTCTATATTGGGCGTGAAAGACCGGAAATTTTACTCAGAGACCTCTTTATCAGGCTTGAGGTTCTTTTATATGCCGCAAATTTACAACACGGGACTACCGCATTTACTTCCCTTCCGAAGGAAGCCATACTAAGTATTTTGACGCCCGAAAAACAAATATCGCCCTCCGCCGGGTTTGAACCCGTCACCTCAGAAACTACAGGCTAGAATGCTACCCCGATACCACGGAGGACGACTGTAAAGCTACATGGGATGTTAACCTCTTGAAGATGGCAGCCAAAGAGTTCACCGAAACTTGGGTGTAAATAATTTTACCTTCAGACCACGGCCTTCCAGCCAGGAAGATTTTAACATTTTATGGATTACTCATTATTTATTTATTTTCTTTACCTTAAATGAAATTGAATTGCCGTTGATCAGAAGTAGATAAAGATCAGAGGATTTCTGTGGAAGATTGTCAGCTTTCTCAGACCTCAGTCTTCTTACCTGAAAAGAAACGTGATGTATTAGTTATACATCATTTGATAAAGCTAATAATTTCAAAACACAATTGCTATAAATAATGGGTTAAAATTGCAAGTATGTGAGTTTATTTTATGCCCCAAGGAGCAACTTTACTACACATTAAGTAAAAATCTGGTTAACGCGACGTTAAAGGAACTTAAATTCTGAAACAACAAACAACAATAAGAACCATGGAATAACTATCATTTAACAATGCCGTAGATGTAGATATTTAAGATGAGTTTGCAACTTTTTGTGTCTTGTGTTCTGGTATTCAGTAACCATTTTAAGAAACTACCTAAAAATTCTAATTTTTAACAGATTCCACATATTATTAAATCGCTATCGATTTTAATTTAATTACACCCATGCAGTTCCGCTAAGAATTCTTTTAACACCTTCACCTTTTTCCGCCAATTAAGTAATACCGCATAAAGAATATATCATTGTATTATAAACATTACTGTGCAGCTTGTATTTTATAAGCCTACCTACAGGTGTGTGTTTATCTTACTTTGTGTGATAGAATGTTTTGTAAATCTGTGAGATTCTTCATGGTTTTGTTTGCTTTTAATTTGTGAAGATACCTTAAACAGTATCCAGGCAAATCTGACATTTCCGAGTGCATGTTTCTATAGATGAGATATTTTAAAATGTCTGATCTCATGGCAACAAATTTAAAACAAAACGCATAGTTATGCTCTTCAATCGAATTACAGACAATGAAGAATAAGTTTAACCCATTTAAGGTTTAATAAGGCAGATTAGATTTTTAACATCCGTAAAGGAACCGAATACCAAACTTTCGTGTGATAAGCGGGAGCACAAACCAGTACACTAAACAAAAACTTTTTGGAATAGGAGTGCATAAATACATTAAGAGGTCTTACTGGATTCAATGAGACAGCAGTGAGATTTAAGGGCGCACAGCAGCTCAGGTTATAAGCGCCCTCACTAAAGCTAAACAACGTAAATAATTAAAATAAAATCATGATAAAATTAGAAGCTAAAATAATCGTTAAAACGACCAGTGTCACTTGCAGTAGAACGCCATCTTAAAGCCCTAGATGGTTAAAAACAAGTGGCACAACTCCCATTACGAGTTAAAAGAAATCAATGAGCCACAATCTATATACGGACTGAAAAACCACTTTGGGAGATAAAGGCTAAAAGACATTCTACAGCACTGAAAATATCTGCCAGCACATCGGAAATCCGCCGTGTTAGAGATAAACATCGGCGTAAAGGAGCTTAAAAATTAACACTAAATTAACATGTGGCGAACCATCAAAGGTACGTCAGAGTGTGTACAAACTGATGTGGGGTTACCATTTAATAAATAAATATGGCTCTTCGCACTCTTGCTAAAATTACCTCTTCGGATGAGAGGGACTCTTGGTAACCCAGGTGATAGGAACGGTCTTAATTTCACGCAGTTTCTTCCTCTGGAACACGGACCACTCCTCTCCCCACCGCAAATAAATGGCGTGGCGTAAAAACAAAATTAAATCTTGCAAAGAAGCAGAATAACTAAAGCACCAGAGTGATAAAATAGCAGTCTCGTTCCCTGGCAGGCACATCTGTTCAAGAATCCACACAAACAACAGGTTGGTACCGGCATGACCGAACGTGCGAAGACAATCCTGAATACTCTTCACAATAGGATGGTAAGTGTACAACGGCTGGAGGCGCAGAAGTGCGCTAAGGAAATCCGAACATATAAGACACTGCTTTATACCACGTCACCGTGCATAGAAAACAGCTTGGAGTGGACTGTAAAGTCCGGCTGTAAAAATGGAACACTGCCGTGAAAGACGAAATTTAAAATTGCGAGGACTGACAATAAAGGCACATCCTACACCCCCATCGTCCTTCGATCCATCACTATAGATAAAAACACCATCCCCGAGAGACTCTTTAAATGATAGAAAGGCAGAATAAAAGATGAAGCAGGAGGTCGTGGACTTCGGCTTAGACGATATCCCCGGACAGAAATTGAATTCTGGGCACATCCAAGGGGGAAAACTCTTTCTCCACTGGAAACAACACAACGAAATTCGACGTCCAATCTCCGAAGTAACTGTCGAAAACGTACTCCTGGGGGAAGAACTGCCATGGAGTGAACCTCATACATACGGTCAAAAATGGTCCACGCGTTGAATGTTCAGGTATACTGGAATTGCGGCAAGCATAGCTGCAAAGAAGAACGTCACTTCGATAAGACATTGAAGGTTCGGCAGCTTCAGCACAAAGACTGATGACAGGACTGATGTGAAATGCACCTTTGGATAGCCGAATATCGAGATGGTGAACTGTATTTATGTGACGTAGGATAGAGGATCGCGCAGAACTGTATACAATACACTGGTAGTCCAGTTTTTTAGCCGATCACTTTTGTGCGGACGTGCCACTTAAAACCCGTAAAATTGAAAGAGAACGATTTCACCGAGCTTTCAAATACGATATGTGTTGATGACCAACAGAGCTTTCGCTCAAAGAGTAAACCCAGGAATTTCACTGCGAAAAGCAGAGTTTGGATCGAGCCGGAGGATAGGTGGGAGAACTCCTTTCGGCACTAGAAAATGACACGTACTGGCTTCTCGGCAGAAAACCGAAAACCATTTGTAATACTCCAGGAGTACAGATTGTCAAGACAACGCTGCAGTAGTCCCTCCAAGAGGATAGTTCGCCCAGAGGTAATGCAAATAGTAAAATCGTCAACAAAAAGTGCGGAGGACATTCCTGATGGAACACACTACAGTCCACAATAGAGTTAATAGCGACAGCAGACGTATGACACTGAGCTAAGAGCCCTGATGTACTCCGTTCTCTTGAGTAAAAACCTGGGATAAAACCGAATCCACACGCATACAAAACACCCGATCCTTCATAAACTCCCGAACGAGGACTAGGGGACGTTCATGAAAACCCCACCGATACAAGGTACGAAGAATGCCTGCCCTCCAGCATGTATCGTAAGCTTTCTTTAAATTCAATTCGTCCATTATTTCTGTCGAAAGTTTGACTAAGTGAAAACAGTATATTGGAGCCGAAGAAAAGCATACTACGCGTTAGTTAAGAGTTTCCGAGATTTCAGCCACCATGTTAACCACCCGTTGAACATACGTTCCATAAGCTTGCAAACTCAACTGGCTAGGGAAATCGGGAGGTACCTTGAAGGTAATTGACGATCCTTCCAGGTTTAAATATGGGAACGATGTCATACGCCATGCTGAGGGAAACCTACCATCTTGCCAGACACGTTGTATACCTGGAGGAGAAACTGCTTACCATCAGTAGACAGATGCTGGAGAAGCAACACATGTACGGCATCGGTCCAGGGGCTGAATGCCTAGAAGTAGGCAGTGCATGCTCTAGCTCGCGCAACAAAAAAGGACAGTTATAATCTTCCTGGTTGCATGAGCGAAAACATATCTCTTGGTCTTCCATTGCAAACTTATACTAAGAAATCCAAGATGATAATTGATAAAACTGGAGGTTGCTTCAAACGTCTTACCCAGGATGTCTGCAAGAACAATAGGATCAACCAGGATGCAGTACCTATTCTAAGCCCGGGTGTAGTAGTGATGTTTAATTTATCGGCTATGCGCTTAAGTTTGTCCCAAACGACAGATGTGGAGGTAAATCTATTAAAGCGTGCTACATAACGGGACGCTGTTTACTACTGCGAATAATCTTTCGAGCCCTCCCATGCGGTTTTTTATAAGTTATCAAGATCTCCGATGTAGGGTGCCGCCTAAATATCCTAAACGCACCTCTTCGTGCACGAACTGCTTTCCGACAATGCTCATTCCACCAAGGAACTGGTAGATGTATGGGGTGAGAAGAGGTATGGAGGATGAAGCATGCGGCAGCGGCTATTATTACTGAAGTCAGTTACTCTATAGTGTGATCAATATTTGGAAATTCGCAGTTAGAGAAGCTGACGTGAATAAAGTTCCCAGTCTGCTTTATGGAATTGAAATTTAGAAATATCAGCGGAAGATACAACAGCCGTAATCAAAGTGATGACGTAAGGTAAATGATTGCTAGAATGCGTATCAGAAATGATGTTCCACTCCAAGCGAGTATCAAGCTGTGCAGAACAAAGAGCCAAATCCAGATAGAAAAGGGTCCAGATGCGCCAGAGAGAAATGTTTGCTCTCCAGTGTTCAAGACGCAAAGATTAAGTTGACCAATTAGGTTAAAAATACCGGCTCCCGTAGCGCATGTCCTTGGAGAACCCCAAAGAGGATGATCAGCATTGAAATCCTTCAACAGTTAGGTGAAGGGAGTTGAGACATCAGATAAGGATCACCCAATGCAAGGCGAGAGGAAAATTAAATTGAGTTTTATTAATGTACGCTCTTTAACTGCTGTGGTCCTGTATCCCATTGGGCGTGAATGACCGGAAAATTTGCTCAGAGACCGCTTTATCGGGCTTTAGGTACTTTTACGTATCGTAAATCTAGACACGGGACCACCGGCTTTACTTCCCTTCCAAAGGAAGCCATGCTAAGGATTTTTACGCCTGAAAAAAATCCATCGCCCTCCACCGGGGGAACTTGAACTAGATGCTAGCATGGTAGCCACTACACCACAGAGGACAAGGCGAGAGGAAGGCAGAACATTAATGTTGCAAATGGAAAAACTAAACTTCGGTCCGTTCAAAAGTCAGAAAGACCGTGCGGAGAGGAAACAGCTTTTCATACCTTTTGCCAACTAGTCTATATGAAGCAATAATCCACTTATCAGACAGATAGCTCACAATTTCCTCATTGGAGAGACAACAATTGGCGGTTGTTACCACGTTTCGGCTGCTATTCATGGTTTTGTGTTTTCCCACTTTAATTGTGTATAACTTAAGAAATTGACGTTGAACAATTTCATCATTGTCCGCCATGCGTCACTTCTATTAGGAATGTTCCATCCCTACAACACGTTGCGTTTTTCGCTTTTCCGCAGATAGGTCGACTTCTTTTTGTACACAAAACGGGCTGACATCCTTCATCGTATTGCCTTCTCATCACGAAAAACGAGGTGTTGAGGAGGCTAAGCGCACAGGAGCCATCATGAAAAAGTCCCCCCTTCCGGACCCGTCGGCGTCAGCCTGTCATCCGGGGGTTGTGAAAGAAAAGAAACCTAAATTTTCCGGTCTGTGCCGGCCTCAGGGCCGATCTCAAAGAATACTTCAGAGGAGTTACCCTCCGACTGTAATACTTATCGGTATACAACATTTTCAGCATAGGCAGGTCCCGGCCCTTCAAGGGCTGCGTAGGACTATGGAACGGCTCCGCACCTAGTGTCGTACGTAAAGGGTAGTGAGGAGGGTGCATGCTTGAGACCTCCAGAGAGCATACAATTGGAAGCCGGGCTGAAACCGTGGGACAGCAACCACAGAGATAGAAAAATCCCTGTTAGTGAGAGAGGTGTTATTAAACCTAAGGAGCCTAAAGCTAGTATAAGAAAATAATTCAAGAAGAGGAAGAATAAAATAAATCATATGACGTGGCTAGTCTAAATGGGGATGAGCGGATGACGATGGTGATGACTAGCTCGGGAATCCCGGGTACGCCTGACCCGTACTCACATAAAGTGAGTCCCTGTGGGGGGGCACTGGAATCTATTATGGTTGTATTTAGTTTGTAATGGTAAACAAATTAAATGAAAGTTACAAAGCCGTTAGACTCTGAATACAATCAACTGCAACCTCCATTAGAAGGTTATTCTAACTACCGAGCTCTATCTTTATACCGATTTCAGTCAAATTTCAAATATTCGATAAATGTTATACAAAATCTGGTGTATAAACTTTACCTTAAAACTGAAAATTTGTAGAACGCTCTAGTCTAAACTACCCTTAATTGTGTACCTGCTAGCCTCTAGTCTCGAGGTCGCGGTTTCAAACCCGATGGAGGGCGATGGATTTTTTGGAGCGTAAAAATTCTTAGCATGGCTTCCTTCGGAAGGGAAGTAAAGCCGTGGTCCCGTGTCGTGGATTTACGACACGTAAAAGAACCTCAAGCCTGGTAAAGAGGCTCCTGAGCAAAATTACCGGTCTTTCACGCACAATATAGAATGGGACGCTAAGGACCACAATAGTTAAAGAGTGTCCATAAATAAAACTCAATTTAATATAATTGTGTACCAATTTCAACCAAATGTGTAATGTGTCGACAACTCTTCTTAAAACTCCAATATTAAAATATCATCTCCGTATTTGCAGTTGTGATAATTTGTTTTGGGCGTATGGACGAGCGGACAGACGAAGAAGCGACGCTGATAGATGCTCCTCAATAGCGAACGCACCCAAAAACTATCTAAACTTAATAGTACCATTGAATAGCTACACTTTATACTCCAGCAAGCCTGCTTTTGGTTTAAAATTTATAAACAATGCCTCATACTAAGCTTGTATTATCTCACGCTCTAATTAAAATAAATTACAGTTCTATTAAAGTGGTCCGGATTTATTTTGAAGGAGCAGAGCTGCATATAAAATAACCTTGCACAATGATACAATGCGAATTCAAAATTTATAGAATACTTGTTAAATAAAGGTTTGATTTGTTTCTTGTCTTGCTGAAAACGAATCAAAGACCTTTTGATTTTGCTTCTTATTATATGTTGCATGGATACCAGGTACAAACATTAACTAAGGTAATGGTTTAAAATCAGCACCGCTGTTGTAATCCTAATGATTTTAATTAATAATGTACAAATATTCCTACAAATATACCGTGAAACATTTCTATGAGAACTATAAGTACTAATAACGATTTTAATAGCTGTGCTAAAGCAAATGCTCGTTTCAAAATGACTGCTTGCTCCGATGTTCTTGGCATTTTACCTTAGTAATTATAGATACAGTATGGATCACTGTGACACATCTAAATGTTTTCAACTTATCATTGGAAGTGCAGCAGTACCGCTGACTTTTTGTAACACATATGATGTTGAACACAGACATTTTCCGAGTTCTTTATAATTTGCAAAATTCCCCAATTTTTAAACATGCTGATAATATAAATTCTGATAATCATAGGCCATCTGTGTTAAACAAATCAAATCATGGACTCATTTTTTAATGATGACTTATTTTATGAGCATCCATTTATCTTTACAAAAGGACAGAATAACACTGATAGCGTGTGTAATTTTGCAGCGCATGTCTCGAGCAGTTTTGAAAACAAACATTTTGCATTGTGTGATTTAAGTAAAGCAGTGCAGTTCTCCTGATATTTTGTTAGTTAAGTTTCGATCTGTAGTATAAGTGGAAAAAAGCGTGCTGATTTAAATTAATGTTGTATTCATTGCATATATAGGCAATGCAGATCGATAACCTCAAGGTTCTGTTCTAACTCCTTGTTTGTTACTGATGTAGGTGAATGATTTCGCGTTCAATACGTTTATTAGAAGTTCGATTTATGCAGACGACATATGCTTATTTAATATTAACAATTGTTTATCAAAATTAAGTAATCTTATTATTTCTTCGTTAAACCATGTGAAATATTGGTTTTTAATATTAATAAATTATGCTGAAATGAACAAACATTTAAAATAAATATTTTATCGTTAAATATTAACATTGGGAATACCAGAATATATGAACAATCTACGACTTTTCCTTGATTCTAGGAAACACGTAGACATTAAGGAATTCGATGTAAAGCTGTTATATTAAAGAGAGCGGCAACAGAATGACGGGATGATAGCATTGTACGGTCTGAAAGACTGAACTATGAATGCCGATCTGCCTCTAAGAATATAATAATGGGCAATAGAGTAGTTATTTGTAAAACTCATATTTTACTTATATTAATGTGTACAATGTAAGAAACAACAAATTAGTTAATTTAGCTTAGAAACATTAAAATAATTTTAATTGCCGCAAAAAAGTAGTTAAAGCTTAAAAGATAACCTTTTCAAAAATGTTTTAGCATAGATTTCCCGTACTACATACACAACTAAGCACACGAGTGCCCAACATAAGACGTACTTATTCTAGCTTTTAAGGTTTATTATACAAATTGTCGCATTAAAAAATCCCGGAAGTAGGTACTCAAACTTTCTGTAAGGAGGGAGAAAACGAAACGATATTAGTATTTTCCCCTACTTATTCTTATGTCCGCCTTCTTTATCATGTAGTAATATTCGGCCATCATTAAGCTAATATGTCTACACAGCAGATTATTTTTTACTTTCTCTACTACGTATAGTAAGTAGGGGAAGTATTGTATTCCACCCAAAAATTCGATACCGAGATTTCACCGGAAATACATGTTTTGAGACTCCCTGAATCCAAAAAAAGCATTTTTGGAAACATGTCCGTGTGTGTGTTGTGTGTGTGTGTGTGTGTGTGTGTCGTGTGTGTGTGTGTGTGTCGTGTGTGTGTCTGTTAACAGTATAACTCAGAAACGAATACTTGGATAAACACCAAACTTGGTATTTAGGTTCAGTATCTTCCAGAGATGCGACACGAAGGTTTTCAAGAAAATCCCCCCACCCCAAACTACCCTTTACATGGAACATTTTTCGAAAATTTTAATTTTCTCAAAAATGGCTCTAACGATTTTGGTTAAAATATCATATGTGTAAGATATTTTTACGGCAAATGAAATGTATATCTCGAATTTTCTGGGAATGTCTCCAAAAGTATTCTTCATTGTGAACGACTTTTGCATAACTGGTAAACCATAAGAGATAGACAAAATTTTACTACACAACAAATGTAGATCGTGTTAAAATACACAATTTATGTCATATACATTTCTTTAGTTGAGTGAACCATTTTCGAGATATTGCTTGTGATTCCCTTAAATTTTCCAATGCTTATACTTTTTCTCAAATTCGTTATTCATTTTTTTATGTCCTGGATATTCAAATAGAATGGAATGCTCCACATAGCAACCAGCGCTTAAAGGATTTGATTATCGCTTAAAACCTACCATGTTCCCCTTGCATCTACAAGAAAATTAGCAATAAGATTGACATCTCGACATCTCGATTAACATGAAGCATATGGAGAATAAGCGTTTGTAAAAATAGTTTGTACAAGAGTAGAGAAAGTCATGTGAGTGTAACACATCAGATTTTTTTAAGCTTTTAATCGTACCCCGCCTTTAACTACAGTGGTCTTATTGGCGGCCTACTCTGCACTTATTATTCACTTATGTGACGTAATATCTGAATGTAACTTATCAATATTTTTGGTATTCTACCGTTTATAGAAAACGCAAAATGCAACAACCAGGTTTGTATTGTTAAACGTGGTAGAATTTAATTCCTGAGGTTTGAAGTGACCCGTTTGTCACTCCACCCTTGTTTACTACTAGGCACGCAACTGTTGTTTGACCTTGACACACATGTGAACTCAGAAGTATTTGTTTAATTATTCATACTACTTTACATTTAGTGTTATTACTGCATTCACTTCAACAACACGAAGTTGAATGCACACGTTCCCTTCTTTGCCTAGTAAAAGCAACGTATTGTAACAGGTGTGAGAAATTTGCGAATATTAGAACGCGAAAGACGAGTTTCTATTATAAAAACTGTGCTTGATTGTCTCCTTGTTTGGCTGTCCTGTTAAGTTCAGGGAAGAGGAGATGACCGTTAACGAGACTACGGTTCGCCTTCCTTCAGGCGAATTCCACAAGGGACCTGCTGAGCGGCAACTCCCATTAATAAATACTCCGTCCGCGTGCGTGTCGGAGAAGCTGAGGTGAATTTCCCAGACTGAGAGGCACCATTCTAACTTTCATCTTATTACTGGGGTTTACTGCTTTTCTTTCTTCGTGTCAATCCTGTTATCTACACCTGATTGCCTTTTACTAACAGAGTCCGCAGCTTCCTTTTGTTATTGCTTTCATTCTCCTTCCTCCTTTTCCCTCTACCTCCTATCATCCTCCCCGCGCTTTTGTTTTTTGTTTTTTTTGCGATAATACACTGTTTCCCATGGTAACCGAAAGTGGCACTAAACATCTAATTATACTGCATCAAACTGGCATGTAGCGTAAAATCGACGTTTGTTTCAACATTCATTCTACAGAAAGGTTGTAAATAGTTCTTCAGGAATATTAGCTTACTCAATTGTTTTTTCCCGAAACTCAATAATATGTGACATATTTCCATTTTTTACCTTTGGGAAAGTAATTAACTAGCTATATAGACTAGTGGATGTATCGCTTATCAGGTTTCACGTTTCTTGCAAATAATGTGCACATACATAGAAACAAATATTTCTTAAAATTCATTTTTTAACTTCAGGGCAGCCTGTAGTACACGAGAGCATCAGCTATTTTGCAAGCTCGTAGATTATCATAGGTAACATTAAGAGTTATTTCAAAATCATCGACAAATTCGCGAGTCACGAAGTGACGAAAGAGTTTATATAGATGATTTGGAAACCAAGAGCAGCATTTGCTATGACTAAACAGCAGAATTTCGTGCAATTGCATGTTTTTATTGATTTGGCATATTGAAATATATATATATAATTTGTGTTTTCCCTATTCCTCCAGATTTATTATCTAATTTCAACGTTTCTGTGATAAAATAACGATAATTTCCAAGAAATATAACACCAATTATTGTTGCGACAATGCTACTTCTCACTATTACGTTCTGATTAAGTAGAAACAAAACCTTCATCACCTGCGACTATGAAGTCACGTGGTGTGTAACGTTTCATTTTCAACAGTCTTACAGCAAATCCAAGTGAGAACAAGTGCACGATCGATCTGCTTTAAGTTTATCCGCCCACATGCCGAAAGAAAAAAGTAGCAAACAAGATTTATTGAAGAAATGGGTTTCTGAAGACAAATGTTTTTCTGCTGATGGGAAAATAGTCTTCTGTGCATTATGTAAAAAGTCGTCCTCCGTGGTGTAATGATTGCCATGCTAACCTCTAGTTCCCGAGGTCGCGGTTTCAAACCCGGCGGAGGGCGGTGGATTTTTTAGGGCGTAAAAATGCTTAGCATGGCTTCCTTCGGAGGGGAAGTAAAGCCGGTGGTCCCGTGTCGTAAATTTATGGAAAGTAAAAGAACCTCAAGCCTGATAAAGAGGCCTCTGAGCAAAATTTCCGGTCTTTCATGCCCAATATAGAATGGGACGCTAAGGACCACAGCAATTAAAGAGCGTCCATAAATAAAACTCAATTTAATTGCATTATGTAAAAAACAGGTAAGTTTTGCTTATTTAAAAACTTGACTATCCTTTATATTATCTTTATTTGATTGTTGGTGACTTTTGAGAAATTAGTCTTATTAATGGGAATATTAGTAAATTATAATTTATTCCTTTTTTTAGCTACGATGTAGAATTAGTGAGGTTCATTTTTAGTTGCAGGTGCCATGTGAAAAGAAATTTCAACTTCAACAACATCGCAACCGGACAATTGAAAAGACGAATCTTATCCCAAATATTTTCCGCTCTGGGTCAAAAAAGAGTTAATTTCATAAAGACTTGTGCGAAGCTATGGTTACTGCCAATTTTCCTTGGCGGTCTTTGAATAACGCAGTTTTTAGACAATTTCTAGAAAAATACACCAAGAAAAACATCTCTGGCGGTTACCTTCAAGGAGTACACGACTCAGTGAGTTTTACTTTTTTACTTTATCCTGACGTCATAAAGAGTATATGATGCAATAGAAATGTTTTAAAATAAATGTCAAATAATTAGGTATTTTGAAATTGCTTCAGGTTACCTTGAGTTTTTCTTTTCTTTTTTTCTGTTTTTGTATTTATAGACACTCTTTAACTACTATGGTTCTTAGCGTCCCATTCTATATTGGGCGTGAAATTCCGGAAATTTTGTTCAGAGGCCTCTTTGCCAGGCTTAAGGTTCCTTTACTTGCCATAAAACTACGACACGGGACCACCGGCTTTATTTCCATTCCTAAGGAGGCCATGCCACGGATTTTTACGCCCGTAAAAATCTATCGCTCCCCGCCGTATTTGAATCCGCGACTTCGGGAACCAGAGACTATCATGGTACCCCTAGACCACGGAGGACGACTTTTCAGGTTATCGATAACACAGGAAACATATAGATATTTGCATAGACTGGAATTGATGAGACGGTCGATGCAGAGGGACGCTATACAGTTATCTGGCAAACTTTGTCCAGATGGCCCATTGAATCCACATTTGCTTACCACTAAAGAGGCGGATAAAGTCAATTTTCAAACTATAGCAAAGTTTGCAAATGATTCCATTAATAAGTAGAATACAATGATTTTTGTACAGGATCTCCTTCGCGCAAGGCAAGAATGGAGTTTTGCAGCACCTTAAGCCGCCATCCACCTCCATACTAAAACCAGTATGCTTAATTTTCTATTTCGCGTTAACAAAAATTACACAATACCACTTTTCCAATAACAATTTATTTTACGGTTAAACATAATGTTCAGTGTTTAATTGTTATTTTATTTAATACATTCAATTATAAATAAATAGAGCTGCAGAGCTAAACTGAAGTTTGAGGTTTAATAAAAACATGAGGTAATATCAAAATGATTTAATAATAAACGCTGCTAAATTAGTACACATCAAATTACCTAGATATTTAAAAAAATCTGATGTTACACTCACATGACTTTCTCTACTCTTGTACAAACTATTTATACAAACGCTTATTCTCCATCTACTTCATGTTATCGAGATAAACATATGCAGAGTCTATCTTATTGCTAATTTTCATGTAGATGTAAGGGGAATATATATTTACAAGGGCAATTTGGAAATACAGTAAGTAGCCTTTAAGCACATACATATCTCTTTATAGCTGGTTGCTAGGTGCAGCACCATTCCCTTTCCCACAGATTAATACTCTTTGCATATCCAAGACAAGAAAATGAATAACGAATTCCCATTTGAGAAAATAAGTATTGAAAAATTTAAGGGAATAACAAGCAATATATCGAAAATGGTTCACTCAACAAAAAAAAATGCGTATGACATAAACTGTGTATTTTAACGCGATCTACATTTTTGGGTAGTAAAATTTTGTCTATCTCTTATGGTTTACCAGTTATGCAAAAGTCCTTCACAATGAAGAATACTTTTGGAGACATTCCCAGAAAATTCAAGATATACATCTTATTTGTCATAAAAATATCTTAAACATATGATATTTTAATCAAAATCGTTAGAGCCATTTTTGAGAAAATTAAACTTTTCGAAAAATCTTCCATGTAAAGGGTAATTTGGGGTGGGGGGATTTTCTTGAAAACCTTTGTGTCGCATCCTTGGAAGATACTGAACCTAAATACCAAGTTTGGTGTTTATCCGACTTCGTTTCTGAGTCTGTGACACACACACAGACAGACACACAGACTGACACACACGGACATGTTTCCAAAAATGCTTTTTTTGGATTCAGGGGATCTCAAAACATGTATTTCCGTTGAAATCTCGGTATCGAATTTTTGGTGGAATACAATACTTCCCCTACTTACTATACGTAGTAGAGAAAGTAAAAATACAGAATATGAAATTAATACCGTGCACGTATCCGTTATCAGAACAGCAATAAACAGGCGACAACAATGTGTATGTACACCCTCCAAGGTCATGGTGTGCCAATATTGGCAACACGGTGCATTACGCTCCACACAAAATCATCCATAAAACCAATTATATGTTTCTCATTATGCAAATTAAGTTTAGTTCTTAACATGAAGTGGTTACTTTCAATAAGTTGTAATTCATTATGTAGGTACATAAGAAACTGGCATAAAAAATGTTTTCGGCTATTTGGCGCCCCTAACCTGGCGCCCGGGGTAGACTGGCTTCCCCTAGACCCATCTCTATTTTTACTTTCTCTACTACGTATAGTAAATAGGGGAAGTATTGTATTCCACCCAAAAATTCGATACCGAGATTTCACCGGAAATACATGTTTTGAGATCCCCTGAATCCAAAAAAGCATTTTTGGAAACATACCCGTGTGTGTGTCTGTCTGTCTGTGAACAGCATAACTCAGAAACGAACAGTCGGATAAACACCAAACTTGGTATTTAGGTTCAGTATCTTCCAGAGATGCGACACGAAGGTTTTCAAGAAAATCCCCCCACCCCAGAGTACCCTTTACATGGAACATTTTTCGAAAATTTTAATTTTCTCAAAAATGGCTCTAACGATTTTGATTAAAATATCATATGTTTAAGATACTTTCATGGCAAATAAAATGTATATCTTGAATTTTCTGGGAATGTCTCCAAAAGTATTCTTCATTGTGAACGACTTTTGGTAAACTGGTAAACCATAAGAGATTAGAGAAAGGCATGTGAGTGTAACACATTAGATTTTTTACTATCTTTAAGTTTTAATTTTTTTGAGCAAACTTTTATTTAGTGAATTGTTACAGTAATGTTGTTGCCAGGTGAAGATCCCAGATGGGTATTTTGCTGGTGTCAGATGCAGCAACTTATATTATAAAAGCGGGGAAAGTGCTAAAAGCTTTTTTCCCTGATATGATCCAGTTAACGTGCTTGGGACATGGACTACACAGAACGGCTGAAGAGGTCCGCAAATTGTTGCCATTAATCAATGAGCTCATTTCACAAACAAAAATAGTGTTCGTTAAGGCACCATTGCGAGTCCAGAAATATAAGGTACAATTGCCTGATTTGCCCCTGCCTTCCAAATCATAATCACAACATGCGGCACTTGGCTGAGGGCTGCTGTTTTTTATGACAAGTACTTCACGCAACTATATATCCTTCTGTGTTTTATATTTTTTGTTGGCTTACCCAGCGCTGTTTTGTCACATTTAACCTACTTCACTAGGGAATTAAAAACAATAATTTCTATACGATATTGTATTTAAATCATCGGGGTGGAAGCAGTATAGGTACATTTGTTGCCTAATTAAAAGAAAGCATATCCACCTTACATTTTTGACATCAAGTTTAAGTGGGTAATTTGGTGAACCTCCGTTACCATTATGTCTGTAATTTACTTTAAGCGTAACTTGCGCCTTAGGGGGAGCGCACCGATGCAACCCGCAACATATCTATATTGGAAAAATAAATTAAAGTTCAGTGCAATTTGGGATTCTACGTATCCTTTGTTACTTTTTAAGTTTAGAATATATTTTCACTTGTTAACAGATTTTGGCAAACTTTGATGCAAACGAAAGTGTTTCAATTCAAAGAACACAAGAGGTCAATCAAAGGAACCTCCGAAATGAGCTGTCTTGTGTGACTGCTAACTTCTCCACAACAGAGAGCAGTATAACCATGCTGGAAAATGTGGGTACTCCTCTAACAGAATCCCTTACAGCTGTGAAAGACGCATTGGAATCAGTTCCTGGATCACAGGGTAAATCAGTGGCCGCAAAATTTAAGTTTGTGTTACAGAAAAATCCCGGATGTAACGAAATGCGCCAAATTTCTGACATTCTCAGTGGAAAATCTGAAACAGTCACTGAAATTCGGAATATTTATGCATACAAATAAGCACCAGTCACATCATGTGATGTCGAGAGATCGTTCTCGGCATTTAAACAAATTCTGACAGATAAGAGGAGTTTAACAGAAGAGAACCCATAAAAATTGTTGGTTGTTTACTGCCATAAGAATTACATGAATAGCGAACAAAGTTAAAAAAGAGTTAAAAGTGTATCAATTAAATATGTAATAAAATTAATTGTCAGTACATAAAAATAATAAAAGTGTTGATGACCTGAAGAAAACTATTACTTTAACACTTTAAGTTATTAAACCAAATAAATTTGAAGTGTACTTGCATATACCTAAGTTTTAGCGCATAACGTTCCGTGGTCTAACTATGACTATTTCACGAAAGAACTGAAGTGATTTACCCAAAAGTACCATGATTATTAAAATAGAGTCATTAAGTACTTTTATTTACCTGCAATGTAAACGACGTTGTTTGGAAAGAAATGAGAATCATTTGGTCGCTCCTCATTTGTTTGATCTGTACAGTCTGAACATTTAACACCATTTACTGCCATCTGAGTGAAAAACTAGGCAAACAATATTGTAACACAAAATTAAATTTAGTTTTATTTATAGACGCTCTTTAAATACTATGGTCCTTAGCGTCCCATTCTATATTGGGCGTGAAAGACCAGTAATTTTGCTCAGAGGCCTCTTTATCAGGTTTGAGGTTCGTTTACATGCCGTAAATCTACGACACGGGACCACCGGCTTTACTTCCCTTCCGAAGGAAGCCAGGCTAACAATTTTTACGCCCGAAAAAATCCATCGCCCTCAGCCGGATTTGAACCCGCGATCTCGGGAACTAGAGGTAACCACTACACCAAGAGGACGACAACAATATTGTAAGAATGCAATAGTCAACATAATAGGTGATTATTTGCTTTATTGCAACAAGCAGTATTTAAAAACGCAATTATCCAATCTAACTGCCGCTGTGGTCGAGTGATCAGCGTTCTGGATTCTCAACCCAGGGATATTGGGTTCGATTACTGGCTGAGGCGTTGAAAGTTTTGTTTAATTAAAATCATTTCCTACCCTCCACAGTGTTTGGGAGTGTGATTGCGTGAGTGAATGTGCGAGTGTTTCCTAATGGAAATTAATAAAACAAAATAATAGAAATTAAACACTTACAGTCAATGAGTTATTGTTGTTCAAGCCAAAACTCCCGATCGATATGACCATAGAAATTAAAGGGACCTTTACAAATGAAAGAAGAAACCAATGTCAAAACTGTAGGAATTAAAAGGAATTTGCTCATTGTTTGCTATGTTTAATATAGATAAAGTAGCAGGCATATTGTTTCTTACAGGGGAGCGAAACACAACAATGAATATTTCATTCATAACATTAGTTATGATTAATAATTAGCAAGACATGGAATCTCATCATCTTAAAATCAATGATCATAGCGTTAAAGCATATTCCTCAGGTAATCGGATCACCCAACTACTGAACACGAGATAAGTACTATAAATAGATATACAATATTTAGAGGTAGTTTAAAATGACAGGCAAGGTCTCCATATGATTTTAACTAGAAGAAGCTCATTATTTATCTCTAAAACAGAGAGAAGCACTAAAAACTAATATTCCCCATAACCCAATTAACACTGTTAGACACAGTTCGGCATCTACTTCTAAAATTTAGTGAACCTGATATTCAGTCTTATCAGTTTGAATGGTAAAGTGCAATTTCAAGGAATTACACGATTGTGACAGCGATTCCGAGACAGTTACTGTGAACACCGGTAAACGTGCTGATATAAGTACAATGGATGTATTACCTATAAATAATTGTGAGCAAAATGCATATTCCTTATATTATGAAAACACAAAGTTGGTGAATGGTGATGTTATTTGTATAACAAAGTATCCCAATTTTCAAAAATTAATTATGGATCATAATGTTTGAACATTGTGAGGCATAATAATTTAACGTTAGGAACAAAAAGCGGAGCTAAAAAGAAATACCCCCAATAATCTGCTAAAAAGACTTGGCGATATTCCTGCTACAAACAGTTTACAGCATAAATTCATTCATGAACTGTTACTGGACACAGAAGAAAGTCGTCATGTCATCATGTGCAGTGCTTAATATTAGCAATCCATTCCCAGAACCAGTGAAACCTATAGGCTTCAAGCTCAAATCCTTTGGTAAGGACAGATCAGTTGCTGCGGCCGCAATAATCCACACATTGTGAGTAAAATTATTTTTTTTTCCACTCATCGGAAGTTTCCATTCTTCGTTAGATTCTTCGCATTTATTTTTCGTTGTCCAAGAACCATATGCTTTGGAGTGCTGACGTTTGACACCAATCTTTTTACTTTCTCTACTACGTATAGTAAGTAGGGGAAGTATTGCATTCCACCCAAAAATTCGATATCGAGATTTCGCCGGAAATACATGTTTTGAGACCCCCTGAATCCAAAAAAAGCATTTTTGGAAACATGTCCGTGTGTGTGTGTGTCTGTGTCTGTGTGTCTGTGAACAGCATAACTCAAAAACGAACAGTCGGATAAGCACCAAACTTGGTATTTAGGTTCAGTATCTTCCAGAGATGCGACACGAAGGTTTTCAAGAAAATCCCCCACCCCAGACTACCCTTTACATGGAAGATTTTTCGAAAATTTTAATTTTCTCAAAAATGGCTCTAACGATTTTGATGAAAATATCATATGTTTAAAATAATGTCATGAGAAATGAAATGTATATCTCGAATTTTCTGGGAATGTCTCCAAAAGTATTCTTCATTGTGAACGACTTTTGCATAACTGGTAAACCATAAGAGATAGACAAAATTTTACTACACAAAAAATGTAGATCGCGTTAAAATACACAACTTATGTCATATACATTTCTTTTGTTGAGTGAACCGTTTTCGAGATATTGCTTGTTATTTCCTTAAATTTTCCAATACTTATACTTTTTCTCAAATGCGTTATTCATTTTTTTTATGTCCTGGACATGCAAAGAGAATGGAATGCGCCACATAGCAACCAGCGTTAAAATATTTGACTATCGCTTAAAAGCTACCATATTTCCCTTGCATCTACAAGAAAATTACCAATAAGATTGACATCTCGATATTTCGATTAACATGAAGCATATGGAGAATAGGCGTTTGTAAAATTAGATTGTACAAGAGTAGAGAAAGTCATGTGAGTGTAACACATCAGATTTTTTTATTTGTATTGAGATTGTGATTTAGCGCTGCAAGCTTGGATCTAAGTTAAAGACCATTACATGAAAAACGTATTCTTTTCAGGTTATACCCTAGATTAAGACTGTGTTTTATACTATGTATATAACGTCGAATAAGAGTCAAATCTTTTAAGAAGGTACTATCAATAAGACCTGCCTTAATCGCTCTGAGTTTGAATTGGGCATTAACGTTCATTGTTATTTTCACTGAAATAAGAGCTCAGTGATTAAAATGGTATTATAATTTTTTATTCATCTCCTCTTAAGAATGACAGAGTATACGCCTTCTACCTGGTATACATATTTCTATTTTGTGGATTGTTACAAGCATTTAGCTATTCACCAATTCAGTTTACGAATGGCTTCGGTTTCAGCATTCTCGGCCGTCTACAACTATAAGGTCTTGGAAATTAATATTACACCTCATAGCCAATTGTCTGCTTTCTGTTGGATCTGGTTTTCAATTATTGCTTATAGCTAGTAAACAGAGTAGGTAAAAGGTTCCTTGTATGAAAACAGATTCACTAACTTTCTTAATAATAATAATACTAAGTTTGCTTTAATATTTTTTATAGGTTTCTAATCTAAAAAAAATTAGTTTTAGAATATGCAAGTATGAAAATCATGATCAAAATATGCGAACAGACTTCTTTCTTTATTTAGTTGTTTTATTTTATCTACATTTGTATAAAATGTATTTTTGGTTATTATTTACGCTTGGCGTTATCTCAAGTAATAAGGCCACCTGTAAATAATTATAACAAAATAATAATAATTTTAGGTACTTTCTAGAATAGCATAATTTTTGTTTAGCCTGCGACTTTTCTTCTATCTCCCATATTAGTCTCTAGCGTGTTTTTTAAGCCGCATGTGAAGTGTACAGATTTTCTGAGAAAACCTACAACATATAATAATGTAAAAGAATACTCCATCACATTTTTAGCTTAAATCGGGTGAAAATATTTGACAATTACTTTATCAGCAGGTATATTCCAATAATTACTCTTACCTCCACCTTATACCGTAACTTGCCCAGGTATTGGCTGTCGAGTTTCTTAAAAAATCTCTTATCCGGATTAACCGAAATTTCCTTTTCGGTATATTATTTTTACGTCTTTAGTCATTCATTTTTCTTTTTGAAATGCGTTAACGTTCCTTATAACAGCTTGAGAGTGGTAAGGAACATTATCAATTTAGTCTGATGCCCGAAGAGCGGAGAGCTACCCTCAATTTGTTTATCAGATTAAGAGAAATCTTAGCAAAGCGTTATCCAGGCAACCTATTCGCAACAGAGATTCTAATTCGGGGTTTCCGTGTGTATGTACAGCAAATAGAATGGGACAGGTTCGCATGGTGTGCAGTTTAAAACCCACATTTTGTCGCCAAAAGTCATGTTTCTTTCTTTCGTTCTTCCTTTCTTTCTTTCTCTTTCCATTTTAAATTATAATACAAATATAATAGATATGATTGTTGCCTTTAGAAAGACACTACACAAGGCGTTTGGAATTCTCGAAAGCTGATTATCAGAACCATCAGGCAAATGTGAGCAATGTTCTCTGCAAAGCTGTATTAGAACAAGAAGACTCTGCTATTTCTTCTGAGGAGGTTGACATCCTAAAGAAAAGGCATTCATGCGCACTGCTGAAAAGATATGTTGCCTGCGAACGAGATTCTCATGAAGTTGTCGACCTCCATCTGGTGAAAGCCAGGCAGGAGATCAAAAGATCTGCCGGGGGTCCTCACCATTGCAACTTGATTGAAGAAGAAAGTCCTACAATAGCGACGGCCCCTGGAGGTCGAACGCCGTCCAGTCCAGTTTCATCTGGCGCATCCCCAAGTCTGGGTCAGACCTGATAGTACTGTTATACTGTAACTGTTCTGTCGTACCCTGTCGGCGAAATATTTGCCAATGTTGTAAACCGCAGCGTTAAACATCTTATCACACCTCTATAGTAACCGAATTTTGATTTGCAGGTAAAAACCAAGGTGCCGTTATATGCAGCATCTTTGAAGTTACGGTTTAAAATAATAATAACAATAATAATAATGCTAACTAGCATATTATTTAATGCATCCTTTAACTAAAATTGAGGAAAACTTCATTCGAGCAAAAGTTGTTCATTTCTGGTAACTCTCCTCTACCCTCATTTTTGTGGAAAAGTGTCAAGTAGTAAAACTTTAGCAGTGCTACAGTTGGAGATTAAGGCTTCTTGGAGCTGGCAAAACTGGTGACATTCAGGTTGGGAGGAAAGGGAGTAAGGCGAGTTCTCTCTCCCCTTTCAATAACCAGTTTTTGTGAAGATAAGCTACGAATGAAGCTACAAGGGCGACACTGACAAATTTTAGAAAATCAAACAAGGATTAGTTTTAAAAATTAAAATGATCTTACTACTTTTCAAAATATTACCCTTTAACATCAATACATTTTTGCATTCGATGAAACCAGTGCCACTCTTCCTGAGGCAGTTCAGAAACCAGGTTTTATAATGTTCCACTGATTTATCTGATGAGAAAACAGTGATTCCACGCATTTTATCTTTAATTTTTGGAAAGAAAAACAATCATAAGGTGCTAGGTTAGGCTGTAATTGTGAACGCCCCCATTAAAATACATGTATTTCAACTTTGTCGTTCTCGTTGTCGTTCTCGGTTGTTGTGAAGCATCCTTATGGGAAACTCCCATGTAAAACGGGTAGTTAATTAGCTTCAACGGGCTCTCAAAGCATTATCACCTCTAACACCTCTAACCATTATTCACTGACACTGCTTCCATCTGAGGAGCCAGCAAAACTCATATTCACCACAATCAAATAATGGAGAATAAGATATTCCGCATACTGGCACAAACGTCCATGGTTCGTCAGAAATCCGCAGCTACACCGTGAAAACCATTCACTGGTATATCCGCAACATCTCCAAGCCTTTCTTCCCCAACGAATGTATTGTCCAGAGAGCAAGAACGCCAGCCTAATTCTCAGACCACTGCAAGATGCACTGCTCAGTGCTGACACCAGCTCAGCCTCAGACACTAATTTTATTGATCTGTATGTGCACTGAATCACATTCTCTCCAGTGAGTGCTTTTTTTTTTACTTATGTAATATGCTTTTTCCTTTCTCTGTTTACCCTCCCCGTTGTTAGGGTTTACACCCCCAGGGCTTACAAGCGGGCGCGTGGTGTCAGACGCCTATAGGGGAGCACATACTATTGATCTGAGAACAGCCACGATGGATGATCAGCCCGATAGGAAATGGCGGTGAAATGAATGAAAAAGAAGGTGATGATGGAGCAAATGCTGGAATGAATGGCGGGAGAAACCGGAAAAACCCGCCCACTTACCGCTTTGTCCACCACAAATTCCACATACGGTTCCTTGAGATTGAACCGGGGCCGACTTCGTGAGAGGCGAGCGGTATAACCACTCGGCCATGGAGCCGCCACTGATATACTTTTTCCTGTTCATTATAAAAGGTTAGTTATAGGAGCCATTTAGGCTAACTTCAACGTCGTGGGCTACAGTTTCATTCATTTTGTCGATGATCAGTAAAGAACATCTGATCAATGAATTTTTCATAAAACATACACGCACGCACACACATAAACGCAAACCCGGGCAAAGCGGTTAGCGCATCCTCTGTTGCATCAAAACATTACAGCAAAGCAGAGAAGTGGAATAAAAATCACTGTTTTCTGTTTATATTTTCTGTGGCTTCGGACAATAACGTTGGAAGATAGAACTTCAAAATACGAGCTGATTGATAATGATTAACGAATTTCCGCATTTCACTTACAATGGAAACACGCTATTTCCTCGTTTATACAACAGCGAGATGGGTAATAATAATCAGGTGAGTCAACTTCGCCTATTTATTTTTGAATTTATGCAACGTGCTAAGCAACATATGTGACTTACGCCTTTCTTGAATTCCTTCTAAAGGCTGATCTGCATAGCACTTTATAGAGGAGGGATAGATAACTCAGTGCATAAGTGCTTTACGGGACAGAATGCTATCGTCATGTATGTCGATGTTAAAAACATCCCACACGTACACTGCGAGTTTCAGTGGCACTTTAAGCTGCTTTTGCAAACTTTTATTCTTTAGCATACATTAATACACACCTTTGAAAACGCCCCTGAAGGAACAACTTATCACACGTATCGGTTGACAAAACTATTTGAAAACAAAATGGAAGATCTAGCAGTGCGAACAATTGGATTTAAGCCGTCAGCCAACAAAGGTTCGTTGCACAGCCTTGTCAAAAAATGCTACGAGTTTTGTCTTTTTCACTCACCAGAGATCCAGTTGTTTGCAATTTGGGGAGGATTCCGAACACCAAATTCTCTCTGGTATGCCATTTGCGTAGCTGTAATTGAATTCGCAA
This sequence comes from Deroplatys truncata, assembly GCA_030765065.1. Taxonomy (NCBI): domain Eukaryota; kingdom Metazoa; phylum Arthropoda; class Insecta; order Mantodea; family Mantidae; genus Deroplatys; species Deroplatys truncata. The sequence continues at coordinate 32,753,760 of CM060976.1, forward strand.
TCCAGTATTGCTTTACAAGGAAGAGTCGTTCATTTAATGTGTACCCCATTTTCACGTTGACTAGAACAAAATCTCAAAACCAGTTGCCGACAATAAAACTAAAAATTACGAATAAAACATGAACATCTACGCATCTAGTGACAGGCAATTGAAACTCCAGAAGATTCTGGTTTATTTGGTACTAAAATTAGGGCAATGAGTGAATTTCGAACAGAATAATTAAAGAAATAAATGTGTCAGTTCTTCATAAATCACACTGTAGTATATGGTTGAAGCATTCACAGTTAATGTGGTTATTAATTCGGATCCGATAACCACAATTTGCATTCTAAATATGGCAATACAAGATTTTAGACCTTTATTTAGTTTATTTGTATACCCTTTGGACTCCACAAGAAAGGACTGCAACTGGGAGAATAAAAATATTTTATTGTTTATTTTTACTGCACCTAATTTCAAACACATTTGTTTGGGAAGCAATATTTTATCATCAAACTAATGAAAAAAGAAATACCAATTAAGAGCAATTTTATTAAAAAAAAAAGCAATTGAGGTGATGCATTGCACAGCTGTGAACAAAAAGCACCATGCAAATAAAACTGTCAGTAACATAATATAAAGTGAAATAAATGCTTCTGTTTGGCTTTCTTTGTGGTTATTGTTTTTGTATTTGTACTGTATTTTAGTGAGTGAATGACCGAATTTCATTTTTCTCTCCATTAGTATCTTAGTGTATTTTAGAGTAAATGTATAGCAATGTTGTGTTTGGTTCACTAGATCTGAAGGGCACATTATCTGAGCCCAAAATACCTAGTTATCTGTATTAGAACCTATTTTATTAAATGTGATTTTAGACTTCTAAAGCCGAGTTTTAGCTGCTTCAAATCCAATATCTTCTTAATATATAAAGGTCAGAGTATGTATGTATGTATGTATGTATGTATGTATGTATGTATGTATGTATGTACGTATGTATGTATATGTATGTATGGCTGTATCTATGTTTGTATGTATGTATGTATATATGACTGTATGTATGTCTGTATGTATGTACGAAGGGCACTACTTATATTTTGAGCATTGGCAACCCTGAATGTTGTAGGTGCCATCTGACGTTTACAATGGAAAGCTTGACATTTTTTACCATAATCTACTTCAAACATTTTGTCAATAGACCGTCATTTGTTTTGTTTACACTAACTTGAAAATTGTGTGTCAACAAAAACATGGAATTAACTCTTGAAAACGTTCGTGCAATGATTTATTACGACTTTCGACGTGGATTATCAAGACAAGAGTGCATCGATCAATTAACTTCCACATTTGGCGACGAAGCTCCATCCTTTGCCACTGTGAAATGCTGGTATAACGAATTTAATCGTGGCCGCCGTTTGCTCAATGATGAAGTTCGTGAAGGTCGTCCAAAATCAGTTGTTGTGCCAGAAAACATTGATGTTGTGCAAAAACTAATTACGAAAGATCGTCATGCGACATATTGTGAGATTGAGGCGACCTAGGCATTAGCTCCACTAGCATATATAAAATATTGCATGATTATTTAGCCGTGAAAAAGGTTTGCTCTCGTTGGATCCCACATAATTTGACGCAATCTCAAAAAGTTGCTAGTGTCGATTGGTGTACAAAACTGCTCAAGAAATACAAAGGCGGTGCCTCAAAAGACGTATATAAGATTTTAATAGGTGACAAATCATGGATCTATGCGTATGAGCCGGAACGTAAACAGCAGTCGATTGTCCAACAAAAGTTGTTCGCACTCGAAGCACTTCGAAGCAAATGGTCGCCTGCTTTTTCAGCAAAACTGGCCATGTGGCAACTGTGCCTTTAGAGGAACGTGAAACAGTCAATGCCGAATGGTGTAAAACCGTTTGTTTACCGGAAGTCTTCGGTGAAGTAAGGAAAACCAACAAGAACCGTAGGATCGTTCTTCATCAAGACAATGCGAGCGCACACCAGCTCGTCTAACAACAGAGTATTTGAAGGCTCAAAAAATCGAATTGAAGGGTCATCCGCCATACAGTCCTGATTTGGCACCCAATGACTTCTTTTTGTTCCCGAACATCAAGAATAAATTGCGTGGACAACGATTTTCGTTGGCAGAAGAAGCCGTTGATGCCTTCAAAAACCATGTTTTGGTGTCTCAAGAAGACTGGAATAAATGCTTTGACAAATGGTTCAAACGGATGCAAAAGTGTATTGATCATAAAGGAGAATATTTTGAAAAACAATAAAGCAGTTTTCAATCAAAAATTACTTTGTTTTAATTGTTAGGCTCAAAATATAAATAGTGCCCCTCGTATGTAATGTATTAGTAATGGGACGAAACCACTATTTCTCGATACTCGGTACATATAATATATATATACTTTTATATACATAATATATAAAAGTCAGAGTATGTATGTAGTTATGTATGTATTAGTGATGGGACGATACCACTATTTGTCGATACTCGGTACCCATACTGATTTTTCAGCGCCGATACTCGATACTCACTTTATAAGAAACTGTGAAAGCGATAGCTTGTTCACTGAGTTATCTTCAAATTAGTAGTTTTCTGTGTATAAACGCATTTAAGCAATTTTGTATTGTACCTATACTAATTCCTAAATTGTTCCTGTTAGACATTCTCCAACTGGTAGCAAATATTTTTATCTTGATAACGCCATAGATTATATATCCCCTATTGAGAGTCAAGGATAATAATAATAATAATAATAATAATAATAATAATAATAATAATAATAATAATAATAATAATATAATTTTGCTTCCCTTTCTATGCAACTATATTTTGTGCCGAAATCTTTCTTTTAAAGGATTTTCTATACATATTATGGAAATTAGTCGTACAGTATACCCGTAAGCTACGCTCGTGACTCCAGTTTGACTTGCATAAACATAAACTAACAGATGGAAGGAAATAACCATTAACTCACGTTTTAAGTTAATTTGTTTCTGCTGGATTCACCTGCTGCTGTAGGTAAAAGTAATGGCTGAAAGTGGGTCACTTAGCCAGGCTAATGCAGAAACGTGATTTAGTGCATCAGCTAAATCAGTTTCATTCACAACTTAGTTAACGCTGCATGTTACATGAGTACCTTTACCCCATCCCGCATTATTTTGCATGTTTTCATTTAGACACCAAGTCTATGGACTGTTGCATTGATTCACCCACAGGAAACCCAATCAAGCTCTATCAAGGACTATAGTCCGGCAACACTATGACGCAGTATTTTATATCACAACACTGTAAATGCCAGAGTGATTGTAGTTAAATTAACATTATTGTATGACAATGATTTGAGATGTTTGTTAATTATAAGCATTGTTAGGAAATAAGTTTACACGGCCTCACTGAAACTGACAATAGCAGCGGATCACAATGAAACGAGGGGGTGAGTTGTTTATTAATTAGAAGAGGCAAACAAATGACGTCAGAGTAGCGCGCTTTTCTTTAGAAATGGAGGGAATATTTTCCCTAGAGCATATGTGTTTGCAATTTTGATTGGATATAAAAATAGACGCTAATGTTGGCGCGCTTTATTAACCAATAGCAGCTCTGTTATAATGTTTAGGCATATCGGGGTGAGGGAGTATAAATTCCGTGCCAGAGACGGGTAACGCGCAGTTCTACAGAATCATTCACAAGTTATACGTCGCACAGTCTAAGAGAATCATTCACGCGTTACACGTCACTCAGTTCAAGAGAATCATTCACGCGTTACACGTCGCACAGTTCTACAGAATCATTCACGGGTTACACGTCGCACAGTTCTACAGAATCTCTCGCGTCGTAAAGCTAGTTACAAAAATGTGAAATACTCGAATTAATAATGAGCTGCAAATAAGTGATTATAGTTACATTCGAAAATATAACAGTTTCAGTCGGGCGTGTATCAAGAGTAATTATGTGAAATGAATAAAGTGTGACGGCAATAAAAGTGTAAAAACAAATTCTGTTATCAGTGTTATCTTTTAGTAACAACTCCTTTCCGTTTGCACACCCTGTTCAAGAGATTTGCTCGACTGGGTAATAATAGCTAGCCGGAGGACATAGAACCCAAAATTCAAAAATAGTAAAACAATAACAGGCGCTCAGCAAATAAGATAACACGAAAGTTACCGCGACAACTTGTGAACATATGCGAGGCAATAACGTCTCCTTTCATTCTTTATCTAACCTAAAGTTAAAGGCAACAACTTTCAATAATGCAAAACTTAAACATTTAAAAGTATCGAAGGTTAGTCTCAAAGTATTAGACATACTTCAATATCACCGTGTATCGACAGTATCGAGAAATCGACGGTATCGCGGTCCCATCCCTACTATGCATGTGTGTATGTATGATGTTCCTTATAGGCTTCTACATCGTTCCTATAAGCCTATTGCAACGACTTCGATCAAACTTAGCACAGACAGCCTTCACACAAGGCTAAAGTCATTGTCTAACATAGAATTCGAATATCCCCCTATTTCACACGATTAATTATTCAATTTTATGTGATCCTATAAAAGTTCGCAGGACCATCGATAACTTTTTCAAGAGAATAGGTCGAATATTGCCGACATAAGAACAATTACTTAGGTTTTCGCAGTCTCGTAAAATAAAAGAAAAGCGAGTTCAACTATTCGCTTATATTTTCTTTGACATGGATCGTGGAGTAATAACACAATCAAATAAATAATTGCAAGCTATGCCACCTGTGGCTAAGCTTGCGTAAATGAAAAGGCGCTAAAACTACTTAGTTGAAAAATTAAACAAAATGTCCAATGTGTTCTAAACTGTAATAACAGCAACATCAAACCAGGCTGAATGCCGTTTTTCCTCTTATTTATCTTTAAATGGTTATTTATTGAGTAATGATATAAAATAACACAAAATAATTCAACATAATTGCACTGGCTCAAAGTGTTAAATAAAACTTCAACACGCTATACATTCCCAAGTTTCCATTTGAGAAAAAAATGTTCCAAACAAAAGTTTCTTAATTTACTAAGGACTGTCACAATATCTGAACTTTATACAATTTAAAACTCTAAAGGTCACCCCCTCTCCCCACTTGGGGCCTACTTAGATACTGTCCCTTACCTATGCTGTTTGAAGAGCCCCTACCTACCATGTTAATAAAACGTCAGCACTTAATTTGATTGATCCATTTAAAAAAAATCTGATATGTTATACTCACATGACTTTCTCTACTCTTGTACAAACTATTTTTACTAACGCTTATTCTCCATATGCTTCATGTTAATGGAGATGTTAATCTTATTGCTAATTTTCTTATAGGTGCAAGGGGAATATGGTTGTATTTAAGCGTTAGTCAAATCCTTTAAGAGCTGGTTGCTATGTAGCGCATTCCATTCTCTTTGTATGTCCAGGACATAAAAAAAATCTGATGTGTTACACTCACATGACTTTCTCTACTCTTGTACAAACTATTTTTACAAACGCTTATTCTCCATATGCTTCATGTTAATCGAGATATCGAGATGTCAATCTTATTTGTAATTTTCTTGTAGATGCAAGGGGAATATGGTAGCTTTTAAGCGATAGTCAAATATTTTAGCGCTGGTTGCTATGCGGCGCATTCCATTCTCTTTGCATGTCTAGGACATAAAAAATGAATAACGAATTTGAGAAAAAGTATAAGTATTGGAAAATTTAAGGAAATAACAAGCAATATCTCGAAAACGGTTCACTCAACAAAAGAAATGTATATGACATAAGTTGTGCATTTTAACGCGATCTACATTTTTTATGTAGTAAAATTTTGTCTAGCTCTTATGGTTTACCAGTTATGCAAAAGTCGTTCACAATGAAGAATACTTTTGGAGACATTCCCAGAAAATTCGAGATATACATTTCATTTCTCATGACATTATCTTAAACATATAATATTTTCATCAAAATCGTTAGAGCCATTTTTGAGAAAATTAAAATTTTCGAAAAATCTTCCATGTAAAGGGTAGTCTGGGGTGGGGGGATTTTCTTGAAAACCTTCGTGTCGCATCTCTGGAAGATACTGAACCTAAATACCAAGTTTGGTGCTTATCCGACTGTTCGTTTTTGAGTTATGCTGTTCACAGACACACACACACACACAGACACACACACAGACACACAGACACACACACAGACACACACAGACACACACACACACAGACACACACACACACAGACACACACACACACACAGACACACACACGGACATGTTTCCAAAAATGCTTTTTTTGGATTCAGGAGGTCTCAAAACATGTATTTCCGGTGAAATCTCGGTATCGAATTTTTGGGTGGAATGCAATACTTCCCCTACTTACTATACGTAGTAGAGAAAGTAAAAATGAATAACGAATTCCCATTTGAGAAAAAGTATAAGTATTGGAAAATTTAAGGGAATAACAAGCAATATCTCGAAAATGGATCACTCAAAAAAAAATGTATATGACATAAATTGTGTATTTTAACGCGATCTTCATTTCTTGTGTAGTAAAATTTTGTCTATCTCTTATGGTTTACCAGTTATGCAAAAGTCGTTCACAATGAAGAATACTTTTGGAGACATTCCCAGAAAAATCGAGATATACGTTTCATTTGTAATGAAATATCTTAAATATATGATATTTTAATCAAAATCGTTAGAGCCATTTTTGAGAAAATTAAAAGTTTCGAAAAATGTTCCATGTAAAGGGTAATCTGGGGTGGGGGATTTTCTTGAAAACCTTCGCGTCGCATCTCTGGAAGATACTGAACCTAAATACCAAGTTTGGTGTTTATCCCACTGTTCGTTTCTGAGTTATGCTGTCACACACACACACACACACACACACACACACACACACACACACACACGGACATGTTTCTAAAAATGCTTTTTTTGGATTCAGCGGGTCTCAAAACATGTATTTCCGGTGAAATCTCGGTATCGAATTTTTGGGTGTTATACAATACTTCCCCTACTTACTATACGTAGTAGAGAAAGTAAAAATCTGATGTGTTATACTCACATAACTTTCTCTACTCTTGTACAAACTATTTTTACAAACGCTTATTCTCCATATGCTTCATGTTAATGGAGATGTTAATCTTATTGCTAATTTTCTTGTAGGTGCAAGGGGAATATGGTAGTATTTAAGCGATAGTCAAATATTTTAAGAGATGGTTGCTATGTAGCGCATTCCATTCTCTTTGTATGTCCAGTACATAAAAAAAATGAATAACGAATTCCCATTTGAGAAAAAGTATAAGTATTGGAAAATTTAAGGGAATAACAAGCAATATGTCGAAAATGGTTCACTCAAAAAAAAATGTATATGACATAAATTGTGTATTTTAACGCAATCTACATTTTTTGTGTAGTAAAATTTTGTCTATCTCTTATGGTTTACCAGTTATGCAAAAGTCGCTCACAATGAAGAATACTTTTGGAGACATTCCCAGAAAATTCAAGATATAGAGTAGCGTGGGGCAAGTGTACGCACTTAAACTTTCAAGACCTCTGTAACGGTATCTATTCAACCAGTATATCTGAAATGTTTATTATGCAATCTTTATTCTATTGTCCATCACAAACAGTGGTTAAAACCTATTTTTACATGCGAAAAATAGTTTTATAAATGTTCAATTAAAATGTGACCCATGCGAACTTTTGCCCCATAGATGGGGGTAAGAGTACGCATAAGGTGGGGTAAAAGTACGCAGAAAACACAAATGTTTAATTTTAATGCTTGGTGCTGTAACTTTTATTACATTATAAGAATACACCAAGGACCTTAGTCTGACTAATATTGAACATCATTCTAAGAATAAGATGATAACCTAAATATAAAAATATTTGAATAAAGAAAAGATTGAAATATTCTCATTGTCTGTCATTTTTAACAATAGTCGCAGATAAATTTGCTGCCTCCCTCATGGGTGGAACAAGCTACATGCCACCATTCTGCACACTTTTGGCACTGAATCCAATCCTCTTCTGGTGGTTCAACATACTCCCCGTCGCATCCTGGACAGTGGATTTTCTCATATGAAGTTGAAGTTGACGCTTTGGGTAGGACTGAATGGTATTTGGTAATTTGGGGTCTCATATCGTTTTGTGCATATTTTGATACATCACGCTTGACGTGTTTTGAAGCACTGGATGATTTAATGCTTGATTCATTTCCAATCTTCTTTTAAAGGGTGAGCTAGTCAGTACTTCCAATTTTTTTACTTCTCTTACTTCTTTCCTCTGCAATTGAAATTGTGTTATTACACGTCCTGGGTTATTTAGTAACCGTTTGTCACACATTGCAGAATATAGATCTTTTAACGGCTTGAAAAATGATCTGTCAAGGAGCTGCAACCTATGTGAAGTATCGGGAGGAATCGATAATAGATGAATACCATTGTGTCTGCAGTAGACAATTGCTTCCAAGTTTATATGGGATATGTGGTTATCTAGCACCAGAAGTATTGGATTCTCCATGCTTCCTCTTACATGCTTCTGAAAATGCTTCAGCACTCAGAAAATAGCTCACTGTTGATGTATTCACTGTCTGAGCACATTTTGATTGAACCTGGTGGAGTTCCGTGCATGAGTTCTTGTTTATCTCTTTTTCTTGCAAATATTATGGCTGGGGGAACATAATTTCCACTGCGCTGACTGCCAAACAACAGTTGTTAAATTTCCTCTTTCTGTAGAAACAATTGTTCCAACTGCTTTCTTACCAGTAGGTGATACAACCTTAGGAATCTTACTAGGGACAGTGCTTATTCTGATTCATCCATATTATATATTCTTGATAGACAGAACTTGTATTGATCCATCATTTGTTCAAGATTATCAAAAAACAAAGAAACTTGAGCTTTATTAAAGCCCATAACTCGAGCAAGACTTGTTTTGGTGGAAACACGGAGTGATAGTTTGTGCAGTTTCATAAATGTTAGTGCCCAGTCTCTGCCAGCTAATTTGCTGTCCTTGTTAAATGGATGGATTACCTTGTTAATGCCAGCAAACTAAAATGCCAGTTCTACGCAAATCCTTCAATGTTAAACTATACAAATGAGAGTCAAGGAGTCTGCAAAGCTCTGCCAATTCCTTCGTATGCTGTTTAGTGCGTACTTTTGCCCCACTCCACAGTTCGTACTCTTGCCCCGTTGTCGTCTTTAACATTTCCCAGACCGTACTGCCATCTGTGGCCAGTTTCACACAATGACCAAGCCACCACACGTTATTACAGAAATTTGTCTGAGAAATGACATAATGCTAAAATACCTGTCCCACATTCCTAATAGCTCAATCACGTTTCCAAAACCACGAAAAATAGCATCAAGATGAATGATTTTCAATCTTACCTCATAGTTTAAAAACGAAACACACCAGCACAACGAAACTATGTAGAGAGGCTATCGGCCATGTAATTCTTCCAACAGCATACAGTACTGCCAATTGCACGGCCGTCTTCATATAAATATCCCTTGTGCGTACTCTTACCCGCCGCGTACTTTTGCCCCGCACTACTATACATTTATTTGCCATGAAAATATCTTAAACATATGATATTTTAATCAAAATCGTTAGAGCCATTTTTGAGAAAATTAAAAGTTTCGAAAAATGTTCCATGTAAACGGTAATCTGGGGTGGGGAGATTTTCTTGAAAAACTTCGCGTCGCATCTCTGGAAGATACTGAACCTAAATACCAAGTTTGGTGTTTATCCGACTGTTCGTTTCTGAGTTATGCTGTCACAGACACAACACACACACACACACACATACACACATGTTTCCAAAAATGTTTTTTTTGGATTCAGGGGGTCTCAAAACATATATTTCCGGTGAAACCTCGGTATCGAATTTTTGGGTGGAATACAATACTTCCCCTGCTTACTATACGTAGTAGAGAAAGTAATTATGGCCAATATTCCACACTTTTTGTTTACTCTGCGTAACCATAATAAGCAGAGAAAGTGATGTGCATTTTAAACGTCATACTTTTGAATATGTGACTAGTATTATAGAATGTAAAGCTGTATTACAAAATCCAAAATGCATTTGCAAAATGCCATTTTTTAGGTATTTATTTACGTGAGTATGATTAACATTAAAGAACCAATGAATCAAACATCATGAAACAAAGTATATAACAGAAGTTAGGCCTCACATTATAAGATGATGTTAACTATCTGCTTCGAGAGGGAATTAACACATAGCACGAAACTGAAAAAGGTATCTCGCGTATTAACTAAATTCAGAAAGAAAGTTCTAACATCAACCTGTGTAACGTATTAGATAAGCATTGTTGCAGTATTTCAATTTATTCGGTACTTAAGGAATATATTTTCCGTAATAGCATAATGTGAATCAAGAAGTATGCTTTTCTAAATAACTTGGTCGTTTCTGGTCACAACAAGTTCTGAACACAAAAGAAGATATGTATGGCGGAAACAATCGCCATGGTGACTTGCATTTCAGGCTGCGGGCAGGCTTACAACTCCGGTTGGATCAAACTACTTCGCCAGGTAGCATCTTTTCTTTGTTTCTTTTGCTTCTTTTGTTGCCGAGCGCGATGGCTCGGGCGGTTACTTCTATGGCCCGCATTCGGGGGGTCCCGGGATAGATCCCGGCGACCACCCACTCTGGCCCATGAGTTTTTCTTGGTTTCCCCGGGTCGCCAGGCGAATGCTGGGTGGTTTATGTTCTACCACGACACTTCTTCCTCTCATTTCTTGTACCCATCGTCTTTCTTGTCATCTGTTTCAGGGTTGTAGGACCAGGACGATGTTGCGGCTGGGCAGTGGCTTGCGCTCTGTAAAGGTTTATTCCCTGGCGTAGCCCCGGCACCGCTTAGTTAGGTCTCTCCTTAGCGTGGGGTTCCGCTCCGGGGACCCTGGAATTTGGTGGATTTTAGGCAGGGACCTGCGGAGTCGGATGCATTCTATCTGGAAACGTCCATCGGCATCCGGATCTGGTTGCCCTTAGGGTCTCTCCCCTCATCCTTCCCTTTCAGGGGTTATTTTGGAAGCATAAAGGGCCGATTGACCTGCGTGAGGTGCTTCACTCCGGTTTCGGGGGCCCCTCCGTGATACGTACCTTTACCTTCTTTTGTTTTTCTGAGCTTGGAAGTGAATTTCGCGTATTATTAGCGCTTTGGCACTCTGGTTCATTTGCGCGTTGAGTTGAGTTCATTCATCATCTGATAAGACTGCATTTATTACTCGTATATAGAGATAGAGGAGGCCACAAAGGTAAAATATTCTCATATCGCCTCTCTCCAAGATAAGCTCCACATTTCTCCAGTCATGCCCTTTCAACCATCTTTGTTATTGCACTTCTTAAATGGATTAAAGAAACTTTCACTCATCTTTGGCGTTTCACCATATTTTAAGCACCTCGTCGTGACGTGAAATCGCTTAGCATTGAGTTTAACAATAAAACAACATGTGGCAATATGTGACCAGAAATCGTATACTTATAATGTACTGAACAAGAGCGATATCACAAAGATAATAAAGTGATTATTGAAATTTGGCTGATTAAGAGGTAAAGAGGCAGTACGAATGATTTTTACAAAAACCTAGATCGAATAAGAAATGAAGATATAAGAAAAGCAATAGGTATAATTTCGGTAAACGAAAAAATATTAACAATCAGAGAAAAAGGAAAAAACATTTATAACGCATGGGTAATACCCGAATTCAGTTCAAATGTATAAACCTTCAGATTACAGAAAGACAGGAAGATATGCAAAATGATGGGGGGGGGGGAAACTTGAGGCCGGAACACACCTTCCTCAACCATCAAGAGATGATGATGATGATATTTGGTGCCTTTTATTTTGTGGTTAAATGCTGATTATTTTACGGATTGAAGCCCTCAGGAACCCTTTCATCAGACGAAAACAGCTCATGGATATTAGTGGTAGTGCGGTGGTATTTAAAGTGGTAGTTTAAAAGGCCTCATCGGTATTGGTATATGTGAGCATCACCTGTTAGGTGGTTTTAGTTATAATATGTAACTCAATTTAGAAAAAATAAGCAAAATTAATTTAGTTTTCCCCTTCAAATAGATATCCACCTTATCCAACTGCTATCATACTTCCACTGTTCATGTGATTAACCAAAATCTTTACTCCTCAACCGCTCTACCACTTGTATTTGCAAGAAATCATTCATTTCCCGTGAGTTTAAGCTTATTCTTTGCTCCAAAACTATTTTAAAAAGTTATTAGTTTTTGTGTTATAAAAACTCCTAGGAAGGAATTAATATTTTGTATATCTGCATCTCATATAAACTAACACATTTATTACGCAACAGCAAACTCAACTCATCTGCCCTTCAGGATCATGCTCATTAGTGCATAGCCAGAAGTATTCAATACCACACTTCATTTCATAAGGTCTTCAGATCGTGCTTTACTACACGGTTAGCACTTCTAAAGTAAGTGGTGAAGAACACAGGAGAACGATTTCAAGGCTAAGAACTCGGTATTTCAAGACGCATTACTATCAGGCAATACATATTTTCCATTTGTGAAACCATAAAAACAACGAAATGTTTGGATTAACCTTTAAAATTTTATAGGCTTTCAATGATTATCTCTAAACACCATATTTGGTACCCATTTTAAACGACTTTCCTTTTTTCCCCCTTTTCTTTCTTTCTTTAATTTTAACCTCCTATAAATCTCATATCTATCACACGACGAATGGAGCATGAAATGAATGTAAATAAACTCGAGGAAGTGAAGCGATAAAGGTACTCGCATTCGTCCCAAGATTAAGGAATAATTTCGGAAAAGAAATCTCAAGTCATTCACCTTGAATTAAGCGGAATTCTAAACCAGGCTCAATTGCACTTACATCGCTATGGTGGTTTGATTTAGTATTTCTAAACCAATAGAAAACGAATCAATAGATATAAATGTAGAATGAGAATTCAAAATTACTCTTTTAGATAGAAAATAAAGATAAAAAGAAAGCTTAAAAAATGCGATTGTACCACAAGAAATTAACCTGTTCAAGACAGTGGGCTTTCAGAATCATAATCTGTTATTCTATTCCCGGAATGTATAGGTACATAGCATTCATTATTTTGTATGATTTTAAAAAAGTGCCTACTTTACTGGAGTAAATTTAATATAATTCAAGTGTTTGTAACTCAACAACTATAACTTTAATTAAAATCTTGCATGCTTAATGTGCATTCTGAAAACATGTGTTTAAAATGTATCGAAGTAGAAGATAAACGTGTAATTTAAGTGTGTTGTAACATTTTGTAGTAAATTTCAATATATTTTGAATATTTGGTTTCAAAAACTAAATATCATTGCGAAATTTCATTTGTACTGCAATGTACCCACAATCTGCTCGATGCTCTGCACCGTAAGAAATTTTGAGCTTTGCTGGCGAGAGTGTTTCGCTGGATGTTCTCTTTTCCTTTCTTTTTCTTTCCCCTTTCCTTTCCTCTTTTTCTGTTTCTTTATCTGTTTAATTATTAATATATTAATCATCTACAGCTTTGTATTATAGTACTCACGTTTATTAATTCTGGAGTTCGCATGCATTCGTGAAGCTAAACTGCATAGGAGCCTAAGAAGCAAAACAGACAATAGATACGTATGCAAATTGTGACTGAAGTAGGGTATTTTTTACGAGTAGAAAAATTTCCATTACAAGCGTGGCGAGTATTTCCACGAGCATAAAAAATCCCACGTCCTACAAGCTGCCGTGCATGATTTTATTTACAAACCACAAATAAAGTCCACAATAAATAGTTTTTCGAAATCTAACTGGAAATATATTGTGATACTTAAGTTTAGGGCCCATATTGAACATAAATAATTAAATAGCTTTCACGCAGTGTGTCAAAGAGGAGGCTCTTGTTTAAGACACTTAATTTGAAAAACTTGTACTTCCCGAACTTGAAACTGCTTAGTTATGCTGTATATTTTGTTATGGCTGTAAATATGTAGTATTTATAATTGTATAACAAAGTTGCTAATCCGAACTAAGTTCGTACAAACTCGTGCACCAGAGCACAATAAATGTAACTCTATACCCGTGACTGAAAGGAAATTGCTCCTTTAGGTTCAATGGCCTGTTTTGAAATCTATACGAGATTATGACTTGTTTCTCAACCTATACCTTCCCTGTCCTTAAGAAAATTGAGGAGGATTTCTGTCACATGTACCTATGGAAGTTCCGTATATATTCAGGAAACCGAAAACAATTATCAACGTTTATTTTATTACTTAAATGGCATGATACATTTATTTTCAGAAGTATTCATGTAAAAGTACTGAAGGTACTTCTGGAAGTACTGAAGGACTGGAGAAACCATTAACATATGTTGAAATTAATTCATAAATGTTTGGTATCTCTTCACAGAGTTATCAATTGCTTTATTAACAAATGTATATGGAAAAATTGGAGTACTTCGTGTCCATAAACTTGAATATGGATAGAAGGTCCTGCTTTTTGTCCACACTTACACTCCTATTTATTTTAGTAGAAATGATAGAGGATTCCCCAGGCATGCCATATGCTGCAGTTTGTAAACTTTCTTGAAATCTGATACACTGACTGTAGTCATCAGTCGCTGTTATCCAATACTGTTTAGGAAGCTGGAAGCTGGTGTCTTAATAACTTTAGTAGGCATCGAACATCAACTTCGGAAAACATGGTCTTGCACTTCCTAGAGTACCTGTCGCTGAGATTTAGCTGTAGCCTGAAACGAAGTATTTAAAATCTATATCTTTATAGTATCCTCACGAAACTAAGTAGATAACAGCCATCAAAAGCATTATATTCATATTTTGGGTTACACAGTAGTCATTTTTATTTTTAGCCCTTAATACAGAAGACAGAAAGAAAGAAAAAGGAAAAAGAAACCATGAAGCAATCGAATGCAGCGCTGTCTGCAATGTCTTCATGCCACATATACACATGGCTGTTCACTTAGGATGGCAATTTTAACATTCACCATGAAAACATGGACGTAACTATTTTGAATCCTAGTAAACATATCGTTATTTCTGTTGCTTATGAATCAAGGCCATCAAATGCCCCAGTCTAGTCGAAATATTTGCTACCTTTCACACGAGAGTTTGTTTCCAGTATTTAGTCATTTTTGACCCACACAGTTTCCTCACGGAAAAGGAGGTAAAACATGAACCGATTAATCTTTGGACAGCTTACGTGTTCAGCATCTGAAAAGCAAAACTGGTATCATTCAGAATCTCGAAAAACTTAAAAGATATTCACGCAATGCTTATTTAACATAAAAGCCTTGTCCGAAGGAAGTGGAATATGCCTCAATCGTATCATCAACCATGTATAAATGTTACAATAATCAATTAGAAAAATTTAAAAAAAATAAAGATTCTCAGATGTGTACATTACAAAACTCACAATGAATTGGTTTATAATCTGAACATTTCATATAATCAACTCTTAAATGAATTTAACTTAATGTCAATTTCCAATCGTAGAATAGTTGCCAAGCAATTGTTCATATATAAACTTATAAATGACCGGATATATAATAAACACCTATGAACAAATATATTTCAATATCAGTAAAACAAATTTCAGAAAAACTACAACTACTCCAATTTAGGAGACCTAAAATGACATCGAGAAAAGCTTCCCTGTTCTAAATATAATAAACTTTCAACAAAAATAGCTTTGGATCACAGCTTTCCATATAAACAATTTAGGAAACAGTTAAATATGGGGATTAATATGCATGTGATTTAAAGCTGTATTATTTATTATTATACCTTTTATGATTATCCAAATGGCATTGTCTTGTCTTTAATAATACTTTTTTAGGTTTAAGTGTTAATTTTTTTCATCTCCTTTTTAATTTGTTGCTATACTATATTTAAATTTTGCAACTTTAATGTATCTATATGTACACAGCTACTGTAATTGAGGCATTACTCTGTTGCAGCACAAAGCAAATAAAACAAATTTATTTTTGGTCTCTCTTTTGTTTACCTTTGGTTTGTAGAAGTATTGTATTCCACCCAAAAATTCCGTACCCAAATTTACAGGAAATACAAATTTTGAGATCCCTTAGTCAATATTGATTACTATAATATTCAGTGAATTCTTCTTCATTCATATTGAAGTTTATAAAACTGGGAAGCCATAAAATATAAACATACTTCAGAAAAAATATGTGGAAAACATTAAAATATGCAGTGTGAATTAAAGTCCTCTTTTGGAGCATTAATTATTTCCGAGATGTTCCTGGTTGTTTGTTTGAATTTTTCTGTTTTAAGCAACATGCGTTTGAAAAGCTGCTACTACTTTCTTTGATTTGTTTCTCATCAGTCCATGCAAATTATGTGCAATATTCAAGCCTTGAATATTCGACTTTTTTACTTTCTCTACCGTTTACTTATAGTAATTAGAGGAAGTACTGTATTCTAATCAAAATTTTGATATGGAGTTCTCCAGGAAGTATAGCTGTTTTCATATCTCTTAAACCAAAACCGTAGCTTTTGCACACAAAAAAAAAAAAATTTAAGAGCATGAGCGAGGGCGTTTCTATAACACAAAAACAAAATGTTTCCTAAATACAAACTTGGTATGTAATATAAGCAACTTCCAAAGACTTGACACAAAAAGTTTCAACAAAACTCGCATACTCTTAAGCACTCATATGGAATTTCTTTTTACTTTCTCTACTACGTATAGTAAGTAGGGGAAGTATTGCATTCCACCCAAAAATTCGATACCGAGATTTCACCGGAAATATATGTTTTGAGACCTCCTGAATCCAAAAAAAGCATTTTTGGAAACATGTCCGTGTGTGTGTCTGTGTGTGTGTGTGTGTGTGTGTGTGTGTGTGTGTGTGTGTGTGTCTGTGAACAGCATAACTCAAAAACGAACAGTCGGATAAGCACCAACCTTGGTATTTAGGTTCAGTATCTTCCAGAGATGCGACACGAAGGTTTTCAAGAAAATCCCCCCACCCCAGACTACCCTTTACATGGAAGATTGTTCGAAAATTTTAATTTTCTCAAAAATGGCTCTAACGATTTTGATGAAAATATTATATGTTTAAGATATTCTCATGAGAAATGAAATGTATATCTCGAATTTTCTGGGAATGTCTCCAAAAGTATTCTTCATTATGAACGACTTTTGCAAAACTGGTAAACCATAAAAGATAGACAAAATTTTACTACACAAAAAATGTAGATCGCGTTAAAATACACAACTTATGTCATATACATTTCTTTTGTTGAGTGAACCGTTTTCGAGATATTGCTTGTTATTTCCTTAAATTTTCCAATACTTATACTTTTTCTCAAATGCGTTATTCATTTTTTTATGTCCTGGACATGCAAAGAGAATGGTTAAAATATCATATGTTTAAGATATTTTCATGACAAATAAAATGTATATCTTGAATTTCCTGGGAATGTCTTTGTTATTCCCTTAAATTTTTCAACATTTTCTCTAATGAGAATTCGTTATTCATTTTTTTGTCTTGGATATGCAAAGAGTATTAATCTGTGGGAAAGGGAATGGTGCTGCACCTAGCAACCAGCTATTAAGAGATATGTATGTGCTTAAAGGCTACTGTATTTCAAAATTGCCCTTGTAAATATATATTCCCCTTACATCTACATGAAAATTAGCAATAAGATAGAGTCTGCAAATGTTTATCTCGATTAACATGTAGTAGATGGAGAATAAGCGTTTGTATAAATAGTTTGTACAAGAGTAGAGAAAGTCATGTGAGTGTAACACATCAGATTTTTTGTATTAAAATACCATGCATATATTTAACATGTTTGCCTGAATGTAACTTCGCATTTTTTCTTACTTTCTCAACCATGTACCTAGTATGGGTCGCGTGTGTGTCTGTGAACAGCTTAACTGTAAAACGAAAAGACGGATAAATACCAAACTTGATGTTTAGGCTCAGTACCTTCCAAGATTTTCAAAAAAAATCCATCATCCCAAACTACTCTCTACGTGGATTTTTTTTTCTAAATTTCTTATTTTCCCAAAAAAAATAGTCCTAACATCTTGATTAAAGTACCATATATGAAAGATATTTACATGGCAAATAAAACGTATATCTTAATTTTCTGGGAATACCCTGTGAAGTGCTCTTCATTTGGAAGAAATTTGGTATAATCTTGCATAACTCGTAAACGTTAAGCGATAGACGAAAACGTACTGTACAAAAATGTTCATACCTTTAAAACACACAGTTTATTTCAAATAAGTTTTTTTCTTGGTGGTATAAGCCATTTACGAGATATCCGTTATTAATTGGAATTGTTAATTTCTTGGTCATTCTTATAAAGTCCTGGCAACATTCAGCTGTTTCTCGCGATTGCATGGAAAGAATATGGAAATTAAGATCAGCATATAGCGCTCAGTTCTTAAAACATTTGACTATCGCTGTTCCCTTTAAAATGGAGTTTTATTTATGGACACTCTTTAACTGCGTGGTCCTTAGCGTCTCATTCTATATTGGGCGTGAAAGACCGGTAATTTTGCTCAGAGGCCTCTTTATCAGGCTTGATTTACTTGCCGTAAATGTGCGACACGGGACCACAAGCTTTACTTCTCTTCCGAAATAAGCCATGCTACGGATTTTTACCCCCGAAAAAATCCATCGCTCTCGCAGGTTTTGAACCCGCGACCTCGAGAACGAGAGGCTAGCATGGTAACCACTACACAATGGAGGACGACAGCTGTTTCCTTTGTATCTATAACGAAATGTGTAATGTAGTTATTTCTGCAAAGGTTTATTTGGATTAAAATGTAGTAGACAGATAAATAAGGTACCGTATGAGTAGTTTGTATACCCACTAATAAACGATAGAGGGTAAAGAGAGACATGTGAATGTATCACATCAGATTTTTAAGAGTAATCTTGCGACCCAGCCTCCTCTAAATATCCGTATGCGTATAACAGCATACTGAAACAATTTCTGGAGAATATTCATCCTGATTAACATGCGGTACATAGAAATATAAGCTGTTGCATGAATAACTCGTAAACAGGTATGAAAATAAATAACTGATAGACAAAAGTGTAATGTTACACATAGGATTTTTAAACAAATTTCATTTGTTTTGGCCGCTTTGAATGCTTAGGGATCACAAACTGTGATGATAATGAGACACTGACAACGATGCAGAAACTCGGATACTCATAAGGAAATTAGAATGTGGGGCATGATATGTATGAAGTATTTTGGTGCCGCTGCACGATGTTTAAGCAGTCATGGGACCGTAACCACATGTAACTGTAACACAGTCGTGAAACAAAGTACTGGTAATAAAGAAAGAAAAAAAAATGAAGATACTTTACACATGAAAGACTCAAGGCACTTTTATTCGTTTTAAATAGCCATGCAGGCGTTACTTAACCTTGAACGCTACGCTCAATCATAGGTTGCCGAATGCCCCATATTAACTAGAGAACCGTTTGAAACGTGTAACGGAAGTGCTGTTTCTGCACACTTTTTGAACGTGATGCCAAAAGTTGTTTCTTTTCCGAAAGAAATGTTCAACGGATCTTGGTTGGAATGAACACGTGACTATAGCATTCCAAATCCCAGGCTGCAAATAAAGGATCGTTTTTGACAACGTCATTTTGAAGTTTATTAGTAAGAAGATAATAAGAAGCTTCTACAGTTGCACTTAATTGCTGTTTTCAGGAATTATACCACTTTATAAAAGTATATAGTTGGTTAAATGATATCGAAGGAGCTTAAGAAATCCTTAAATCCATGAAGAACTAAAGAGGGAATTGAATTAAGTAAAGCACTTCGTTCTGTTTTAAATTCACAAATTGCTTGGCATAATTTCAAGTTTCTGTAATGGAAACAAATGGAGCTGTAGGGAAGCAAATAAGTCAGAATGTAATGATTTTCACCTGCAAAAAAATAAAAATGATTTTAATTTGGTTGATTTGGCTTCCATACTTATGCTTGCTGATGATCATAAGATAATTTCTAATTATGCATACTAGTTGCATAAATCAGTACCATATTACCTTTCCAACACATTCATAAACGCTCCATTTAAAAAAAATGATGTGTTACACTCACATGACTTTCTCTACTCTTGTACAAACTATTTATACAAACGCTTATTCTCCATCTACTTCATGTTAATCGAGATAAACATTTGCAGACTCTATCTTATTGCTAATTTTCTTGTAGATGTAAGGGGAATATATATTTACAAGAGCAATTTGGAAATACAGTAGCCTTTAAGCACATATATATCTCTTAGTAGCTGGTTGCTAGGTGCAGCACCATTCCCTTTGCCACAGATTAATACTCTTTGCATATCCAAGACAAAAAAAATGAATAACGAATTCCCATTTGAGAAAATAAGTATTGAAAAATTTAAGGGAAAGCAAGCAATATCTCGAAAATGGTTCACTCAACAAAAAAAATGTATATGACATAAATTGTGTATTTTAACACGATCTACATTTTTATGTAGTACAATTTTGTCTATCTCTTATGGTTTACCAGTTATGCAAAAGTCGTTCACAATAAAGAATACTTTTGGAGACATTCCCAGGAAATTCAAGATATACATTTTATTTGCCATAAAAATATCTTAAACATATGATATTTTAATCAAAATCGTTAGAGCCATTTTTGAGAAAATTAAAATTTTCGAAAAATCTTCCATGTAAAGGGTACTCTGTGGTGGGGGATTTTCTTGAAAACCTTCGTGTCGCATCCTTGGAGGATACTGAACCTAAATACCAAGTTTGGTGTTTATCCGACTGTTCGTTTCTGAGTTATGCTGTTCACAGACAGACACACACACAGACAGACACACACACACGGACATGTTTCCAAAAATGCTTTTTTGGATTCAGGGGGTCTCAAAACATGTATTTCCGGTGAAATCTCGGTATCGAATTTTTAGGTGGAATTCAATACTTCCCCTACTTACTATACGTAGTAGAGAAAGTAATAAGCCTAAGGTATTTAACCCACACAGACAAAAGGATAAGAAAAGTAATAAAGTACTCGTAGCAATGAAATACGACGTATTAACGAATAAAGCCACAGTTATAGAATTAAGAAATAAAGAAAATACAAGATCAAATATTAATTAGAAAATAATACAGCGGAACAAGTGGATGAATCAACATTTTAGTATGTCATATGTAATATAAAAATCTGATGTGCTGCATTAATATGACTTGCTCTACCCTCTATCGTTTATTAGTGGGTATACAAACTATTCTTACCACATTATAATCCAAATAAACCTTTGCAGAAATAACTACATTACACATTTCGCTATAGATACAAAGCGAAGAATGATAGTCAAATGTTAAGAACTAGACGTTAAATTCTGGCCTTAAAGTTCCATACTGTTTCCAAGCAATCGCGACAAGCAACTGAACGTTGATAAGAGTATCACCAAGAAATGAACAATTCGAACCATTAATAATGGATATCTCGGAAATGGCTGATGCCACATAAAAAACTTATTTGAAATAAATTGTGTTTTAAAGAGGTCTACTTTTTTGTGCAGTAATTTTCGTCCATCCCTTAACATTTACCAGTTATACAAGATTATTGAAAATTACTTTCGAGTGAAGTGGAGTTCACAGGCATTTCCAGAAAATTCAAATTACACATTTTATTTGCAATGTAAGTATCTTTAAAACATGGTATTTTAATTAAAATTCTTGCAGCCATTATTTAGAAAATAAAAAATTCAGAAAAATTGTCCATGTAAACGTCCTTTGGGGTAGAGAGATTTTATTGAAAATATTCGTGTAACTTGTTTAGGATTATTTATCTGGATTTTCATGTTTGAGTTATGTCCTTCATAGACACACACACGCACGGACCTTTTTTGTAATTTTTTTTTTTGTTATTCGGGAGGCCTCAAAGCATATATTTCCGGTATCGAATTTTTCGGTGGAATGCAATACCTTCTCTACCTACTATGTACGTGGTAGAGAAAGTAAAAACTATATTGAATAAAAGAAGAGAATGGTGAGGTTAATTCAATGAAATTGCTCAAAAAGCAATTAAATGCAAAGAAGAAGATGCACTATATTCTTAAAAATTTATAATGCAGTATCAGTACTACGATGCGTAGTAAAAGCTGTGAAGGAAAAAATAAATAAAAACAGACTTCAACTAAACAAAATTAAACTTCTGAGGTCAATTCGGCGATACAGAAAAAGTGGCTATGGAAAGGTAAGAGAGGAAATAGAAATATACAACATAAATTATAAAGCTAAAATATGCAGAAAAAATGGATAACTGAAATACGCGTGCTCCTTCCCATTTTGAGGGTTTCAACGTAACAGTAGTAGAGTAGGTGAAGTGAATAAACGAAGTAAATGCTAGCTAGTAAGTGCTAGGTAGCTTTAGAACTTGTTAAAAATGAGGTGAATAATCTTTTACTAAAACAGGTAGTAAATTTTAGGCTGCCCGGAAAAAATACTCAGCAAATCTATAGCATTTACTAATTTCCTTCCCAAACTATGCTGAGTCAGCAAGTTCTTCTTTTCCCCTCTTTATAATTGCTCACATGTATAGTAACATGTAGTTGTTTATGGAATAGTACATATTTTAATTTTGTTTTGCAAATATTTACTCATTTTCTGCATTACAAATAGGGAGAAAACATTGTTCATTACATTGTCCGTAGAACCAGTGCAACATTGTTACTGTCACCTCTGTTAAAGTTAACACTAAACCTGAAAATGCCGCCTCCAAGACAACAGTAGGAACCTGAGTCACTTCAGTGTAACACGTGTTAATTATTGTAGCAATGGCATCATCTGATGAGACTTTTGATGCAGAAAATACGATGCTAAACATCTGGTTAGAACTTTGATGGTGAAATTTATTAATAAATATTATGTCATATTAGATAAATCACAGGTACCAGCTGTAGTTCCATCAATAACAACAACAACAACAACAACAACAAAAAGAAAGAAAGAAAGAAAACGCCTGGAGTGTTTACTGAAGAGGTTTCGAATACAATTGAAAAGAAGGCAGAAGTTGGCCAGATTAAGAAACTGTTGAATAACCTGAAATCGACTCTGAAGAAAGAAAGAAAAAAATATGTTATACAAGGATACTGGGAAAAAAGCAATAATTGTGAAGCACTGGCAAAGACGGTTGTTGGGGATTCTTGATAACACCGAAAAAGATCCAGTTTTTTTCACAAAATAAGAAATCAAAAGAAGGTCAAAAGAAGCGTTGACAGAACAGCAATAGTAGGAGAAGATGCAGGTCAAGGGATGAGTAGCTAAAATGAGAACACAGCGGACATTACGGAAATAACACCTCCCCCAAAACAAGGAATGTAGCAACAGTTGCAGCATATGAAACTGAAGAAACAAAGCTGCTATCAGCCCTAGAATTGCAGAGACTTTCTCGTACTACAGCAATTCAAAATAAACAAAATGAAAACTGAAAAATCAGCAAAGGAAATGAAGGATATTAAGCAAACATTTAGTGATACTGGACGCAGACCGATGAAGACTTGGAGGATTTTAGTTTTAATTATTAATTGTAAAATGAATACATTAACCATGCCCGATCCTTAAACCATAGAGCAAAAGGAATAACATTAAAATATAGGTTAAGATAAAACCAAAATAAGAAAAATAATGAACATGCTTTATGCAAATGCACTTTTAATGTGTGGGACGCTCCGCTTGCTCTTGTACATTCGTACAACCGTGCATGCGAATGCCCGTACTTTTGTTGGTTTATTTTTTTCTCTCTATTATACACAAATCATTTGAAAACATGTTATATCTTTGTTCTTAATATATTACAATACCTGGAAGAGGTATATTTTTTTCTCAGCACATTTGACAAAAGTGTACATAGATGCGTGGAAATGAAGTTTATTATTTAAGACAGAATGTTATACAAATGTTATTTCTTTTACAGAATTCTGTTAGCTATGATATACTGTAACATTTCGTTGCGTTTGATTTGTCCTATTTTCTACGTCACCAAGTTCTCGAACATCTCATTGTAAATCCCATTATTGAGGTAGAACTCGTCAACATTAAAACATCATTTACAGTCTTTACTACATTATGTAAGACAACACAAGATAGCACCACCTTTGGAACATTTTCAAGTGATACTCTAACACAGTGCCGAGGATTGGAAACCTTTTCTTCGCCTATCCAAATACCCTTTCAATTATGGCCCTTTCCTTGAAATTAGTTACATTAAAATACCTTTCATCTTCGTTTCTTGGCGGTTTGAAGGGTGTAATGAGCCAAAGGTATATCCCAAACCCCGAATCACCTATCAAACTAGTGACATTATCAAATTGGGACATTAATCCTCCAATAGGGCTGCTCCGCCATATCCTAGCGTCATCAACACTTCCAGGCCATTCAGCAAGATACACATGCTCGTAAAGTTTTTTAGCTGCATCGCAAGTAACTTGTACACTTATACTGGAATAATCCTTGCGGTTTATGTACTCATTTCCATGCAAGTTGGGTTTCTTAATTTCTACATGTGTACACTCCAGTGCTCTGATAACTGTAGGCATTGTAAATCGGATTTGCTATAGAAGTTGAGCCTCATTCATTTCATGCAGCGTTGAAAGGAACTATTTTAAGTTCAGTTGCTGCATTTATCGACAGTGTGATCCATGATCACATGCATGGTTTTGTTACGGTACTGCGATGAATGCCGAAATCATTGGCCATCCCACTCTGAAAACCTGCCGTGAAATTATTTTAGTCGTAGTAATTATAGTTAATACATTTTGCCATAAAATTATAAAATGTGTCTACATTTTTAGGACGTAATTAATGCTGCCTAGATATTTCAACTTATTGCGATTGACCATTCACCAAAACAATATAGAATTATGCAGATGCTCACCTGGGCCAAAGAAATAACGTAACAATATTTCCATCTTACGTTTTGGAGAAAGCGCGCCGCCCCTAGAGTCGTTGTGCACAGGTAAAATTTCGGTCGTTTAAAATTGATACTATCTTCTTTAAATCGTAATAATCTTTTACAGTCATCAATTTGATTACCCTTAGGGTACATCTTCCTTTTGCGAACTTGCATGAACATAGCCATAGCTGATACTAAGCAAAACTCTAGCATGCTTGATGGAGGACAAGAAAAACTTAGGATTTACTACCCCATCTGGTATTACCTAAGGTATATTCACCCATTATGCCTAGAAAATGCCTAGAAAACCTTAGCTTTTACTAAGCCAAGTAATTATTTACATTTTTATTCACACCAAACTGAAGCAAATACTTAAAAAACTGGGCAGGCAAATTCTATCTCTTTGCACGGTCTTATTCACTTCACCCTTGGGCTTATTGTGCTATACAATATCTGGGTACTCTTGGTTCGTAGTAAATATGCCAGCCATGAATAAAGACAAAATTCATCACGAATGCAGTTCAACTAATAAACAAGATGCCGTCTAGACGAACTAAAAGATCTAATAGGCTTATGATGAAACAGGAAAATAATCGATGACATATATGAGACGCAGGCATTATATATACATAAAATATTAATCGATTTTTTTAAAGAAGTATAACTTGCTATTTGGCCAATTTTCTGTTTTTTCTCGTTTTCGGACCATCTTTACATAGACCATAGGGCTTCAGGTTGAACAAGAAATTCAGGTCGATTGAAGTTGTTTTTTAATGGGTTTATATCACCGACTTAACCTCTTTAAAAATCAGTTGAAGCACTGTGAACAGTTGTTTCAATTTGTCGCTGATTTCACTGTGTTATACAGGTTTTGCTTTATCGCTGTTCAGTCCGCATCAAATGAAAAAATGAGTAATATTGATAGAACGAGTAGTGGTGATATCAGGACAAACAGTAAAAGAAAAAAGTGGGGGAGATCCTTCATTATATAACGTCGATTTAAGAAAATTCAGGAATTTTTCCCTGTGAGATATCGTTTTTTACGTGTGAATGAGGTTTATAAATTCTTACCGAATATCTAAAAAAGCATGATAGAATCTATAAATTCCTAAGGTTACACGTCATGTTATAGAGAGTTCTGTATCAGGAAAAATTGTGGTGAAATAAATGGCAACCAGAGATGTCCTAGACTTAAAAGCTGGTGGAAAGTTTACTAAAAGTCTGCTATATCTGAGGAGACAAAAATAAAAACCAGACGCGAAAGAATTCAATGTTCAATTAGTAATCCTTTTCACTTTGTCTACGCCCATGATAGAAAAGGTTACATCAAAGGATATTCCGCAATTCACGATCTGGTCTGGCATACCTTCTTCATGGGTCTTTGTTCAAAGATACCTGCACCACCGGAAAAGTTCCCATTTAAAGATCAAGGATTGAAGACCTGGTGAAAACCCAAACCCACAATCCTCAAACGCACAAAGACTTCTGTACAGAAATCATTTCTTGGTCAACTAAACAGGTAAATGGCACAAAATAAGAAGAACGAAAAATATGTGACATATTCGTAGTTGGATAGCAGTACTGCGACGTAGTTTTCAGATTTATTCGGCCGTTGTCGCCAGTCGGTTATCTGCGCATGACGTCACTACTTTGAAGCGAGTTTATCACCAGTGCCACAGTCTAGCAAAAGATGAGTGGAAGGGGTGGATGTCAATAATTTCGAGGTCACCTTAGTGAAATGGGACTTCTATCGTACCTTTCCAGTATTTACACTTGGAACTTCTTTCGCTTGCGTCTCGTGAATTCGCAATCTCAGCATGCATGCTTATAGTCCTTCCCTCGCATCTGTCCAGTTTGGAAATAGCACTCAACCATGCAAATTCTGTGATCCGTGGTCAGTTCCATCCCGCGTGCAAAGAACGCACAAAATGTCCTAGTGAAAAACATTCTGCACCGCCGCAGTAAATCACCTGTTTACGAAGTCGGAAGCGCATGCAGTCCGAGGTTCAATTCCGCACCACCCCTCTGAGACAAGGGGCTCGCTGAAATAATAATGATGTCATTCATTTAAACCGACAGGCGGTAACGGCCGATTAAAACTGAAGACCCGCTATGTATTGCATTATTTGCTTATCATTTGAAACACAAACTGTAGCTCCTAAAACTATTCTTCACGTTGTTCAAAAATTGTTATATCCATCCTTCCTCTTCTGCTGTCTATCTAGCAACCCTCCGTACAGTAATGCCTTGCTCATGGTCTAAAACCGTAAAATCGGCGCGGTCGGCCAGCTGGTATAAAGGACCTTGGAACGTTTCTGCAATAGTGTTGACTCCTATGGTTGACGGAGACTGCGGATGCAATTCATACATATCGTGAAAGACAAAGTGGCTTATGAGTTTGAATTTAACGCTATAGAAACAACCCTTGTTGACAACTGAACTGCGGAGCAATGTTTCCCGCCATTTTATCCTCTATATACGTAATGCTGTTATTGCCAGAGAAGACGTAGTATGACAGCAGTGCATCTGCATTCTTCAGATTTGCAAGAATAATGAACAGAATCTTCTTCGGAAGAGGAGTGTCGAGGCAGTTCCAGTTCGTATCATCTAAGTCTTTTTTTTTATTATTTTTTTATTTATTTACTTTATTTCGGGACAGGTTTTTAGGAGAATATGGAAACTACTACACAAGAAGGATAGATCACTTGTTTCTTCTTCTTCTTATCCCTATTCTTAACATATGCCCTTCTGCAGTGGACACTTAGAGCTTCCTTAAATGCGGGAGATCCAAGGCCAAAGTGGTCCTCTTGTCCAACTCCCAGCGTTCCTTCCGGATAAATCTCTGGGAGGTCTGTAGATTCACTGCGTCCCCTACTTTTAGTACCCAAAAATAGGTGGCAAAGATGAGCCAAGTAAGGGCATCTGTCAGTTTCTTGTCACCGTGCTTGAATTCGAGATTCAGATAGACCTCCCGTGGAAACATCTGCACGCCACTACAAATCACTCCTATGCGACCATATATCCAGTCCCATATTGGGCGTACGACGGCACAATCCACCAACTTGTGACTCAATGTCTCCACCGCAGAACACCTGAGGCAGAGATTTGATGTTGCTCTGCCATGCCGCCACAATTTGTCAGCTGTCGGAACAACCTCATTGACAGCCGAGTAAACCGCAGCTTTCCAGTCAGTGGGGATCTTCGGATTCTGAAATTTATCCCAAATTGTATTCCTTCGTCTAAGCGAATAGTTTTGTTGTACCCGCGGTATAGTCTTCGTGACAAAGCATAAATAAGGAATTTTCTGAAACTGCAATGAACTGCGGATACAGAGGTGTAAAGCAAGAAAACAAATTCGTAAGTGGAGTGCACGGAAATATAAGATATATTCCGAAAAGGTGCGCCGAGCCGTAGTATTTAATAAATACAGGTGGAAGCAAGACCAGCAGATACACAAGTAAAAACAAAAACAAAAATATTTTTTTTCATAACTCATAAATGCATCAATGCGGGATTGAATCT
The DNA here is from genome assembly GCA_030765065.1 of Deroplatys truncata. Classification (NCBI taxonomy): domain Eukaryota; kingdom Metazoa; phylum Arthropoda; class Insecta; order Mantodea; family Mantidae; genus Deroplatys; species Deroplatys truncata. Next base: position 32,782,208 of record CM060976.1, read on the forward strand.
CCATTCAGAAATGGGCATAAAAAGTCGCTTGGCGGATTGGATTGCGCAACTTTCAAACATGCGGTACATCCATAAATTCCTTCAAATGTCGTTACAAGAGAACATCCAGAAAAATTAGTAAGTTTGTTTCCAAATGTCAGACTGAGATGTCATCATTAAAAACAAAGCGTTCTGATTGCAGAACCAGTGATAAATTTTCAACTAATCTTATCACTGTTTGGATAGGAAAGGTTCTGAAACAAGAATTGCATAGAAAATTCCTTATCTCCTTTATTCTTGGTTTGATCAACTATTACCGGCAATAGCTTTTTCTGACGATGTGGATTTATGGATTAGAGTAATCCTGCCAAAAAAAAAACTGTTACTGCCAGTCAATACTACCCCGTCTTACGGCATACATAGCAAGCATCTGGATACATATAAAAAAATACCAAAATATTTTCAACAATGTGTTAGTCAGAAAACTTGTTCTGAATGTGGCTCTACAAACTGTGAAAAAGATATCACTACAATATGCAACTGATGCGATATGCATCTATGGAGTGGAATGGAAAGTGTATCAGAGGGGAGTCGGCACTGACCCAGTGAATGAGAATATTGTACCTATCCCTCGAGGGGGCGCCCCCCGGGAGATAAGGATGAAGTGGGAGGCGACGCCGGGTGACCTGAACGAGCAGTGACGGCACAGCAATAACAGGGTTCCTACAGTTTCCAGAAGGAGACGCCCCGGCAATCGGGCAGGCAGAGAAGGTTCCACAGAGAACATGCTTTTTCACTGCCACGCCGCACCGGAACACCATCGCCGAAACTTCCAACCCTGAAATGTACTTAACGGGGTGAAAGAGGAATGAAATTATTAATAGAACGATATGGAGGGACAGGAAATTCGGGGATGAGAGAAACCACTCCAGCATTCGCTTGATGACCCGGAAAAAAACTGAAAAAGCCATGAGTCAGCGTGGGCGGTCGCCAATAATCGAACCCGTGACCTCCCGAATGCGAGTCGCACGCGTTACCGCGACGCCACCTCGCTCGGTGTTGTGCACCTATACTATACACAGTATAGTTAATATGTGAGTTACTTTCTATGTACTCATACTATATTTTATCCCTGTTTCAGATCAGCAGGCCTAAGGATCTATGCTATTGATAATGATTATTACAGTTAACCAGGTAATTTGCCTGAGTAAAATAGTACATGCAAATAGGTTTTTCATGTTTATTTTACATCGCGCACTCTAGCGGAATGTGACTCTACTACCCCCTCCCCCCACCTCACTCTTGCTCTTTGTATCACCACGGAGTTTTCGGAACAGTTAACGTGATGCATGCATATGTGCTAGGCGCCAGCAACGCGAAACTCACTAAGTGAAACCCATTAATGGGTGTTCCAAGTGTTTACCAAACGTAAGAAGCAAAACGTGGGCAGTCGACTCTATTCACTAAGCACTGCGAAAGTTTCTCATGCATTTGAAGCGGCAATGTCACGGAGGTCCCTTGTTATGGATAAAACCTCTTACAATATGCAGTGTTTAAGCACACAAAAGAAACAAAATGGCACAAAAGGCTGTGTTTCATAAACATCACAGCTTTTCTTCAGACAAAGAAAGAAGCGATTTCACGCATAAATAAAAAATCTGATGTGTTGCACTCACAGGACTTTCTCTACTCTTGTACAAACATTTTCACAAACGCTCATTCTCCATTTACTTTATGTTAATGATATAAACATTTGCAGAAATTATCTTATTGGTAATTTTCTTGTAGATGCAAAGGGAATATGGTAGTATTTAAGCGATAGTCAAATCTTTTAAGAGCTGGTTGCTATGTGGAGCATTCCATTCTCTTTGTATAAAAACTCCAGGACATTCTCCAGGACATAAAACAACGAATAAAGAATTCCTTTTGAGAAAAAGTATAAGTATTGCAAAATTCAAACAAATAACAGGCATATCTCGGAAATGGTCCACAGGACAAAAACAAATGTGTGTTTTAACGAGAGCTACATGTTTTGTGAAGTAAAATATTGTCTATCTCTTACGGTTTACCAATTATGTAAAAGTCATTCAGAATGAAGAGGACTTTTGGGGACATTTCCAGAAAATTCAAGATATACATTTCATTTGCCATGAAAATATCTTAAACATATGATATGTTAATCAAAATCGTTAGAGCCATTTTTGAAAAAATCAAAATCTTCGAAAAATGTTCCATGTAAAGGGTAGTCTGGGGTGGGGGATTTTTCGAAAATCTTCGTGTCGCATCCTTGGAAGATACTAAACTCAAATACCAAGTTTGATATTTATCCACTTTTCGTTTTTGAGTTATGCTGTTCACATACTGACAGACACACACACGGACATGGTTCCAAAAATGATTTATTTGGATTTAGGGCACCTCAAAACATGCATTTCCGATGAAATCGAATTTTATGTGGAATGCAATACTTCCCGTACTTACTACACGTAGCAGAGAAAGTAAAAATGCTGAAAACTTATAAATCCTTGCTACAAATGCCTCACTACTATTATCGCTGGACAAATGTACAAGTTAGTGAATACACTTCTTACTTCCTGTTTCACGGAGTAAGGAGAAAGCTATTCGACCTTAACGTTTCCTCTACTTCCAGCTTTCCAGCATTGTAATTCAACTGAAATACATGTTGTCCGAACATTATTAGAAGGCAAACATTACATCCTCGTACATGCGAAGCAATCGTAAGAGTAATCATCAATATTCTGTGTTATCCATCCTGGTATAGCCTTAGTGGCCTACTTCTGGAAACCAAACATTCTCCGTATTGTTTGAATATACTTGCCGTTCTTTACTGTTTATCTTACAGTGGGCTTGGCCTAACATACATTTCTTCCTGCTGCCAATCACGACCCAGTGGCCGCACCTGATTCTTATGCAATGTTATGCCCTTGTGGAGGCAAAACTGCCGTAAGCACAGTATGCAACATGCTACTCATTATTAAGAGACAACTTCAGCATATAAAATATAAAATAACGGATAATAATTAGTCACCTAAATGTTTTGCCAGCTTCTAATGCTGATCATAATATAACATTGTTTCGTCAATAGATGTAATCTACTATTATTATAATATTTCTATAAAACATTAAAATACGTTTATGGACTGTTCTAAAGACTGGAAAGATTTGCGAATCAGAAATGCATAAAAAAAGTACTGCAGAAAAGTGAATAAAAAGCAATCTCACGGCGACAATGGATAGTAGTAGTTCTTCACTCACAAATTACTCGGAATATTTCGAAGATGTGTCCCCATTCCTGAAGTTTAATCTTTTTGTGCGAAAAAGTAGAACACTTCTGCAATTTACGATTTATAAAACAGTTAATTACGAAGCAGCTTGAGTTTCGTGATGCTCATTGTACCGCAGTGATTTGTATATACAAGGTTTGGCTGCACTGTCATATTGGTAAAACAACATGGGAAACCCAGAAAGTTAAGTCCCATGGTCGCGGGTTCAAACCCGGCAGAGGGCGATGAATTTTTTCAGGCGTAAAAATCCTTAGCATGGCTTCCTTCGGAAGGGAAGTAAAGCCGACGGTTCCGTGTCGTAGATTTACGGCACGTAAAAGAACCTCAAGCCTGATAAAGAGACCTCTGAGCAAAATTACCTGTCTTTCACGCACAATATAGAATGGGACGCTAAGGACCGCAGCAGTTAAAGAGCGCCCATAAAAAAAAATACTCAAAACAGAACGTTAAGGCACGAACTCGTGAACGGGAAGTAGTTGGTTTAAATCCCAAAAGGACCGTCCTTCCTAACTGAGGTTTTCTGCAAGAAACAGACGAGGACTCAGTAACATTCAGATCAGCATCGCCGGCATGCGAATGCTTTCGGTTTCTGGCAGCATTCGTTTACTTCTTTTAGTTTCCTAGGACGCTCTACACATGGTTAAACATTCCCAAAGCAGGATTTAATTGTCTGTTGTTTGCATAGTTAACTGTAATGTGTCTATATAACATTTTCACTTCTGCTAACACCAGTGACATAGAAATACATGATAATGGATAAAAATCACCTACTTTGCAAGTAAAATATAAAAAAATGGCACTTAGTTTAGCATTAAAAGGAAAACCTATAGCTGTTTTAAGTAAAATAAAATTAATTTCGACTTTTACTGAGCTTCTTTTTCTTTCTTTCGTTTTCTTATTAATTTTGCAATCGTACTCAAGGACTCTCCATGTTTACTCGCAAAAGTCTTGCTTTTAAAAAAAGCATAACAGATACATTTTTCCACACAGTTAGTTTTTGTCTGTCTTTAATTGTTTCTCAAATAAAAAGAAGAAAAATTCGCTGTTGAAGTGGTATATTTATAGGTAGTTGGTAGATGGTTCATGTTTATATGCACCACGTATGGAAGCCAATTTGAAGTGTTATTTGTTTGTTAGCCCCACGTTTAAAAGCCAATTTGTAGTGAATTATATGTTAGCCCCACGTTGTGGTATATTTATAGGTAGTTGGAAGATGCTTCATGTTTATCTGCACCACGTATGGAAGCCAATTTGTCGCAGTCACTTCGTGTTATCTTTTGCTGGGCGCCTGTTATTGTATTAGTACTTTGAATGTTGGGTTCATTGTCCTCCGGCTAGCTATTATTTCTCGGTCAAGCAAATCTCTTGAAAAGGGTGTGTAAACGGAAAGGATTTGTTACTCACAGATAACACTGATAAAAGAATTTGTTTTTACACTTTTATTACCGTCACAATTAATTAAGTTCACATATTAGCTCTTGATACACGCCAAACTGAAACTGTTATATTTTCTAATATCACTATAATCACTTATTTACTGCACATTATTAATTCGCGTGTTTCACATTTATAACAAACTTTAAAACGCGAGAGATTCTGTAGAATTGCGTAACGTGTAATTTATGTATGCTTCCGTTGAACTACGCGACGTATAACTCACGAATACTTATGTTGAACTGATCGACGTATTACACGCGAATGCTTCTGTTGGACTGACGAAATCTGCCTCAGACTTTAGCTTTTTATACTCCCACACCCCGATATGCCTAAAGATTATAACCGAGCTGCTATTGTTAGTACGCGTCAACATAAGCGTCTATTTTTATATCCAATCAAAAATTACGAAAACATATGCTCTAGGGAAAATATTCCCGCTATTTCTAAGAAAAGCGCGCCAATCTGACGTCATTTGTTTGTCTCTTCTAATTAATATTCAACTCACCCCCTCGCACATTGTTATCCGCTCCTATTGTCAGTTTCAGTGAGGCCGTGTAAACTTATTTCCTAACAATGCTTATAATTAACAAACATCTCAAATCAATGTCATACAATAATGCCTATTTACACTACAATCACTCTGGCATTTACATTATTGTGATACGAATTACTGCCACACTGTCTATTTGTAGAACATTTAAGAAATACATTTGCCACGCCAATGTGGCATTTTAATCGTCCTCAGGAACATGAACCACATTTTTGAATATTGTGTGCATACTTGCCTATGAAATTCAGCCTTCCTAAGAGTGAATCTGTTACTAAATTTCGTTTATAGGCTCATGATGAAGTTCATGTGTCCTGGAGGAGGCATCGGCTTCTTTTTCGACGAAATAGATGTGAAGTGTGATTTACAGTTTTATTTAAATTTACTTTGTCAATATTATGGTTCTCGTAAAATACACGAAAATGATTCTAATTAATTCCATTAATTTAGTATTTATAAATGTTTTTCGTTTTGGGTAGCGCTAGAGATATTCAAATAAATCTTAAGGAACCACAGCTGCTTAGGGCATAATATCTTCACCTTAGGTGAAAATATTGTGTTATTGCGTAATAGGTGCCCCACATCACAGCATTTTATTTTTACTTTCTCTACCATCTACAGTAGGTAGAGGAAGTATTATATTCCACCTAAAAGTCGTTATAGGAATCTTGCGGAAGTAACGTTATGAGGTTACCCCGCACTCAAAGCAGTATTCTTAGGACGCGTGTCTGTCTGTATGTATGTATTTCTAAGAGCAGCATGACTCAGAAATGAGAAGTCAAGTATGAAATTTCATAATAAGCATGCCAACCAAGATTTTCACGAAAAAAATCGTTATATTTCCCTTCTCAAAAACGGTTGTAAGGATTTTGGTTAAAATATATTTGAAATATTGTGTCAAATTAAATATAAACTTGAATTTTCTGTAAATAGCCTTGAAGTCCTCTTCATACACATGCAATCTTGTACAATTTTGTATTATCGGTAAATCACAGGAGATAGACAAAGGCGTATTATAGGGAACACGTAAACCCCATCAAAATGCATAATTTGTAACAAATAAATTGTTTCGTAGCGTCAGCCGTTTTTTAAATGATCCGCGTTGCATGTTTACACCTTCATAACTACGTCATCTCGCACTTGAAAGTTCGCGAATCTTTATTCTTTCCATCGCAAGGGCTCCTTACCATGGCTAAGGATTTGAAAGCTGTGTCCTGATTATATTATATATATGCGAATTTGTTATTGGTAGGGCAAAACCTATAGATAATCCTTGTTCACCCAGGCGTGGAGAATATGAGTAGCAACGTTTTGTGAGTGAAGAATACTTTCTCCCAATAACCAAAATTAATATAAAGACTATTCGCTGAATTTCACTTTTATTTCTGATTACGTTTCAGTTCAGATAATTACTATTCCTTTTAATAGCTGAATTAAATGTCTGTGATACGAGGGGAATACATCAAGGTTCCTGATCCCATCGTACTTTTGTATGATAAAGAATCAAGTACTTATAGAGACGTTTAAATGTCTCATAGTTGGACTATAGCCACTTAGGTCTCTAGGTTAAAAAGCATGAAATGATGTTTATATAAATTTAGGACAATTACAACCTTAGGCAGGGGGCTAAGCGGTTTAAAAAAATGTTGTTGACTTTTTGTTTAAGATCAGCCAAGTTTTCTTCAAAATGTTGTGTTTATTAAATATTCAACAGGAAGTGGTGGCTGGAAAGGCTCTTCTTATTACCCTTAAATCGGCACATATTCAACCAAATTTGACAAATTTTATTTCAAAACCTCAAGTAGCTTCATTTTTGTACATGCAGCGATTGGATAGGATGTCTGTATTGGTTACCCTTGATTTGTACCGACTTCAACCAATATTGAAATTTTCGAACATCTTTTAACTTTATAAAATAACTATGTATAGTACACACTTATAGTACAGTTGTTTCTGAGTTGTTTTATATGCATAGATGGTGGTACTAACCGGTGTGCAGCACAAGGATTTCATTTCATGTTAAGAAACAACCAACACAAGTAACACCCGTATATCTAAAAGGATGTTAAAAGATGAATGTGGTAAATGAAACAGTGTTTAAAAATTCGTTATAAATCAACCGCATGCAATTCGCTAATCATTGCCTTATATTGAAGAGAAACTGTTGTGCTTCTAGCAAAAAATAGAAATAATGTTAAGCAACTAGCACTGCGTTGCTTTAGTACTTGTGGATTTCCCTGTCGCGGAGGTCGAATAACTGGAAACGTTCTAAAACTGGATATACAAGAAACGCGGTGACAGTAATATGTTTGGTTTTTCTTTTGTTAGTGTGTAAGTATATTTTACAAAGCGTATGGGTTGTGCTGTACAAACACAGCTTTCCCTCCTCCTCCTCCTCCTCCTCCTCCTCCTCCTCCTCCTCCTTTTTTTTGGTCTTTTTCTGCACAATGAATATTGGATATTGGTACTTATTTAATAAATTCTTGCTGTAGAAACAGTTTGGTTGCCTATTATTTGTTGCCACATCCCTCACTACTGTTATTTTCAGTGGACAGACATTTCTTGAGAAACCACGTAAAATGCAGCAGATAGATTACACTTCTACCGTTTTTCTCGGTGCTTAAGCATAGAACAATGCAACACCTGTCATTCTCGCGTAAGAAGTCGAAGGCCGGTGTAACGTATCTAAACAAGCTTGCGCCGTTCCAGACCGTTAGCCATTCGGAATATTGCGCCGTCATGCTATCGACACGTTTACTAACTAGTTAAAGCTGCAGTTGCAGTAGAAGCCTTTCGGTAGCCACTACTTTTTGCCAAGTGCCGTATGCAGATATTATAATTAAAATGCATATGGAATGCACGTAAATTTCTGGCATGGCATTTGAGAAACGCAACATGGTGCATTTCCGTTAGAAAATAACGTAGGAATATTTAAATATTCTCAGGAATTTAACTTTTCCTAAATAAATTAGTGGTCCGTAAGCCCTTTTGAAAAAAGAACTTACGTAATTCCCTTAAAATTTAGATTCCTTTTTATCAAGATGATAAAAATATTAAGGCGATATACAGGGAGAGCTTCTCCTTGATTTTCTAGAATACATGGTCTTCTTCAGTCCGTAAACACGTGATGGTCCACCTCCTAGAATACTCTATAAATCAAAATGAGCTCAGTGGACAAATCATACCACAGGAACACACATTTAGTATGCTGTTCATTCACGCTGTTAAGATAGACGTAGAGGTGATTCACAGATCTAATGCGACTATCAACCCCTCCACAGAAGGAAGGACGAGATGAAGGAACCACGGGAGGCTACAGGCCTTAGGCAGACAGACCACAGAGACGCGTGGAAGCCTGTAACATTTCCAAGCTCGCAGACTCGTCACATTGCTGCAGTCGCCGAGCGAGGGCGGCAAACGACCCATAATCAAGCAGCTCTGGTGTACACGGGAAGTACTCTTACCATTGAGCAAGCATCCGCGCCATCTGTCCGGCACCACCATACACCACGAAACCTAGAAACACACCAGAAAGATGACAAGGAAACGGAATGAAAAGGAAATTATGGAAAAGAAATCATGGTAGAGAAGAAACACCCCATCATTCGCATGCCGAACCCGGGGAAACCATGAAAAACCCATGGGTCAGAGTGGGCGGTCGCTGGGGAGCGAACCTGGGACCTCGAATGCAAATCACACACTTTACCGCGGTGCCGCGGTGTATTTTGTTACAATGTGATCTGACAATAGCGTGCAGTGGAGGCAAGTGAAACAAAATAAGTGGTTAACAATGTCAAAACGACGCTGGTTTGCTAGAGGAGAGAGATTATTCTGAAAATCATTATATAAGCCACAGGTCGAAAAGCGAGTTAATAACGAGATGGGCAGGTTTATCACGCCTTGCGCTAATTTATTGCCGCCAGCTTGCGAATTAAGTTTCGGTTGATATAAAAACGCCTGCTTCCTCAGAATTTGCTGTTGTTTCTTGTATATCTGCCCCAAAAGGCAAAAGAGGAAAAATAAGGTGTTCAATAATTATATGCATCTTTGCGCAACGTCGATATTTCAGAACCAGAAATGATAAGATAGCGAAAGGTGGAATGTAAAGGTGAAGTTATTTGTCTTTCGCTGTCAATGACAAAAAAGGTCATACTGATCCGACTCATACGGGATGGTCATGTTGTTGGGACACGTTTCTAATGCGTATTTCCGGGCAAGGAAAAAACATATTTATTAAATACTAGATGTAACACGTTACCAAAATATGGGAGTTTATCACTATGTTAATTTTCTGAATATCACATTCCTTAGATTGTTGCCACCTTGACGAGAACATTCTTGGGCTCTTAATAGTTATATTGTCCATAACGTGCAGCAGCATTTCGGTTGGAATGGCCTCTATCTCCCTTCGGATGTTTTCTTTCAGCCCATCAATCTTATGGGGTCTTGTCATGCACCCCTTTTCCTTTAGATAAACCCACAGGAAGTAGCCCGATGGGATTAGATCCGGGGATCTTGATGGTCAATGGATATCGCCGAATTTGGAAATGAGGCGTCCAGGGAATTGTTGTCGAAGGGTTCTCATTGGCATCAATCCTGTATAGTAGAGAAAATAAAACACTCTTCGCCGTGCAACAGAGTTTGTTATTCATGCTAGCACCAAATAGATTTACTGCATGTTTACTTCTGGAGCTCGGCATCTTTAATTTGCATTTGATTACTGCCTGAGATTAGGAGTTTTGTTTACATCCAGTTCTTGACCTCTTGTGCTTAGTTTCTTTCATTCATTTTGTTGTCTTCTTCTCCTTAGTACAGTACAATTCTTCTTTGCTCACAAGCAGAACAGTGAAATTTGCTCACTACGACAAACATGGAACGTTACACAAGGAAGGATTTGGCGGGCATGGGTATCGTGTACAGGGCAACATCTAGTTCTGGTCCTGCCGCTCAGAGGCCTTATCAGGCAGTTTTCCTCACCTCAGTACATTTGCCATCATCCACCGCAGACTATGCGAACTGGGTGCATTACACAGGCAAGCAGAGGGTCAAGGACGGGGCGTTCTGCGTGAGAGTCTCAGGTCGAGGAAGCAGTGTTGCTGTGTGCAAAGGATAATCCTTAGGTGATACTTGAGCTATCATTCACCAATGGAACATTAGTCATTCCACGATCTGGAGAATTCCGGAAGAGCAGCTACTGTATTCCTGTAATCTTGAAAAACTCCATGCTACAAGCCAGATACCTGTTCATTTCGACAGCAGTTTTGTAATTAGTACTTGAAGCAAGCTGCAGTTCAACCAGATTTTGTAAAACTGTTGTGACTCACAACTGAAGTATTTTTCACGCGGGAGGAATTGTTTAAATCCCGCAATTCTCATATTTGGGTTTTTGGAAACCCCCATGCCACGTTTGTGGGATCACAACAAATGAAATTGGGTTTCAATGTGTGGGCAGGGATTCTAAGACGTCCTTGTGGGGCCATACCTTCTTCCGCGATCACTCAACGCCAATGCTTACTTAGTATTTTTGCAAGAACTTCTATCTGAGGTAATGCACCTGCTTCATTTTAATATCAGACATGGAATATGGTTTCATCATGACGGGACATCAAGTCATCTTGGAAATGAAGTACATGTCCATTTGACAGCTACATTCGGTGCTCACTGGTTAGACGAGGGTGGGCCAGTTGTCTGACCGGTGCTCTCACCTGTCCTGACCCCACTTGATTTCTTTTTATTAAGCTACGTAAAGTCTGTGGTTTACGAAATCCCAGTTGACTCGGAAGATCTTACAGTACGCTTAGTCAACGCAACAGTTGAAATTGAAGAAATGCCTGTCGGTTTTGAAAGAGTACGACAAAGTATGGCCACGACAGGATAATGATGGAGCCATACTGTTTACTGATCAATGAAGTGAAAGCTGCGACGCCCATGTGTGCCTTATAAAAATTGCTTCAAAGGAAGTTTTCTATCTGATTCCAAAGTTAGTTGGTGGAATTTAAAAACACTCTGTATATCAGTTTCATAACAATCGGTTCGGCCATTCTTGCGTGAAAAGGTGACATATACGAGCAAAAATTTAAAGCTGCTATTTCTAGCGTTAAATAAATCCATTATATTATTATGTTTTGGTTGCATATTACTTTTTTTTTATTGGGGCATTTCGGCTAACGAATCCCAAATAATTTCAGTAGTTGCCGTTGGGTGGCGTTGTCTACCTGCATTTGTATTATTCACAGTATGTGCCGTGTAGGCTTTTTCGGTGCTTGGGTTCGTCGTCTTTCACCTGGCACGAGGAGTTCATTTTTACCAGTGTGAATGCACATATCTCTTCTTTGGTGAGTTTCGTATATAGGTTAGTAAGCCGAATATTTGAATTGTCAGTAGGCTTACTGACTCGATTGTGCATCCGGGTTTGTCCGTTGCCATTTTTCGATAAATTGATGTTTATTTTAATAATGTGATGCTTCGTTTAATAATTAAACCTTCACTTTAATAATGTGAGTAAGAAACACGATTAAAAGTGTAACGTCAGTAATATTATTTTTAGATAAATTTATTGATACTTTGGAAAATACAATCAGACGACTGAAAAATTCAGTATCATAGCCAGGATGTAAACCACAGATCTTCCGGTTTCCGTCCGTTTGATCTAACCAACTGAGCCAATTGGAATATGTCATATGACATTAAATTCCTCAGCTGACTCTCATTTTTCCGATAAACCACAAGGAAATCTCAAATTATTTCTAGAAGATTCTACTTCCAACCTTACAAGCCCAAGGCTGAGTCCGGAGCAGTGACGAAATCTGTATCATATAAGACAAGACTTCCAACCTTGTCCTACACAGGGCTTGTGTAGGAAGAACAATTAATTATTTATACTTTGTGATCAAATATAACCTCCAAACGCTGTTTTCTTGGAGTACTTCCTTGGATTCAGGGACCTCAAAACTGTATTTCATTTAAATAATTCCTATGTCGAACTTTGAGAATAGTTCGTAGCAACCAAAGTGCAACAAACGTTTTTTCTAACCACGAGTCGTATTTAGGGCAATGTTGAAAACTTAAATGAATACAGACATAAATTGCACGTGAACGATTTCAACATTGTAACTAGTAAGAGAACCAAAGACATTAGACATCTAATCTGAAGCTATTACATGCACACTTTAGCTGCCGTAGCACAACTTCATTTAAATATCTCCTATCTAAAGCTACCATTACGAAACTGAATTTTAAGCCTATCGATTTTGAAAGTATCGTGCTTTTTAAGATTGAAGAGATACGTATGAATAATATTCAAATAATCCTGCCTTTTTAAGGTAGATCCTGCTTCTTTAATTGCACTTTATGTCAGTTGCGAATTAAAATTATACAGTTTGAATACAATAAGGTGCATCCATTTTTACTTTCTCTACTACGTATAGTAAGTTGGGGAAGTATTGTATTCCACCCAAAAATTCGATACCGAGATTTCACCGGAAATACATGTTTTGAGACCCCCTGAATCAAAAAAAAGCATTTTTGGAAACATCTCTGTGTGTGTGTCTGTGTGTGTGTGTGTGTCTGACTGTGAACAGCATAACTCAGAAACGAACAGTCGGATAAACACCAAACTTGGTATTTAGGTTCAGTATCTTCCAGAAATGCGACACGAAGGTTTTAAAGAAAATCCCCACACCCCAGATTACCCTTTACATGGAACATTTTTCGAAAATTTTAATTTTCTCAAAAATGGCTCTAACGATTTTGATTAAAGTATCATATGTTTAAGATATTTTCATGGCAAATAAAATGTATATCTTGAATTTTCTGAGAATGTCTCCAAAAGTATTCTTCATTGTAAACGACTTTTGTATAACTGGTAAACCATAAGAGATAGACAAAAGTTTACTACACACAAAATGTAGATCGCGTTAAAAAACACAATTTGTCATATACATTTTTTTTGAGTGAACCATTTTCGAGATATTGCTTGTTATTCCCTTAAATTTTTAATACTTATTTTCTCAAATGGGAATTCTTTATTCATTTTTTGTCTTGGATATGCAAAGAGTATTAATCTGTGGCAAAGGGAATGGTGCTGCACCTAGCAACCAGCTATTAAGAGATATGTATGTGCTTAAAGCCTACTATATTTCTATATTGCCCTTGTAAGTATATATTCCCCTTACATCTAAAAGAAAATTAGCAATAAGATAGAGTCTGCAAATGTTTATCTCGATTAACATGAAGTAGATGGAGAATAAGCGTTTGTAAAAATAGTTTGTACAAGAGTAGAGAAAGTCATGTGAGTGTAGCACATCAGATTTTTTTATAGAAAGCAGAATATGATACTAATTGATGAACAGAAAATGATACACAACTGCAATTAACATTGTGATTTATTTGGAAGAATCGATATAAGTATTTTATTAATTATGGATTATTTCACTATAGAATAACTCTCATTCAACCACAATAATTTGCTCTTGACAGAATCCAAAATTCCTTGTCAATAATATTCTTTTCACATAGATCTTTTCTCAGCTTGACCCTTCGTATCCCATCTATCCAGCATTCTCCTGCTGTACCATTTTACTTTCCCCTCCGCCGTTGAAGCCTACCTTCGTTGCTATTCTGCTGCCAGGTATCCATTTCACATGTTATCCCAAACGTTTTTCTTCTGTTATCTCCGGAATATTGCTTACCACCTGCATACTTTCTTTCTGCGGTTCTCTTATCCCAATATGTTACATTTTCTTCATGCTCTGGATGACCTTCATAAAACAACCATTTCAACAGCAATTAATCTCTGTCCACATCATTCACTTTTGCCACATACTCTATCTTTCTATTATTCTACCCCATATAATAAAATAATTTCAAACACTGCCTTAAATATCTATTTTTATTACAGTGATGAATATTTCTATTACACAAGATTCACTTTATTATTCGGATAATCCTTCTATCATGTATAAATCTTCTAAACTCTAAATTTGTGGCTGCTTCTTTCTCAAGTACAGAATCAAATTAATTAAAACAATTCAACTTATTGCATCCCATATTAATGTTTATCGTGTAATTTCAAAAACTCGAAACAACAGTAATGATAACAATAATTATAACTCTACTACCTAAGGGAAAGACCCACCCCATGTATTCTTTGTTATATTCTGAGCTTTTGTCACCACTTGCGAAACTATCATATCATCTGGTTTTATACCCCGAACGTTTTTCCCTTCATCATTCCCTCCATTACATTCAGCTAGAAGTTTCTTCCCAAAGTACCAATCGATTTGTTTTTATATATTCCATATTAGTTTCAGTATATTATTCTTCATTCGCCCATTCCTTCTTAAACTGCTTTATTGCTAATTTTGTTTGCCCGTTTCACGCGCTTCATTCTTCCAAAACACCAACATTTAAAATTTTTCCATCCGTTTTTCCTCCTCCATCTGTTTCCTCATAAAACTGTGCCACACCCAAATGATCCATGTCTTCCTTTCTAATTGCTGTTTTGCAGTTTCCTAAGAAAATGACAGTGCTAATTTCCTGATGCTTTTGCATACTACTTGTTCCCAGGAAGGACAATTATTATTATTATTATTATTATTATTATTATTATTATTATTATTATTATTATTTAAAGCAATAAAGTAATATTCAAAAGGCTTAGGAATGTGGACGGACACTAGAGTAAATACCGTAGGTGGAGCAGTTATACAGACATGTTACAGAGCCACACGGTAGGGTTAACAGCTGAGGTGGAGCAGGGATGTAGAAATATGGTACAACGCCACACGGGAGGTTAACAGCTGAGGTGGAGCAGGGATGTAGAAATTTGGTACAACGCCACACGGGAGGTTAACAGCTGAGGTGGAGCAGGGATGTAGAAATATGCTACAACGCCACATGGGAGATTAACAGCTGAGGTGGAGCAGGGATGTAGAAATATGGTACAACGCCACACGGGAGGTTAACAGCTGAGGTGGAGCAGGGATGTAGAAATATGGTACAACGCCACATGGGAGATTAACAGCTGAGGTGGAGCAGGGATGTAGAAATATGGTACAACGCCACACGGGAGAGTAACAGCTGAGGTGGAGCAGGGATGTAGAAATATGGTACAACGCCACACGGGAGGTTAACAGCTGAGGTGGAGCAGGGATGTAGAAATATGGTACAACGCCACACGGGAGGTTAACAGCTGAGGTGGAGCAGGGATGTAGAAATATGGTACAACGCCACACGGGAGATTAACTGCTGAGGTGGAGCAGGGATGTAGAAATATGGTACAACGCCACACGGGAGATTAACTGCTGAGGTGGAGCAGGGATGTAGAAATATGTTACAACGCCACACGGGAGGTTAACAGCTGAGGTGGAGCAGGGATGTAGAAATTTGGTACAACGCCACATGGGAGATTAACAGCTGAGGTGGAGCAGGGATGTAGAAATATGGTACAACGTCACACGGGAGATTAACAACTGAGGTGGAGCAGGGATGTAGAAATTTGGTACAACGCCACACGGGAGGTTAACAGCTGAGGTGGAGCAGGGATGTAGAAATATGGTACAACGCCACACGGGAGAGTAACAGCTGAGGTGGAGCAGGGATGTAGAAATATGGTACAACGCCGCACGGGAGGTTAACAGCTGAGGTGGAACAGGGATGTAGAAATTTGGTAAAACGCCACATGGGAGATTAACAGCTGAGGTGGAGCAGGGATGTAGAAATATGGTACAACGCCACACGGGAGGTTAACAGCTGAGGTGGAGCAGGGATGTAGAAATATGCTACAACGCCACATGGGAGGTTAACATCTGAGGTGGAGCAAGGATGTAGAAATATGGTACAACGCCACACGAGAGATTAACAGCTGAGGTGGAGCAGGGATGTAGAAATATGGTACAACGCCACAAGGGAGGTTAACCGCTGAGGTGGAGCAGGGATGTAGAAATATGGTACAACGCCACACGGGAGGTTAACAGCTGAGGTGGAGCAGGGATGTAGAAATATGATACAACGCCACACGGGAGAGTAACAGCTGAGGTGGAGCAGGGATGTAGAAATATGGTACAACACCACACGGGAGTTTAAGAGCTGAGGTGGAGCAGGGATGTAGAAATTTGGTACAACGCCACACGCGAGATTAACAGCTGAGGTGGAGCAGGGATGTAGAAATTTGGTACAACGCCACATGGGAGGTTAACAGCTGAGGTGGAGCAGGGATGTAGAAATTTGGTACAGAGTCACACGGGAGGTTAACAGCTGAGGTGGAGCAGGGATGTAGAAATATGGTACAACGCCACACGGGAGGTTAACAGCTGAGGTGGAGCAGGGATGTAGAAATATGGTACAACGCCACACGGGAGGTTAACAGCTGAGGTGGAGCAGGGATGTAGAAATATGGTACAACGCCACACGGGAGGTTAACAGCTTAGGTGGAGCAGGGATGTAGAAATATGGTACAACGCCACATGGGAGATTAACAGCTGAGGTGGAGCAGGGATGTAGAAATATGGTACAACGCCACACGGGAGAGTAACAGCTGAGGTGGAGCAGGGATGTAGAAATATGGTACAACGCCACACGGGAGGTTAACAGCTGAGGTGGAGCAGGAATGTAGAAATATGGTACAACGCCACACGGGAGGTTAACAGCTGAGGTGGAGCAGGGATGTAGAAATATGGTACAACGCCACACGGGAGATTAACTGCTGAGGTGGAGCAGGGATGTAGAAATATGGTACAACGCCACACGGGAGGTTAACAGCTGAGGTGGAGCAGGGATGTAGAAATTTGGTACAACGCCACATGGGAGATTAACAGCTGAGGTGGAGCAGGGATGTAGAAATATGGTACAACGTCACACGGGAGATTAACAACTGAGGTGGAGCAGGGATGTAGAAATTTGGTACAACGCCACACGGGAGGTTAACAGCTGAGGTGGAGCAGGGATGTAGAAATATGGTACAACGCCACACGGGAGAGTAACACCTGAGGTGGAGCAGGGATGTAGAAATATGGTACAACGCCACACGGGAGGTTAACAGCTGAGGTGGAACAGGGATGTAGAAATTTGGTACAACGCCACATGGGAGATTAACAGATGAGGTGGAGCAGGGATGTAGAAATATGGTACAACGCCACACGGGAGGTTAACAGCTGAGGTGGAGCAGGGATGTAGAAATATGCTACAACGCCACATGGGAGGTTAACATCTGAGGTGGAGCAAGGATGTAGAAATATGGTACAACGCCACACGAGAGATTAACAGCTGAGGTGGAGCAGGGATGTAGAAATATGGTACAACGCCACACGGGAGGTTAACCGCTGAGGTGGAGCAGGGATGTAGAAATATGGTACAACGCCACACGGGAGGTTAACAGCTTAGGTAGAGCAGGGATGTAGAAATATGGTACAACGCCACACGGGAGAGTAACAGCTGAGGTGGAGCAGGGATGTAGAAATATGGTACAACACCACACGGGAGTTTAACAGCTGAGGTGGAGCAGGGATGTAGAAATTTGGTACAACGCCACACGGGAGATTAACAGCTGAGGTGGAGCAGGGATGTAGAAATTTGGTACAACGCCACATGGGAGGTTAACAGCTGAGGTGGAGCAGGGATGTAGAAATTTGGTACAGAGTCACACGGGAGGTTAACAGCTGAGGTGGAGCAGGGATGTAGAAATATGGTACAACGCCACACGGGAGAGTAACAGCTGAGGTGGAGCAGGGATGTAGAAATATGGTACAACGCCACACGGGAGATTAACAGCTGAGGTGGAGCAGGGATGTAGAAATATGGTACAACGCCACACGGGAGATTAACAGCTGAGGTGGAGCAGGGATGTAGAAATATGGTACAACGCCACATGGGAGATTAACAGATGAGGTGGAGCAGGGATGTAGAAATATGGTACAACGCCACATGGGAGATTAACAGCTGAGGTGGAGCAGGGATATAGAAATATGGTACAACGCCACACGGGAGGTTAACAGCTGAGATGGAGCAGGGATGTAGAAATATGGTACAACGCCACACGGGAGGTTAACAGCTGAGGTGGAGCAGGGATGTAGAAATTTGGTACAACGCCACATGGGAGATTAACACCTGAGGTGGAGCAGGGATGTAGAAATATGCTACAACGCCACATGGGAGATTAACAGCTGAGGTGGAGCAGGGATGTAGAAATATGGTACAACGCCACACGAGAGATTAACAGCTGAGGTGGAGCAGGGATGTAGAAATATGGTACAACGCCACACGGGAGATTAACAGCTGAGGTGGAGCAGGGATGTAGAAATATGGTACAACGCCACACGGGAGATTAACAGCTGAGGTGGAGCAGGGATGTAGAAATATGGTACAACGCCACACGGGAGATTAACTGCTGAGGTGGAGCAGGGATGTAGAAATATGGTACAACGCCACACGGGAGATTAACAACTGAGGTGGAGCAGGGATGTAGAAATATGGTACAACGCCATACGGGAGATTAACAGCTGAGGTGGAGCAGGGATGTAGAAATATGGTACAACGCCACATGGGAGATTAACACCTGAGGTGGAGCAGGGATGTAGAAATATGGTACAACGCCACATGGGAGATTAACAGCTGAGGTGGAGCAGGGATGTAGAAATATGGTACAACGCCACACGGGAGGTTAACAGCTGAGATGGAGCAGGGATGTAGAAATTTGGTACAACGCCACACGGGAGGTTAACAGCTGAGGTGGAGCAGGGATGTAGAAATTTGGTACAACGCCACAAGGAAGATTAACACCTGAGGTGGAGCAGGGATGTAGAAATATGCTACAACGCCACATGGGAGATTAACATCTGAGGTGGAGCAGGGATGTAGAAATATGGTACAACGCCACACGAGAGATTAACAGCTGAGGTGGACCAGGGATGTAGAAATATGGTACAACGCCACACGGGAGGTTAACAGCTGAGGTGGAGCAGGGATGTAGAAATATGGTACAACGCCACACGGGAGAGTAACTGCTGAGGTGGAGCAGGGATGTAGAAATATGGTACAACACCACACGGGAGTTTAACAGCTGAGGTGGAGCAGGGATGTAGAAATTTGGTACAACGCCACACGGGAGATTAACAGCTGAGGTGGAGCAGGGATGTAGAAATTTGGTACAACGCCACATGGGAGGTTAACAGCTGAGGTGGAGCAGGGATGTAGAAATTTGGTACAGAGTCACACGGGAGGTTAACAGCTGAGGTGGAGCAGGGATGTAGAAATTTGGTACAACGCCACACAGGAGAGTTAACATTTGGGATGGACCAAAGATGTTGAACTGGTACAGCTCTGCACGAGCTGAATGGGAGTGCTGCACAGCTCTAATACGTAACGTCTTAACGGATACACCCATCATCGCCTTGGAACGCTGAGATCCGTGTTCAAGCCTGTGTTACTGTTATTCATGCCCAAGGTCACAAAGCTGATGCAGCCGTGAAGACAAACCTGGTCTAAATAGGTGTAATGACGATAATGACAAGGAATGTATCTCACTTGTAAACTATTTTCGTTTCAAAATTAATATACAGCCTTAAGGAGGCATATTTTATTTTCCTCGCAATGTTATATATTCTTACTTATAGATTCCTGCCAAGCTCCTCCCCTTCCGTAAAAATGACAATATATTGGATTATGCGGTTTGCTTCTTATGAAGAAGGACCTCAATATACTACTGGATAAGCTGAACATAGGTAAGGTGGTATGGGATAAACAAATTTGCAAATGTGGCAAGGTACCACATGCAAGTTATGGAAAGAACTAAAATTGCGTATAAACAAAAATAACTGAAACGTAGCCGAAAGCTGCATAATTAAATAAATTTCTTCCCAGAATCTGCGTCATATTTGCATTTTACTAGCAGCGCTGGAAAGCAACTGGCAACTCAGTTGTTTTTCTCCTCACTTAACATTTTCAGGAATGAAAATAACGAAAGTAGGTACATTAAACGTTACATGTAGGTCAAATTGAATATAAGTTTATAAAAACTATTAAAGTCATAACTAACTTACGAATTTATGCAACATTCTCTGCCATTTTCCCTTCATAGCGAATCTTGCGCTTACTGGTATGGAAAGTTTCTGAAATATATTGAGAGCATCTAGCAGCTGTCTTCCATTGCATTAATGCTCCACTACCTGTTATATTCAATTCATATATGCCATGTTGCAAACCTGCTCCTTGTTCTTCGTTTAGTAATTAAAAATACTCAAATGAGGATACAGGAAGGGAGGTTTATATTCATTGTCAAACTCTAAACTTGAAAACACATACATATTTTTCACGACCATTATTTACTCAGAGTTTGTTAGGAACTCAATATCAGCACTTCTGAAGACAGTCCCCGATATTGTATAAAATGTAGAATTCAAACTGATGGAATCTTCACTTAACATTAGCTGTCTTATGTCTGGGCCATATGTCCCCATAGACCACTTAATACAGATTATATTTATAATTAACTCATTCAGTTACTGTCCTACCCCGTACCCATATTAGGTAGCAGGAGTAGTGCATTCCACCAAAAAATTGGATATCGAGAAATACACTTTTTAAATTTACCCTCTTAGAAACATTGAGAAAGTTCACCCGCGTACGTGTGCTCATGTGTGTGAATATGAACAGCATAACCAAAAATATTTCTTCAAAAAATAGCTCCAACTACGTTGATTAAAATATCACAGGTTTAATATATTGTCATGACAAATAAAACGTATATCTTGAATTTTCTGGAAATGTCTCCAAAAGTGTTCTTCATTGTGAACGACATTTGCATAACCGGTAAACCATAAGAGATAGAGAAAATTTTACTACACAAAAAATATAAATCGCGTTAAAATACACAATTCATGTCATATACATTTTTTTTTGTTGAGTGAACCATTTTCGAGATATTGCTTGTTATTCTCTTATATTACTTTCTCTACTACGTATAGTAAGTAGGGGAAGTATTGCATTCCACCCAAAAATTCGATACCGAGATTTCACCGGAAATACATGTTTTGAGACCTCCTGAATCCAAAAAAAGCATATTTGGAAACATGTCCGTGTGTGTGTCTGTGTGTGTGTGTGAACAGCATAACTCAAAAACTAACAGACGGATAAACACCAAACTTGGTATTTACGTTCACTATCTTCCAGAGATGCGACACGAAGATTTTCAAGAAAATCCCCCCACCCCAGACTACCCTTTACATGGAACATTTTTCGAAAATTTTAATTTTCTCAAAAATGGCTCTAACGATTTTGATGAAAATATCATATGTTTAAGATAATGTCATGAGAAATGAAATGTATATCTCGAAATTTCTGGGAATGTCTCCAAAAGTATTCTTCATTATGAACGACTTTTGCATAACTGGTAAACCATAAGAGATAGACAAAATTTTACTACACAAAAAATGTAGATCGCGTTAAAATACACACCTTATATCATATACATTTTTACTTTCTCTACTACGTATAGTAAGTAGGGGAAGTATTGCATTCCACCCAAAAATTCGATACCGAGATTTCACCGGAAATATATGTTTTGAGACCCACTGAATCCAAAAAAAGCATTTTTGGAAACATGTCCGTGTGTGTGTCTGTGTGTGTGTGTGTGTGTGTGTGTGTCTGTGTGTGTGTGTGTCTGTGTGTCTGTGAACAGCATAACTCAAAAACTAACAGTCGGATAAACACCAAACTTGGTATTTACGTTCAGTATCTTCCAGAGATGCGACACGAAGATTTTCAAGAAAATCCCCCCACCCCAGACTACCCTTTACATGGAACATTTTTCGAAAATTTTAATTTTCTCAAAAATGGCTCTAACGATTTTGATGAAAATATCATATGTTTAAGATAATGTCATGAGAAATGAAATGTATATCTCGAAATTTCTGGGAATGTCTCCAAATGTATTCTTCATTATGAATGACTTTTGCATAACTGGTAAACCATAAGAGATAGACAAAATTTTACTACACAAAAAATGTAGATCGCGTTAAAATACACAACTTATATCATATACATTTTTTTTGTTGAGTGAACCGTTTTCGAGATATTGCTTATTATTTCCTTAAATTTTCCAATACTTATACTTTTTCTCAAATTCGTTATTCATTTTTTTATGTCCTGGACATGCAAAGAGAATGGAATGCGCCACATAGCAACCAGCGATAAAATATTTGACTATCGCTTAAAAGCTACCATATTCCCCTTGCATCTACCAGAAAATTACCAATAAGATTGACATCTCGATATCTCGATTAATATGAAGCATATGGAGAATAGGCGTTTGTAAAACTAGATTGTAAAAGAGTAGAGAAAGTCATGTGAGTGTAACACATCAGATTTTTTTGTTGAGTGAACCGTTTTCGAGATATTGCTTGTTATTTCCTTAAATTTTCCAATACTTATACTTTTTCTCAAATTCGTTATCCATTTTTACTTTCTCTACTACGTATAGTAAGTAGGGGAAGTATTGCATTCCACCCAAAAATTCGATACCGAGATTTCACCGGAAATACATGTTTTGAGAATCACTGAATCCAAAAAAAGCATTTTTGGAAACATGTCCGTGTGTGTGTCTGTCTGTGTGTCTGTGTGTCTGTGTGTCTGTCTGTGTGTCTGTCTGTGTGTCTGTCTGTGTGTCTGTCTGTGTGTCTGTGAACAGCATAACTCAAAAACGAACAGTCGGATAAACACCAAACTTGGTATTTAGGTTCAGTATCTTCCAGAGATGCGACACGAAGGTTTTCAAGAAAATCCCCCCACCCCAGACTACCCTTTACATGGAACATTTTTCGAAAATTTTAATTTTCTCAAAAACGGCTCTAACGATTTTGATTAAAATATCATATGTTTAAGATATTGTCATGACAATTAAAATGTATATCTCGAATTTTCTGGGAATGTCTCCAAAAATATTCTTCATTGTGAACGACTTTTGCATAACTGGTAAACCATAAGAGATAGACAAAATTTTACTACACAAAAAATGTAGATCGCGTTAAAATACACAACTTATGTCATATACGTTTCTTTTGTTGAGTGAACCGTTTTCGAGATATTGCTTGTTATTTCCTTAAATTTTCCAATACTTATACTTTTTCTCAAATTCGTTATTCATTTTTTTATGTCCTGAACATGCAAAGAGAATGGAATTCGCCACATAGCAACCAGCGTTAAAATATTTGACTATCGCTTAAAAGCTACCATATTCCCCTTGCATCTACAAGAAAATTACCAATAAGATTGACATCTCGATATCTCGATTAACATGAAGCATATGGAGAATAGGCGTTTGTAAAATTAGATTGTACAAGAGTAGAGAAAGTTATGTGAGTGTAACACATCAGATTTTTTTATGTCCTGGACATGCAAAGAGAATGGAATGCGCCACATAGCAACCAGCGATAAAATATTTGACTATCGCTTAAAAGCTACCATATTCCCCTTGCATCTACACGAAAATTACAAATAAGATTGACATCTCGATATCTCGATTAATATGTAGCATATGGAGAATAGGCGTTTGTAAAAATAGATTGTACAAGAGTAGAGAAAGTCATGTGAGTGTGACACATCAGATTTTTTTTCAATACTTATTTTCTTAAATGGGAATTCGTTATTCATTTTTTGTCTATGATATGCAAAGAGTATTAATCTGTGGCAAAGGGAGTGGTGCTGCACCTAGCTACCAGCTATTAAGAGATATGTATGTGCTTAAAGGCTACTGTATTTCCAAATTGCCCTTTAAATATATATTCCCCTTACATCTACAAGAAAATTAGCAATAAGATAGAGTCTGCAAATGTTTATCTCGATTAACATGAAGTAGATGGAGAATAAGCGTTTGTAAAAATAGTTTGTACAAGAGTAGAGAAAGTCATGTGAGTGTAACACATCAGATTTTTTAAGGCAGGAGTACCCAACCTATTTTGAAATTGTCTCAGTAAATTGATATATAAACCATGAATGATTTAAAAGTCATTCAGTTATTGTTATTATTCACTATTTTATTTAAGAAAAGATATAATTTCACACATTTTTTAAAATGATCATAAATAGAAACACATTGAACTATATTAGAAGTGCTTCTTATTACACTATTTAATCAGAACATTCCAATGAATTTTGAAGGCCTATAATATTAATGTACTTTCAGTTTACCAATTTCTCAATATTACTGTAATTGTTTACGTGAACACAGCAAATATATCAGCAAGATGTGCATTGTAATAGTTGGTAATAATATTCATGGAGGAAAAGGTTTGGTGACAAATGTATGAGGAGCAAAATCTGTATAGTGGACTTAGACAAAGTTCGTGAAGGGGCATATTTCCGAAAATCAGTAATGCACATTGTTGTTTAAATTTATCATAAAGTCCTGAGTGGTTTTGGATTTCTATCATCTCCATTTGCAAGCATGTAGAGTATTTATAAATCTCGGAGCCTGAAATACAAAATGGTTTTATGAAAAAATCTATATTATCTTTTTTCAAATTTGAGTGAGAGACAGTTTGTAATGATAGGCAGGTTCACATCAGATCTTGAGTTATCGGCAGGCCATTCAAAATGTTTTGACGGGCCAACTCATAGCCCCGAGCCTAAAATTTATTTAAGGCATTTGCATGACAAATAAACTGTATATCTTGAATTTTCTGTGAATAGCCCTCGAAGACATCTTCATTCTGAATTAATTCTGTATACTTTTGTATAACTAGTAAAACGTATGAGATAGACAAAAACTTAAAACATAGATCATAATGTGCACCAGGTTAAACTCACAATTTATGTCAAAGCGTTTTTTTTTTCATTAACCATTTCCAAAAAATTGGTCGTTATTGGTTTGAATTTACAAATAATTTATGCCGTTTTGAACGTGTTAATTTTTCATTCGTTTGTTTCTGTAAGGAGTGTAATTTAAAAGTCAGCATACAGCGAACCCCTTTTTACTTTCTCTACTACGTATAGTAAGTAGGGGAAGTATTGTATTCCACCCAAAAATTCGATACCGAGATTTCACCGGAAATACATGTTTTGAGATCCCCTGAATCAAAAAAAATCTTATGTGTTACACTCACATGACTTTCCCTACTCTTGTACAAACTATTTTTACAAACGCTTAATCTCCATATGCTTCATGTTAATCGAGATATCGAGATGTCAATCTTATTGATAATTTTCTTGTAGATGCAAGGGGAATATGGTAAGTTTTAAGCGATAGTCAAATATTTTAACGCTGGTTGCTATGTGGCGCATTCCATTCTCTTTGCATGTCCAGGACATAAAAAAATGAATAACGAATTTGCGAAAAAGTATAAGTATTGGAAAATTTAAGGGAATAACAAGCAATATCTCGCAAACGGTTCACTCAACAAAAGAAATGTATATGACATAAATTGCGTATTTTAACGCGATCTACAGTTTTCGTGTAGTAAACTTTTGTCTATCTCTTATGGTTTACCAGTTATGAAAAAGTCGTTCATAATGAAGAACACTTTTGGAGACATTGCCAGAAAATTCGAGATATACATTTTATTTGTCATGACAATATCTTAAACATATGATAGTTTAATCAAAATCGTTAGAGCCGTTTTTGAGAAAATTAAAATTTTCGAAAAATGTTCCATGTAAAGGGTAGTCAGGGGTGGGGGATTTTCTTGAAAACCTTCGTGTCGCATCTCTGGAAGATACTGAATCTAAATACCAAGTTTGGTGTTTATCCCACTGTTCGTTTCTGAGTTACGATTTATATATTGGACTATATTTATTTGGATCTTGAGATTCTAATGGTTTAAACTCCGCCTAAAATTATTGCACGAAGGTGTAAGCACACATTTAAATGCCCTGCAGAACTTTAATAAAGTTTTTTATTTGACACAATGTTTTCAGCATTGCTACATATAAAGTTCCCCACATGGTTAAGTTAAATCATCATTTTAAAATTTTGTAGAAAATGTGCTAACATTTAAGTCACTGCATGTCACATTTACCTTAAATTTATTTTTACTTTCTCCACCACCTACCTATAATAGGCAAGAGGAAGTATACTCTACCCAAAAATTTGAGATTGCGATTTCACCATAAATACACGTTTTGATATCCTGAAAATTCGCCAAAATAATTTTTAGATAAATGTCAATGGGCGTGTGTCTATCCGTGAACAACTAATTCAAAAACAAAAACTTTGTTAAACACTAAGCTTGGAATCCTCCAAGAATGCTACACGATGATTTTCAAGCATATACCCCACTCCAAACTACCCTAAAGGCACTTTTGTCTTATTTTTTAGTTTTCTCAAAAAGGTTCAAACGATTTCAATTAAAATATCATATCTTTAAAGGTAAAACATGCATCTTGAATTTTAGGCTGTGAACTCCTCTTCATTTGAATGAATTTTGTATAATTTGGTATAACTAGTAAACCATAAGGAATAGAAGAAATTATTTTTGAAAACCGCAGATTTTGTTAAAACATACAATTCACTTCACGTACATTTTTTAGTATTATGCATTTCCAGGGTATTCGCTGTTATTAGTTTTCATTTTTGAATACTTTATATTTTTGGAAGAGCTTGGTCACATTCCTTTGTTTCTCGTGATATGCAAAGAGTATGGCATTTAAAAGATGTCTTATAGCGACCATATTTTAAAGATTCGACTATCGCTTCAGCTTACTGCCTTCCCCTCGTACCTATAACGAAATGTGTAATGAAATTAATGCTGCAAAGGTGTATCTCGATTAACATGAAATAGATAAGAAAATAAACGCTTATAGGAATGGTTTGTAAAAGAGATATAAAGATAAACGATAGTGGGTGGAGGAAGACATGCAAATTTAACATATCAGATTGTTTTTAATAGATAAGTGCTAAAGAACTTTAAAGCAAATCAAGAATTACAAAAAGTTAAGCTGAAAAGTTTCTGAGAATTCTGCCGTTATTAGTACAGGAATTTAGACATTATATGTATATAATCTATTGCTCCTGAGCAATTAACACAACAGTATGTATGCATATAAAATATAGAATATACTAACAAATATTAATGTGATTAGAGAAGAAAATCAAATTCAAATAATGCATATTGTTTGTCTAATGTGTTAGGGGCTACGAATATTTCATTGCCATGAGGATCTCCGGAAATTATGAAGTGAAGGGGATTCCCCATTCGTCAGCGAAAGATAAAATAGTTTTAATGCATCAAAAATTAACAGCTTGAGCGTAAGAAAGAAAGAAAGAAGTAAACAGAGGGAAAATACAAGACTTCGTTGATTTCGCCATTATAAAGCGATAAACCTTAAAGATATGAACATTACAAGTAAAACTAGCATACTGTTTAGGAGAGATTTATATTGGAACTAAAATGATTGAGAAGTCGAATGTTTTACTTAAATTCATGAAGTAGGACAACCGACTAAAAGCAAAACATTTTGTAAGATTGTATATGCCATGAAAGAAAGAAATCCTGGATAAGATAATTCGTCTCTCCCTTAATAGTAGTATGCATCGATTTTATTTTTATAAATAAGTATACCGGGTGAATCTTCTCAGCTTGCGGATTGAGAAGTTATGCAGTCCTGGCGTTGTTACAGGCTATGCCGTAAACTCCTCCACTGCATCGCGTATTATCAATTTCGGCTGAAATGTCTGTCTGCTGTGTACCGCTGTGCTTGCACTAGTAGCGCAACAGTGTGCGCGTTGGTCTTCAGTAGTGAAGGTCCCAGGTTCAAATACTACCACTTAAAGGTACTTTTATGTTTAGTCAATTTAACGAGAACTGATAGTTTGGCATGAAAGTATCGTTTCAGTTAATTAGTTTAATTATGTGAATTTCATTAAAACACAAATTGTTACTTGTTAGAAATGCTTTAATGAACATCATAAATAAATGCATATAACATTGTAATTATAACTTACAAATATAAGGCATCATTAAATAATATTTTACTATTTGAAGGTAGTCTTTCACAAAAGAAAGCACATAAATTGTTCTGAGACTTAACAAAATGCAGTATTTACATACAAACTAGATAACGTTTGCAAGCACATATTATGATCGTTGTGAACCACTCAGATTCACAAAGTAGTGCATTTAACAGTGACTATGACATCATGCTGGACCATCACACAGATAAACTTTTACAATTTGCCCGTTTCCCCCATTGGACGTAATAAGTGTTCGAACTGACCACCATGTCGGCGGCTGCAAGTTCTCAGTCTAACCATCATCGCCAGCCTAACCCAGTGCCAATGGCCCGTGTGATGTCGCGGCAAGCGTTCCCTGAGCTGTTGAGGGGTCATTGACCGCTCCTGGTACACGATATCTTTAAGATAGCCCCATAAGAAGAAATCTAATGAACTTGGATCTGGTGAGCGTGCTGGCCACCCGATTGATTCATCGCTCAGGGTAGGTGGCATTGAGATAAGCCACACGATGGGCCGTATGAGCTGGCGCCCCATCAGTTTGGTACCACGGAGTCGGTTCTGCAACGACACTTCATCCAGTACAGCAGGTAGCTGGTGTTATAGGAAGTGGATATAGCGATTCCCACTGAGTTGACCGTCATAAAATTACGGGCCTATTAGATGATCACCGAATATACCAGCCTAAGGGTTGAAACCCCATCGGACTTGTAAAGCCGCCTCTCGCATCTAATGTGGGTTTACAGTGCTCCAGTAATGCATGTTGTGGCGATTTATAAGGCTTGTGTTGAGGAACCCTGCTTCGTCTGTAAATAACACAGTTGCCAACAAATGTGGACCTTGTTCAGTGTGTCGTATGATCCACCTAGCGAACGCCATTCTCCGTCCATGGTCCGGCTGTAGTAGCTCCTGGTGTAGTTAAAAATGATAACGGTGAAACTTTGCACGATGTAGTATTCTCCACGCGGAAGATTGGCTAATATTGAAATACCTGCGAATGTCCCTCGTACTACAATGCGGATGCTGAATGACATAGTCAGCCACACGATTCGCCGCTGCTTGGTCACAGACAGGGTGATCCCTTCGTGGATGTGGTGTCTTGTGCACTGTTCCTGATTCCAGAAGGTAGTTCGCAACTCGCAAAAACGTGATCTGTAGGAAGTGTTCTCTGCGGAAACCTCTGCTGGTATAGACGACGTGCCTCCGTTGTATTCTTCTGTGCTTCCCCGTATACCAACAGCATGCCCAGATACACTCTATTCGAAAACACTGTTCCACAGTGAGCACAAACGGCTGGAACTTCTTATTGTGGCGTATGCACAGATAATAGGATACACGACTCTCTGAGCACCGAGATTCGAGACAGCAGTTGATCTGGGAGTAGGGGTAAGTTAGGGGTCTTAGGGGAAGGGATAGCGTCAGTGACGCTTGAGAGTTAGCGTGGGTTTGAGAGGAGTCAGTAAGCAAGCCCCGAGTAGGAAAGACGTGCAACTGCTTTCTTCGTGCTAAAGCACAATGGCCTCTCCGACAGACATTGGGCTGAGAATGTAAGTACTGTTATCTAACATTATCCATTAAATTGTGTGCCATCCACTTTT
This sequence comes from Deroplatys truncata, assembly GCA_030765065.1. Taxonomy (NCBI): domain Eukaryota; kingdom Metazoa; phylum Arthropoda; class Insecta; order Mantodea; family Mantidae; genus Deroplatys; species Deroplatys truncata. The sequence goes on from CM060976.1 coordinate 32,812,010, forward strand.
GTAAAGTTTAATTTATGGTAGTGTAGTGTCCTTCCTCTCCCTTAAGCCAGGTAGCATGTTGGAATAGCAATTTATTTGTGTACTTAACTTAGCTGCGTTCCCCGTCGTAGCCTCGCCATGTGCAGATCTTGTTTAATTTACCCGTACCTCTTGCAAGCGAGTGTTCCCCCGTCTGTTTCTGAGTAGTATTTTGTAGAGAGGCTACGACATTATTTATAGACAAATCTACTTTCTAGTGCATTTAGAAAGAAATAATGATTTGCTAGAACGTTCTCGAAGCCTGAACAGAAACCAATACAAGACTCATTTATTCGCAGGCGTGATTTGAACTTCAGATCTTCACCATGATTTTACAGCATGTTAACCATTGCACTACTAGAACACGTTAACAACGGGCACCTCCGTAGCCCTAACCAGCGGGCTGGTGAATGCGGTGTCAGCACCTGCATTTCGCATCGTCTGTAAAATGCACGGTTGCCTAGTTACCAATCCACAATATATATATATATATATATATATATATATATATAAACATAAATGGCTACCGTATATCCTACAAACTTACTCTGCAACTTATGATTGTGGATATTTCCGATTTCATCCCCAATCTTAGTTCAACTACGTTTCAAGATGCATGTGTTAGCATTCTATGAGTACATTACACCCATACAGTCCCCGTTCCTAAACTTTCTGACATCTTTCGAAATCTACGACACTTAGTGTAAAAGTATTTGTTGTAGTCTAGAGAGACTTTAAGGCACAGGGGCAAACCAGAAATGGTTCAAGGATGTCTTCTTGTGTGCACGGCTTGTGATAAGATCCGCGTGTTGTCAATCTTAATGCACTCTTCATTATCGTCGTTTGGACCGATCCTGTTTCGTTTCATTATGGTATCCGTGTGCAGAAACAAAATGTATTTCGGCATGCTCTTTCACCGTCTAATTCCTAACAGCTTTCTCTACTCTTTGTAGGAAGGCTGCTACAGTTTGATGTCTAAATCTTCTACGAAGAAGGGCTCTTGAGTCATCTAATATTACAGTTTAAATGGTGTTCTTATTGAGATTCCTAACGCAATTTAACAAACCTGGTTTGACATTTTCAGTAATAATTGTTCATTGTTAAGATGTTCTCAAATGAGCTCCGAACCAAAGTAACAGTACATGTAACCGATTGAGACGTAGCGTTGAAGAGGGTCATTACTTTTCTTAGGGATAGTCCTATCGTGTACTTCATAAATACTCCTTATGGTTGTAACTTCTCTCTTATGTGACTTCTGAATAAAGTAACCCTGGGGTGACTCCTCAATATTCGAAGGTGTTCACCACTTTTAATTTTTTCTGACGTTGGTTGCAATTCTTCCTTAATGACCATTGGAGCATGTTTTTGTTTTGCTTTTGCCACTATCTCTAGTAGTTCTTTTACATTGGAACAGTCTATAACTGTATAATGTGCATGCATTAGTCATGTTGCTGTGGCAATATTCAATATTAGGGAAGAAATACGTTCTCCCTCTATGATCATATTGTGACGTAGCGCTATGGCCGAAGGTTATCGGGAGGCAGACGCCAAGCGGTTCAGAGTAAACAAGCGTAAACATCGGGCGTGTTATCGGGAGATACTACAAGCTTCTTCTTCCTCTCCTCAAGAAAGTGTGTCGAAATAGTTCTAGAACGTTCGAGAACCTTGGGAAAGATTTCACTGGCTATGTAAGCGAGCGTTCTCACGCAGTCCAGACGTGAGTTGAGTGAAAGTTGTTGGGTCAGTGTGCAAATGAATTAGCGATTGCGTTTCTGATGTGACATTAAGAGCAATCCTCCGAGCAAGTTGGTGACGACGTTGGGATGTGCAGCGAGTGCTACTGTGGAGCGACAAGTTGTGAAGCTCTTGTGGTGACTCCCGAGTGAAGTGAACCGTCCGGCGTGAAGAGACTACTCACGAAGAGAATTGAACTACTTCATCTTAGTGAAGTGGTACTAGTGAAGTGATACCTTAGTGAAGGTGAACTACAGAAGAACTTAAAACAGTGACAGTGAAAACTGAGAGAAGCGGCAATTGAACAACTGGACAAATCACAATATTATCCTAAATTTTGGGAGATAATGTCTTTCGGCCCTGAATTCCAACTTTGTTCTAGAGGAGGTGGTTGTTGTTAATTGATTGTCAATGGATTTTCGTAAACAATAATGTTGCTAGTTTTTCAAGTTACGTTTCTCTGTTTAGTAGGTGGAAGAATTTGGTAAACTCACAAATACTGCAGAATTTTTTTCGATTGCATTTCTTTTTGCATCTTGAATGTTGTCAGGTAGTTTTATGTAGATTTCCTTTTTAAAAATAAACCGCTGTTTGGAGACAAGCGACTCGTTTGCCTCATGCGCCTATTCGCGAGGACCCCGGTTAAGATTTCGTAGATACTGTTTTCTAGTGCCATACCTGTGCATGAGTTGCTGCCTTTTTGTTCTTTGTGCTTCACACAGCAGTATCAACTTCCATCCTACTTTATAAGTTTAAAAATAGTAGTGAGTTTATCTATGCAGATGCATAATAAAATATGACCGATAATTTTCTGCTATTTTTCAGCTTTGAATTATTTCACGAAAGAATGGCCGAACTAATTATTGCGAAACTTTATATATACCTAACATTACTTAGGCTCTAGTTAGAAAATTGACTATATGACATCTTAATTACTTTGCCAATATAGGATTTCTAATAGAGCTCAAAATATACAGAAATCAAAATATCTGAGTTATTTTAAATGTTTTTAAAGTTCCGCATAATAACATTTTGTAAGCATGATGTTTATAAGCAGGGTTAGGATTTTTAGGTGCGCACCTTTTTTCTTAGGGTAAGATAAAGCTGTGCGGAAAATATCACAATGTGAAATTTTGTTTCTAGTTGCGAAAAGAGGCATTTTTTCTCACACTTTTTTCCTTTACCCCTTTTTGGCACCTTTATCCCATTTCCCCCAATCATGCCCATAATCCCCTGTTTCCCCCTTTTTCTTTTAAGTTTCATTCCAAATTTATTCTTTAACTTTCAATTAACGTCTCCTCAGCTTGCTGTGTACGTGCGAATAGTGAGCCTACCTCTTTCAGTAAACGCCGCGCGGGAATTGAAAGCACACACGTAACAATGGAAAATAATTGTGTGTTCGACGAAAACCTCTTTCTCTCGCTTTACCGCTGTAAACTAGCCCGCAATAATGCAATTGACAATGAGTGATTCTATCCCACCAGAATCAGTAACCTGCTGTTCGTGAATGTGAGTTTGTTACTGCGAGAGACGTCATCTATTTGCATGGAGGCGAAGGCTGGGCACGCAGAGACGGCAGTAACCTCACCCGAGCAGTTCTGAGAATTATTAAGACTGGTTTCTGCTCGAAACTACTAGTAATCGCTGAGACTGAAGTTCCAGCATGAATGAGAACACTCTGGTAATACTTGCGGTGTTATAAGAGAATGTGGACCGTGAATGGGTGCAAGAGTGAGTTGTGTGACAGTCGCATTGTGTCAGTAAGTGAACTAGTGTTAGCTCTATGTTACATTACCAAACGAGTGTACTAGTACTAGATTTTACCATGCCAAAAGTGTCCAAGGCTCGATTTATTGTTCTCGCTGAGGAATTCAAATAAGATTTCATAGACACTGATGGAACTGTTATGTGATGTACTATTTGTGATTCAGGTATTTTGTTAGATGAAAAACACCAGCGAGATCATATCAAACAACACATTTCCAGCTCTAGGCATCAAATGAACAAGAGTCTTCGAGCAAACAAATCACGGCAACCTCTATTACGAAATGCGTTTCAACAGAGTTCTTCAAAAAGCCAAAATTTGAAGAAATTAAACATTGATTTGTGTGCAGCTCTTACACAAGCAGGAATTGCACTCATTAAGGGGAACCATCCAGCCTTCAAGGGATTTCTTGCAAAATGCACAAAGATGTCAATGCCCGATGGGAGTACTTTAAGAAAAAACTACATGGAGCCTGTTTACCAAGAAACCATAGAAAGAATCAAGGAGAAAGTGATTGCGATGTGGGAATCATTGTGGATGAAACCATAGACTCAATGGAACGATATGTTTTGAACATTTTAGTTTTTCCCTTAGCAGGGGAGAAAGTTAAGCCCATGTTGTTAAAAATGTACGAGCTACAAAAAGCCAATGTCAGTACAGTAATGCAATCCATTATGGACTTCTGCCAAAAACTCTGGCCTACTGGTATCAAGTTTGAAAAACTTCTTCTTGTGGTTACGGACCAGGCACCATACATGGTTTCAGCTGTTAACCAATTGAAACCTTCGTTTCCTAACTTGAAGCATGTGACATGCTTGGCTCATGCCCTTCACAGGTTTTGTGAATCCATAAGGAACGAATACGATATCGCAAATCAATTTATCTCTGCCCTGAAGAAGATTCTACTGAAAGCTCCGAGCCGTGTTGTTTACTACAGGGAAGTCACTGGCCTGCCCCTTCCAAATTTCCCGGTGATTACTTGCTGGGTACCTTGGATTTAGTGTGCTGCTATGTTGTGTGAGAATTTTGACAAAATTAAAGAGCTTGTGCTTTGTTTGGATCCATCCGACGCAGGTGCAATTTCCAAGGTACAGCAGCTTCTGTTACCGGAGAAAATACATAATTTCCAGACAGAACTATATTGTGTCCATAGTTACAAGTACCTGCCTGCAGCTATTAAACGATTGGAAGAACAAGGTCTGGAAAAGGAAAAACAATGGGATATTTTTACTTCCGTGAGGGAGCAGTCAGATGGCTTTGCCAAAGACAAACTTGAATCTAGCCTTCAGAGGAATCCAGACATTGAGGAATTCACCACATCTGTAGAGTTGCCATTCCGAGTGAATACAAGGTTTGGCCCACTGGTTTCTGTGGATGGTGAAAGAAGCTTTAACATCTACAAAGACATTCTATCTCCTAATAGAAACAGACTTACTTTTTAAAAATGTGGAGATGCTTAATGTCTTGAAATACAACAACTTCATGCTTTTTCCCTCTTTTGATGAGTGATAATTTGATGTACTTGTTTGTAATTTAATAAATTAGAATAGAGGAAAGAGAAATCGTTGAATTAGTTAAGGGAATGCACAACTGAAATTAACCCAAAACCTATAAAAATATAAAAAAAAGTTATGTTCCCAAAAAATTCTCCATTGCTTGTAGTTTTAGAATCCACTTTTATTTTTGACCTAGCGAACGCTTCAGGATCGTTACGAGACTTTGTAAATACCCTTGCGCATTTGGTTGCTAGCTGTTTATATTTTTAAAACTTTATTTTAAGGCGTTTCTTATTTTCAGCATTTCTGCATATTCAAAATGTTCCACACGATGTAGTTTTCATCCATTCATTTTGACATTTTTTATGCTTATTTCAAAAACCCAAGTAAATAAAACCATCATATAATTTTTCTGTGTAATGAATAGTTTTTGCACTACTATTTTTTGAAGATAACAATGTATACAAAAAAACGAAGACAAAAATGCAAATAGAAAACTGCAAAAAAAAAAAAAAATCTCTTAAACTAAGAATGGTAGAAAAAAATTATATGACAGATTTGTGGTTCTTTGACATGGAAGCAACGTAAGATTTTTTTTTTGAAAAATGCATCATGTGTTGCAGTTTGCATACACCCATAACTTTATATTTTGAAAATTAATAACTTGAAAACTAATTAAGATGTTGGATTTAAATTCACAAACCAATTATATCTAATGAAAACTGACATGTAGTTAAAATTTCAGCCCAATTGAATGGATAGTTTAGAAAATAGTAATTTTAGTTGTGCATCCCCTTAAATAAATCAGCAACTTATTGTCCCTTTTTTCACCTTATTTGAGCACTTTTTCTCTTCCTTTTTTCATCTGAAATTTGCTCCTAAATATCCTAACCCTGTTTATAACAATCTTGCGTCTTACAAAATTTCGATAGTATAGATACTTAATATATTACAACTAAGTTACACAGAGAGGAGAGATGTGCTAGGGCAATGCAACAGTAGAATGAGGAGGAAAGGGGAAAGAGAGTGAGAGGGATGACAGGGAGATGAAGTATGAGAGGAGAGAGGAATCTATGCAAAGCCTGCTTTAGCGGTAGGAAGCTAGCGAGTTTATCTCGCATTCCAGGATTCCGAGTTCGAATCTGTTTGAGCGAGCTACCCGATAATGTTTCTGGCATGGTTTTCTCCTCAGAGAGCGAATCTTGGGTAAATTTAAGTTCTAACGACCAAGAACTCATATGCATATCATTTCACCCATTCTATTTATTCGTGTCCGACTATGGCCTATCCATAACGTTGAAAGAAAAAAGGAAGTGCGGCATTAGTAAGCGAAGCTGTTGGTGCTGGCTGTGCTAGTTATGAAAACCTTTTTCTCTTGATCGTAGCTTCTAAAATAATATTTCAAAGCATTTAAGATGTTTTAATATTCTCCGTATTATGACAAAGTGTTGTCTACATTCATAACGATATGGGGAAGGGCAAAATGTATTTCGGTTATTTACAGAAATTACTTTAACTATAGACTTTAACGTTAACGTTATAAATATTATCCTACTGACGAAAGGTTTTTAAAATTGAGAGATCTGCTTTATTTCCGAACTTTTAGCACAGCATGTAAATAGTGACATTTCTAAAGAATATGCCAGATGACTATAAACATTCTAAAACCAAATCTTCTATTTAAAAAAAATTATGCCTGATAATTTCAACGGCAGTTAATAGTCCACACTCATAGTTTTAAGATGTTCTTAGATTTGTCTACGCCATAGTGAGAAATGACCATGTAAGTTAGCGAGTAATTGACAGCTGAGATATGTCATTTTTCTCTGTCTATGTATTTCAAAGAACTGGCCTTCTGTGGTATGTTCCCAAGCATCCAATTATGAACTTCTTTAAATTCCGGGAGGGGTGTAACCGCCTGCCAAATGGTCGAAATCAGTCCGCAATACAGCCGATTAGGTTGCTCTCACCTTTTGCAAAAGCATCAACTTGTATTTAGTGAAATTTGTTTCTCGATTAGTTTTGCGACTTTAGCAGGTGGTTGTGCTGCTTTAAGTGTCCTATGAATAACAATACCGTTACCTTTCCTGCTATTTGAAATCGTAAGTGAAATGCTTACAGTAGTAAAGTCTAAAGATCCCGTAAGAACACTGTTCTAGTTGAAAAAGGGAAACTATCAGTACCTATTAATGTAACATTCCAGGATTTTCCCTGGTAATTTGATGAGTCAGATTCTCAGGTGAGTCTCTCCTCCTTTATCTAGAGGCAACTGGCTATCAGAATAAAAGAAAGAAAGGAAAGGCCAGATTCTTATATTTGGTAGTGTTAATACTCAAGTAGGATTATTACCTTTACATATTTCACTCTGAATTCAAAAACATCCAAAAAAGCATTTCAGACACTAAGTGTCGTAGATGCAAAACTGTCAAGAGGCATTAATATTTTTGTTTTTGAAGAAAAAATCTATCTCTGTTAGTTTTGCAGAGTTCGATACAATAGGTACCTAAGTATCTATGTGGGCTTTAGTCCTGCAATAAGCTGTAATGCAAGCATTTACTTGGCGATTTGTACTTCATTACTCTTATTTTCACTATATTTGTCCACATAATAGGTTTAATCTATGTCAGATTTTTTCTCGTTTGGTAAATGTTGAATCAATAACTTGCAACCGTTCTTGAGGAACATGAAAACCTACTGTTTTTTCCTGACAATTAGTACGCACCTATAATTTTCGAAATGTTTCTAAACTGCCGATGCTGTGGGCATAAACTGACCCAACTAAACCCCTGCTTGGTAACATGCGGTGCCAAAATTAATACTTAGTTCCAGAAACTCTTGAGATTAATATTAATTATAAGTTATGAGCAAATTCTTGAAGGCAGCTAATTATTGCACAATAAGTAATAAACAAGAATTAAACAAGGCATTAAATAAAAAATGCACCCAGGCTGACCAAAATAAAATACTTTCATCCTGTATAATAATAATGCACATGCTTCATCTCGATATATGATGCAAAGACGAAATCAGTAATCCAAAAATAGACTATCATGTTGAACGCCAATATATTGCAGAATAAATTACCTGATGTGGTATAGTTTATTGCACCACGTGAAGAATGCAGACACTTAGCACTTAAACACAGCACACAAACAAACACGGCACAGTAAACAAACTTTACTTCAGTTTTTGTGTTCCTTCCAGAAACAGATGACGATCACCAGACGCATATTTGTTGCCACACCGACCGCCACAACTTACCGTGGCGGACTGCCTGCCGGTTTACCTGCTCAGGTTCTCCTTCACCTCTAGCATAGTTGAGAAAGAGACAGCTTCAACACCAGGGGTGTCCCGCTTGTCGGTCAACGGTCATACCACACTGCATTTTACTGCAACATTGTTGCCATTGAGCATAGGTGATATACCTGGAATATACGCATTATGAACCGCAAGCCCTCCTTTTAGAGGAGAAGTCGATGCGCTCATTCTTATAGGCACTTTATAAGGATAGCTGAAAACAGTTAATAGAGCCGTACGCAAGTTTCTAAATAATAATAATAATAATAATAATAATAATAATAATAATAATAATAATAATAGCAATAATAACAATAATAATCCACTAGCTGCTCCCTGTAAAATATGCCACTCCAGTATAGTGGGCTCCGCAAAAACGTTGGCTGTAACGTAAACACGTTTAAGTGCTTCGTTATACTAAGATTAGCAATATATAGCAAAGGAACTTTCCCGAAATCCCGCGACACATGCCATTAAACAGCAGAAGTTGGTGGAAGGTTCTATTTATTCGTCAATCTCTGACTGATGTTTTACGAATAACATTTTTAGAAATTATTTTATATTATAATTAAATACGAACATTGTGAAAAATGTAAAAATCTTTTACACAGAAAATAAATGCAAGGTGCCCATTTTGGAGGTTACAAGAAGTAGGCTTGCAACTCTCATACTAACCTGCATTCTTGGGTAAAAAGTAGGACATTTTTCGGTTTCATTTTTGCTTGCGATAGCAGGCCATGGATTGTGTTTAAGACAGTGAACACGCCATAAGATCCGTAAAAAATTACAGCACATCTAACTATAAAAATAATAAAACTGTAACTACTGCCCCTGTGGCAGAGTGGTCAGGCTTTCTGAGTCCCGGGTTCGATTCCCGGCTGTGGAGGGGGAATTCTTATTTTACTAGAATCATTCTCTACCCTCCGCAGATGGAAGTGTATGTTTTAAATGGTAAACACTAATAAAACCAAGGTTAAGAAATCCTACAGTTCAACGAGCTATAACACATGAGAACAGAACGAGGTAGGCCGTGTATCATAGGGAAAAGGAAATTTAATCCCCGAGTTTCAAGTGCTATTTTCCTTTAAATCGGGAAGTTTCCTGGTATTCGACTACAGAGGAAGTTGGTTCCTTACCCAGAAGGCTCTATAATCAAAGGCAGCTATCCACATTCAGTGGTTTTAATGTTAATTGTAAATTTATTCACTTATAATTGTACATTTTGATGGAAACAAAGCACAACGCTGATGCTGCATTACTGCAGTATTAAACTGTCACAGACGCAGTACAGTCAAAATTAACTCAGAAAATCAGGTATGCCATCCTACCTCTCAGTAAACAACAGCATGATAAATAAACGCAGAGCAAATACCGCACCTACTACACAGGGCGTACACTAGTCGGCCACGATATGAGTGCGCTTAGAGGAGGGCGCCACTGTGTTACGCCATTCGGGATCATAGGGGAGTGAGGCGCAAGGCGATAGGGAAGTGTTCAGTTCGCGGCGGTACCGCATGAGAGGTGCTGTGTGCCGATTTGGCGGCACGGGATTTCATGAATGGTTCCGGGTTCGATGCTAGCTCAGGGACTCGCATGGATCTTGGATCTAGGGTTGATGGTTAATACGACTGGTTCATTTTCCTGTCCGTTTATTTCCCGTCAGCGTTTTAAAATCTGACTCCTGATATTTCCTCGCCACACACACACATACATACACACACACGCACACACACACACATACACGCGCATTTCTTTACTGCTGTGCTTCATACAGTCGCGCCTATCCGCCGACACATTTGTTTTCACAACAACCTCCAAGAAAATCCACGAACAAGTGTGTTCTAAAGTCTCCTGTTTCTTTATTTCAAATTTCCCATCTCCACATTTCACTATCACATGAGTTCTACCTTCTTTCTTATTGGTTGCCTGGGACTATCAGAGCACTGACCCTTTTCTACACATGTGCTTTTCAGGCGATCTAACGGTACACTAACAAAGCGTATTCTCTTCACAATGAGGGGAAAAACCAACCCCGTTTCCTGGGTACTGTCTTTTCAACCCATATTCACCTTTACATGTAAAACTCACTTCCCAGTCTTATTTAATAATACCATTCATACTGTTATTAATATTTATTTTCCCTACGGTTATCATTTTATGTTTAGCTACCCAGAACTATTAAAGCAACTCGGAACTGCGGATGTTTTCTTTATACCACTGTCCTTCCGTTGCCCGCCCACTTGTTCTGTAACCGTTAAGTTTCTCTTCCTACCGCATGCACTCATATCATGGCCGACTAGTACCTTTAGCGTTTTTTACTTGCGGCCAACGCAACAAATCCCTGTTGTGTATTTCGGGTAAAGCTTAGTTGAATGTAAACATGATAGCAGCACCTCCAAACCATCGCTATTCCAAACCTCCCGAATAATAGTTATTCTGCAGTAACTCAAGAAACACAAAGAACAAGCTACGCCATTCATTGACAAATAAAGGAAGGACAATCGGTTCACTTGTAGTGAAAAGAACCTAAAAGTAAAACTGAATAAATCCAAACTACAGAAGCTATCGAGCTCAAGGCAATTTAATCTAATGCCTAGTCTTATGCAATCTACATCATAATGGGCAGTTATTTATTACAATGGAACCGCAGAGGATTCCGAACACAACATTAATTCATAAAGATCTGCGCTAAATGCCGTCTCGAAGCAGTAGCAGTTTTAATGCCAGAACCGGTCTGCATGTGTATCATCTAAGCCTGAGGTAAATGATCTCGCCTCTGGTGATAACAGCAAATGACGTACACCGAATAACTAACTTTTACACATTTATTGACACTAACATATTGTATACATCTTCGCAGCTAACATCTGCCCTCTCAGTCTAGGCAATGTTACAACAATCATACAAACATCATGTCCGAGTAAGCTTAGTCGGCGTGGAGTTTCCAGGATTCTCCACATCCTCTCCATCCTGATCCGTTCCAATCTCCAGAGAGACAATCAGCTGAACAGGCCGGGCGATTTGTGACCCTTGGGAAGTCCTCAGGAGCACAGCCCGTAGTACCCTGCCATCTGTCCAGGATTCTCCACAGACCTTCGCAACTTAATTAACCAATTACCTAATCCATTTAGATTGAGAGATGAGTTCAACTGCTACATATATTCTGGGGCTGTGAGAAAACTAACTACAGGGGGGAAATTATAGAATCCTTATTGACAAAACAAGACTTAATTTTTCTAAACCCGTCCCAGCCTACTCACCTTGACTTAGCTCAATGCACTTTTAGCAGCATTTATTTATCAAGAGCATGTTCCAAAAATGCACACTTGTTCAGCTGCTCAGTCAATGATACACCAAACGGAAGGGATTATTTTCCTACCTTTATAACTATGGATAACACAATTAATGAACACAGTAAATTGTCTAAATGGAAAATGAATAAAGTGGATTAAACCATAGCTAGTCAAGCCATATCATGGTTGCCTCCAATTCAACATAGCATAGATATCGATGCCATTGTTGAGAAATTTACACAAATGATAACTAAAGCTGCTAACACTGCCATATCGGAAACTACCACGAACGTCGTACGCAGACGAGTTGGACCATGGTGGAACAACTAATCTAAAAATGCAACATTTAACAAAAACAAGGCATACTTTTAAATTTAAACAAAAAGAAACAGAAAAGCAGAGTAAGAGCACAAAGAATGTTGAGCCGCTGCAAGTAAAACATTAAAGGAAAGTGGACGTCAATCATGGTTAAATTTTACTTCCTCAAAAAAATCAACATGCCTCTTTGGATCAAATTTGGGCAAAAAGTCAGAAAAATCAATGGAAATAATAAGACAAAATTTATATCTCCGAAAAAAGTAACAGGAAACGTTGACAGATAATACACAAATAACAGACAAATTATGTCTCACGTTTCTATAAAATTCAAACGAAACTAATTACAATAATAATTTCCTCAAGCTTAAAGCTAAAACTAAACCTGGAAGGTTAAGTGCAACTCTCTTGCACTCCTACTGAAGAACAGGATTACGATGTGGAATTCAATGACATTCTTTAGACAATGAATAAATGAATGAAAATCCAAATCTTGTGAGATGTTAAAGCAACTCCCTGACAACTGTATTCTATATATACATACAATTTTATATGGAAAAACAAAGTATTTCCTGCAAGCCGAAGGAAAGCAACGGTAATACCAATACTTAAACTAGCCACTGATCATTCCTTACAAGAAAGTTATCGTCCAATAATTCTCATTTAAACTATGACTAAGATCCTAGATAATATAATAAGCAAAATACTTCAAAGGAGTCTCGAAAAAAATAGCATTTTCAATCAATTCCGACATGGTTTTCGTCAAGGCCATTTAGCAATGGATTGCCTGAGCACTGTAGAAATGGAAATTATAGAAAGTTGTAAAAATTCTCAACATTGTATGATGACAAGTCTGGATATCGGAAAGGCCTATATCATGATTTGGAAAGAAAGAATCTTAAAAATGTTATCCCTAAATCAAGTCATAGGAAAAATGACGTGGAATATGAGCAGTTTCATTAAAAAAGAAGGATAAATTCAAGTTCTAGCTCCTGGTCCTGTTCTGAAATCAAAGAAGTAGAAAATGGGGTACCTCAAGGTTCTTCACTTAGTGTTTTAAACGTAAAGGTAAAGGTACGTATCACGGAGGGGCCCCCAGAACTGGGGCAGAGCACCGCTCCAGGCCAGTCGGCCCATTGTGCTTCCAACCTGGCCCCTGGGAGGGATGAATGAGGGAAGAGACCCGAAGGGCGACCAGTCCTGGATGTCACGGGCGCAAGCATGGACGGGGTCCCTAACGTTTCCAGATAGAACGCATTCGACGCCGCACGGTCCCTGCCCACAAGCCACCAACTTCCAGGGTCCCCGGAGTGGAGCCCCACGCTGTGAAGGAACCTGAGCCGTACCGCAGCGACGCCAGGGAAGAAACCTTTACGGAGCGCAACAACCGCCCAGCCGAAACCTCCCGAATACCGTCGCCTGGTTCTACAACCCTGAAACAGGTGACAAGAAATATGATGGGTACAGGAAATGAGATGAAGGAGAGTCGTGGTAGAAGATGAACCACCCCTGCATGCACCATAGTGGCATGCTTGCTTGTAGACGAGGGCAAAGGGCAAAAATCTCAACACATCCCAAGAAATTCTTCAAACAGCGTTGCACTCATTACAACAATGGTCTGAACAAACTGGTTTTAGGCTTTCAAATCAAGGTACCAAAGGAACGATCATTTTCTTTCATGGATGATTATAAAATTTAAGTAGTTAAAGCCCTCAGACTTTTGGAAGTTCCCTTGTCAACAAGCTGAATGGATTCCTCATATAAAGAAGCGCAAAAAGACGACTGTGTGTCCTAAAGGCAATAGCTCTGAAAAATTAGGACGCTGACTTAAAGGTCTGGTTACTCACAAGGCTATTGTCAGATCCAAATTAGACTATGCATCCATAATACATTGCTCAGTTTCTCCCACTGTTTCAAACCCCTTGACCAGCTTTAAGATTAGTATTGGGGGCTGTTCGTACAAGTCCCCTTTTAGTCTGTAAGTAAAAGCAGAAGACCTACCTCTAGAAATGAGAAGAATAGAACTTACATGCCATATGCTTTCAAAATTGCTTCAATTCCAAGAAAGCAACATACACTAGTAAATTTCATAAACACTGTACTACTCCTGCAAATAGCTCCCACCGCTACATTACATTCTATGAAAGAGTAGGTATCTTATTACTTTCAAATCCCTCACATTTGTATAAGCAAGAAATCCCCCAAAACAGCACTTTGGAAACTATCACACCGATTTGCCTGCATATCAAAGACAGAGGCGTAGCTAGGGAGGGGTGTTGGGGCTTGGAACCTTTCCCCCTTGTTAAATTTTGTTTTAAATAATAGCATCTTTGGTGAGTACGAGATACTCTCTAATGGTATCACCGGTAGCGCTATATTTACGCCGCATGCCAAGGTGAGAGCAACAGCAACTGTACTTAAGATGGCGTGGGTACAACTATGTTAAGATATCAGGGGCACATTTTCGTTCCAGTGCTAAATTTGAGTGGTTTCCAAAGGAGTGCAGTTTAGAAAACTCTATTTTGTAGTGAAATAAAATGCAGCGATAACACAAAATACTTCTCATGTCACAACACATTTTCCTTTTAGAATATTCGCGAAACATCCCATCCTAATTTTGATTCCAATTACCGCACCTTAATCCGTAAATATAACACCAACTGATTTAAATATTACAACTTAGGATTAATTCATATCTATCATTTGAAGTGATACAAAATGTTTAAAAAAAGGATCCCTATACATAACTCCGCTATATATTTTTTTAGCTACGCTACTTACCAAAGATCAAACTTCCAACGTCATCTATCATCAGCTCTTTCAAGATATATAAGAACTTTATCGAAATGAAATGCATAACCTCACCGACGTTCAACTACTGATGAGAATCGTGGATGCGCAGTAGTTTATACTGATCACACAGTATCACATAAACTACCCTCATTATTCTCTGTCTTCTCATGCGAATTATTCGCCATAAAGGAAATAAAAATTAAATTAAGTTTTATTTATGGACGCTCTTTAACTGCTGTGGTCTTTAGCGTCCCATTCTACATTGGGAGTGTAAATTTACGACGGGACCACCGGCTTTACTTCTCTTCCGAAGGAAGCCATGCTAAGGATTTTTACGCCCGAAAAAAATTCATAACCCTCCGCCGGGTTTGAACCCGCGACCTCGGGAAGTAGAGGCTAGCATGGTAACCACTACACGGAGGACGACCCCTGGCGGTCGATGCCATCTTATCAGGAACATATAAATCTATTCTGTGGATGCTTCCATGTCGCGTGGTAAAAGTTATCTGCAGTTCACCTTCGTCGCATGGATTTTGTCGTGTTCATACTAAATTCTTAAGGTCATTCGTATTCTCGCTAATGTCGCGTCGACAGTGTCGCTCCATTGCGAACCCTGCATAACGCAAGCACCAAAAGTCGTACTTGACACCCTATACCGCTCGGTTTACGTAGTTATTTGGAGTAATTAATAATGCCAAATGCCCCATAGATCCTATTTCACGAGAAAAATGATTAATTGTTGAAGACCAGTTTTAAAAGCTTAGTACTATTTGGTTGTTTCATTTGACGCCACAAGCCCCAATGCCACCTAGGAACACTTCAGGTTTAAAAGGCAGCTGTTGCTTGAATCATATATAACTTCCGCTATTTCTGCTTTAAGTTAAGCGATAGGTGCAAAAAGTTTAATGTTATCCGGCTAAATGAGCGATCTAATCAAGTTTTATGACTGATTCCCTTCTCGCTGGTAAATGAAAGCTATTAAATTTTCTAATGAATAACCTCAAACTCAATTTTCCAGTAAATTGAGTTTTATGGACGTTCTTTAACTACTTTCTTACCATCCCATTCTATATTGGGCGTGAAAGGCCGGAAATGTTGCCCAAAGTCCTCTTTATCAGGCTCGAGATTCTTTTACGTGCCATAAATCCACGACAAGGCACTACCGGCTTTACTTCCCTTCCGAAGGAAGCCATGTTAAGGATTTTTACGCTCGAAAAAATCCATCGCCGTCCGTCGGGTTTGAACCCTCAACCTCGGGAACTAAAGGCTAGCACGGTGCTCCTATAAGATGGATAATCTATTAATTTATATTATTTATTAATAAGATGGAACAATATTGTACTATGGAGAAGGTTTAATATTTGCGTTCATTGTCGTACGAATGTAAGGCGTAACCCAACGTTGAGACCCCTGAGCCGCAAAGCGTAGCCGAGAGATGTTTTTTAGGAGTAGAGGAGTGAAACTGCGGCCGAGTGACGGCAGGGCATAGGCGTAGGATCTGTGGGTCTAAAACTCGAATGATTTACTTTTCAATGAGGACGCAAGTAATGAACTTATGTCGTACTGTTTAATATTAAAATATTTTTAAAATTTTTCGAAAAATTGTAAATTGCCGACAGATTATTACAGCATAAAAATGCTCTTGCAAATGCCTTAGCAATATTTCTGTTTTACATATATTCATGTACATAGTATAGTATACCAATCACCAAAGATGTTTTACATAAAACACTGGCGATAGCTATGCAGTGTTCTGAGTGTAAATATTCCATTTGTTTGTTTGTTTTATTGTAGCTAGTCCATCACTCTAGTTTGCTTGTTTGTAAACTCTAAGTCACACCCTTTCCAGCCAATAGTTTTCAGCTACCACTCTAGTTACCACATTCCCTTTTTGTTACTTCATATACTTTAATGCCTAAACGATTTAACTATTGAACAGCAACACAAATCTCTTCTATTCAGGAGTGTTACTGGAATTCCTTATGCCACCTACTTCGAAAGTTATTGACAGGAAACCTAATCTCAGGCTGTTAACCTAAAGGTAATGATACAAATGAACTTCTTTCCTTTATATATATATATATATATATATATATATATATATACATTCATTTTATAGGAAACATTAGAACATCTTACCCTATCATTTATCCAGCCGGTCCTTGCTTTAGACCAGGGCCGTATTCGAGGGGGAGTTTCTGGGGTTCAACCCCCCCCGAAACTTCTGACAATTTTATT
Organism: Deroplatys truncata; assembly: GCA_030765065.1. Classification (NCBI taxonomy): domain Eukaryota; kingdom Metazoa; phylum Arthropoda; class Insecta; order Mantodea; family Mantidae; genus Deroplatys; species Deroplatys truncata. The sequence continues at coordinate 32,828,959 of CM060976.1, forward strand.
TATTTAAATTCATAGCAAACCAATATGGGAAAATGTCGTTAGATAACAGTAAGTCCATTGCTAGTAGCACATTTACAAGAAAAAGGGAAACTTAATATCGTCGCCTTACATAGGTAAGGTGACCATACATCCCGGTTTTTGAAGCAGTCTCCATGTTTTGTGCTGTAAGGTGGAATATCTTCATTCTGGTGAGTTTTTCTTGTCTATATAACGTCTCCAAGCAATTTTCTTATACATGAACATCTATATACTACGTAGAAGGTACATGGTAACTATGTGGGGTACTGTTAAGTTTAGATCTACTTGTGGAAACCCCTCCCCCCTCCCCCCGAAATTTTTTTCTGGGTACGGGCATGCTTTAGACGCCGTTGTTTTCCGGTGCTGACTAGCTGCAGAGCTGCGAACTGTACCTTGAAACCCATATAGATACGAGTAGAGCTGCGGGTTCTGCAATTATACTTATAATATTGTTTATCTAAAAAATAGCACTGGAAGTTAAATTAATCAGATATTACGGTTAGACGCAAGCTTTCCTTCAATAAGCACACATTCTCCGGTTGCAACACACAACAGATTGGAAGTTTCGCCAACGAAAATCAGTATATGTTCGATATAAATAATTCCCCATATTAAGTGTACTTTTTTACAGTATAATAGCTATGAACTAGGTATTCTCGTATTGAATGATTTGACATTTGGTATCTTTAAACAGAGGACCGCCATTGATAAAAGAGTGGAACTAAATTTAAAAAAGATTGAGGCTTATAGTAAAGTCACATCTACTTTCTATTTTGAAAGGCCTGATATTTCTAAAGAGTAAATAGAAATATTCCCCAAGATAACAATAAAAACTGGCAAATGGTCTTTTTCTAAACATTCACTTAACAATTTTTAAAAATATCATTTGGTACACTACCGAAAACAAATAATGTATTTGTAGAGTAGAATATCATAGACAATTTAGTAAGTAGAACCACAACTCTGGAAAAAATTAAGTAATGCAACGAGCGCAACATGAGCTCAAGTGCCGAAATCGTAAAAACTCTACACTCTACAGGTGTCAATAGTGTTATCTGGTGATGGAGTTTGAAAGTTAATGCTCGTACCTGTCGATAATGCAGTACTCTTTCATTCCATTTCCTGCCCATGCTCTATTTTCTGCCCTACTTTTTATCTGTGATTTTTCCTAAAGGGTAATCTGTGGATTTTCCAAAACCGAAAGTACTGTATTGAAATTTTTTTAATTTCTTGCCACATCTCATGTCTATATAAAGAAATTGAACTACAAAGTTTGGTGCATATTACTTAAGTCGTTCGTCGATTATGCATTTTAAAATAGTAGGGGAGGTCCGTGTATTTTAAACCAACGTTTGATTCGGAACAGTAAGTTTTAGCAAGCGCGGAAGATAGCACCACCTCTCAAGTAGGTTGAAGATCTACTATGTCAAGGCCACAGGTCAAGGCATAACCCACTATGGGCCAGGTGCATCAACGCCTGTGGTCACTAAACGGCTGTAAAACCACAGTGTAAAACGTTAACGCTTGTTAGTTCAAACTACTGGTGCACCAAAGTTTAAGACCGTTTACCGATTTTGTTTAACTAATAAGCCCTCACTATGGTGCGAACCCGCTCAAGAGCTGTAAGACACGCACTTTCATCTATAGTTTCGATAGTTGATTTGTTTTGTGATTCTGTGGACGGTTGACTGCCTAACCTGAAAGCATTTAATCATGGTTATGGGATTAGAAATGGAGCCTTTGAAAAAAGGCAAGGAACTCCAAATTTTATGGCATTCGAACAAGAATGCTTATTGAATTTGTTTTAAAATACAAGAACATTATAGAAAGAAAAAAAAAACCGATGGCATTCGCCCCCCCCCCAAAAAAAAATCAGCATGGTCACACATGATCACAATTGACTAGAGATTTATTAAAGATTTAAATAGAGTGAAACCTTCTATGACTTTCTCTGTTCGGCTTGGATCACTGGAAATTTTATGTTTGTATCCTCAAAGGTGTTATCGTAGCTCCACTGTGAACAGTTCGCAGTTCAGCTCTGTGCACTTTTTCAGCATCACCTATTATAATATTAACTGTCCCTGTAGCATAATATCGTAATGTTATAAGCACTCAATTCATTGGAGATATTGGGTGATTGCTTTGATTAGGGTACTCTAACCACACATTTAATTGTTCGACTAGTGACAACACTTGCTTTAGATAACCTGCAGTTTTCATGGGATTTTCTACAATTCATGTCGTTAAATGGGTAACGTCTTTCAAATCCAAGAGGTCGCATTCGCTCTTCGTTGCGCTGATTTAAATAATTTCTGTACAATAGCTCATCTTGAAAATAATCTCTTCCAAATAACTCTACAATTTTATTCAGATTTAACGCTTGTAAAGTTATTCATTGGCAGAATATCTCCGTTTAAACCTTACGTGCGTTAGGCATTTATTTGAATTTTGTTAGGAATGATGCACCAAAGAAATGCGTAAACTGGTGTTAACTAGCAATTTTCATTCATTCATTCATTCATTATCTGTTTACCCTCCTCTTATATAGGACTTACACCCCCAGGACTTACAGGCGGGTGCCTGGGGTCAGAGGCCCGTCGAGGAGCAGACACTCGTGGATCAGACAGAACATCCAGGATGGGTGATCAGCCCGATGCCTGGTATGGGATGAAGGAAGTAGATGAAACGAAATGTGGGTGAAATGGATGAAAGGAAAGGTGATGATGGAGCAGTTGGTGGAATGAATGGCGGGGGCAACCGGAGAACCCGGAGAAATCCCGCCCAGACACCGCTTCGTCCACCACAAATCCCACATGCAGGTTCCTGGGGTTGAACCCGGGCCGCCTCGGTGGAAGGCGAGTGGTCTAACCACTCGACCACGGCGCCGCCCAACTAGCAATTTTACGGCCGTTAATTACTAACAACGATTGATACATCTGGACCTATGCTTAAGAGCCTCGGCAAATCTGGCATCCTTGCAGAACTAAACAAACGGAAGAAGTCCTAATTGCTAATGGCAGAGGCGCTGATAACGGACTATTCAGTTAATTGCTCTATTGGCCTTGCTTGCGATTTGGGGGTCTTCACTTATTCCCAAAGAATTAGAGATGTACATTTTATTTTGTAATTTAGATATCTTTAATTTTAATCAAAATCGGTAGAGCCAGTTTTAGCAAAATCAACAATTGTGTCCCCCGATCGTCTATCGCTTAATATTTACCCTTTATATGAGACTGTACAAAATTTCGAAAAATCTTCCCTGTAAAGGGTAGTTATCGTGGGAATTTTCATGAAAGTCTTCATGTCGCATCTTTGGAAGGTTCTGAGCCTAATTCTAAGTTTTGGTATTTATCCGACTTTTCGTTTTTAAGTTATGCTCTTCAAACGCCCACACCCACAGACATACACAGACCTTTTTCCAAAATGCTTTTTTTTTATTCAAGGGGCTACAAAACACGTATTTCCGGTGAAAGCTCGGTAGTTATTGAATTGTTGGATGGAATATACTACTTTCTTTACCTACTATGTACGTGGTAGAGGAAAACAATCACAATTTTTTTAGACCATTGTCATATAAACTTAGTACACAAAATGTAAACAAGTATATAACATCAAATATTTCGAAAACTGTTATCGCTAGGGAAAACGGTTGTTTTAGGCAAGCTCTGTAGTTAAGTGAGCTCTTTGTTTTCCCTGAGTTACTTTTTTCCCCATCTCATATGTTTTCCCAGTTAAGTAAAATTTTCTAATATCCACCAAAAGTAAGAAGGACTTCACAAAATTTCTTCCGAATGAAGTGGACTTCACAGGCTGTTCCCAGAAAATAAAGGTGTACATTTTATTTTGTAATGTAAATATCTTTAATATATGACGTTATAACTAAAATCGTTTGAGCCGTATTTTGAAAAGAAATAAAAATTACGAGATGGGGCGAATTTGTGAAGGTCTTCGTGCCTATCCTTGAAAAATGCACAGCTTATAAATTTGATATTCATCCGACCATCATGCTTTCATAGACGGACACACAGACACATATGAGCCTTTTTCTGAAAATGAAATCTGTTTGGATTCGGGGAACCTCAAAACATGCATTTCCGATGAAAACTGGGTAACATTTTTTTTTGGGTGGAATATAATGTTTCCTCTAATCCATCTACATTGGTAGACTGTAGAGAGGTAAAAAATTAACTTATCTTAAACAATTCAATACAATTGTTAGTATTAAATAATATCAATATTAATTTAATTACTAACAACAGCAGTTGATATTATGCGAAATATAGCTGAGAGATCTAGGTTATTTTTTAACGGATGTATGTCGATGGTAGGAATTATTAAATTAAATATTATTTATTCTGGTTTTTCTTTCATGTCACCAAATTCCATCATACAGTTTCTGCAGTATTCAACTACACGAGAAGACACTCGCTACACTAGCTCGGTCCATCCTCTCCCTACAAATTCGCGTTGGAAACAATTATGACTTAATAACGGCCTTAAGCGGATAGAATAACATTTAACACGCTGGCCCCGTGGCTCAGTTGGTAGAGCACCTGCCTGCTGTGCGAGGTGTCCCGGATTTGATTCCTGGCTGGGGGTGTGGAATTTTTCTCTAACCAAGATTATTTCCTATCCTCCCTAGAGTCTGGAAGAGTGAACGTGTGTGTGTGATCTAATGATTAAAAACCTATAAGTGCAAGAAATCCAACGACAAGAGAATGCGAGTTAACGCCATTGCTAATAGACAATAAGTTCTAAAGAAATCGCCGCGTATAAGACCAGTCTAGTTAAAGGCACTTATAAATGAAACTTAAAAAAAATTACAGTATTAAAATCTGCTCCCTTTTGTGATGTACATATGTTGTATTTCACTAAATACTAAATGAAAGAGTTCGGTGTCTGATTCAACAAGGACGTCCGACTATTATAATGCGTTCCTTACTCTATTCTACGCAGTATTAAATGGAAATTTAGAGGCAATTTTAATTTTTGTAATTCATTTTTAATTCGTGCAAATTTTCCTCTTAATCGCGCCACTAGAGATTTTCGCGAGAAAACAGGAAATTTGCTTAAGTTAGCGCAAAACTGGGCTTTAATCTACGTTTGTTGTGAAGCAGTGGCAGTGGTTAAACATTTTTTCGTTTTGGTTAATAATAGAAAGAATACTGCTTTGATTATCGGCATGTTGATAGCAAATGAAAATAAATGTTTAATGCTTAAATTTGAATTAGTGGCTCTTGTACCGAAATCAAGAAAAACAATTACGGATATACATACCAATACTAGGAGGGGGGATGGAAGAGTTCCTAGAAGGGCCGGGAGGAATTGGGACTACTATATACCTGCTGACTATGAGACTGGTGCGGGAGGAATAGGGGTTGTTACCTGATAAGCTGTCCGGATAGGGGAGGAATGGTCCTGCGCCCATTAGTGCATATAGTAGCCCCTGAAAGCATTTGGCTCAACTTTAAGAAATTCTAGAGTGGAATTAATGGGGTCAAAATCCTCATTTTAACATGCAGAAAGAACAAACGATATTGCAGTTTACATATTGTAGCTTTTTTCGAGACTTTATTTCATTCGTTTTGTAATCTTTTTTAAACTGCACTGATTCTACAACTTTTTGTGTGTGGTGTTTATAAAATTATTTTCCATATCTTTCGCAGAGTACGTTGTTTGGAATAATACCAGATATTGCATTGAAAGTGGGTTTTAACCTGAGGGAGGAAACCTATATAGTTATGAACTTTTTACTCAACTTCCTCGTTAATGCCACAGGTTTTACAATATTTACAAAAAAGTTAACAAATCACTGCAGTTTTAAAAACATTGTAAAATAACATACGAAAAATCGGGATAAATGCTTTCTGCATATTAAAAATGAGAATGTTCTATCCATTAATATGACTACCAGGAACTGGTAGAAACATTTAGACATAAATTAAGCAATAAAAAGCTCTTGACATAGAAACAGTATTTATTTCCGAGATTTACAGTTGTTTTATGGTACGATTTTAACGTTTAATCTGATAGAAGTTTATATTTTTAGTTTATATATGAAAAGCGAATTAATATCTTATATTAAAGCAATAAGTTAAGCCACGACCTTCAACAAAAATATTTACAGTAGACAGCAGTGACATAGCACGGCTTACGATAAACAGAACTAAGGTAATGTGCATTCTTAAATTCATTACAAGATATTCTGTCTTATAAAACACCCTTAGTTTGTAGCAAATGCAAAGACAGAAAGTGGTTGAATAGTTTGAAGCTGATACTTTCAGCATCTGTGGCACGCCAAAAGCGTTAAAATAGTTCTACAATTGTGTTACATTGTACCTATTTACACATGACTAGCTGGAGCTTAAGTCTGTATGATTCGGTAAATGCTCCGACCGTTTCTACTGCACATATGTTCTTTATCCCATAACGATTATTTTATAAAATAACATTTGACCAAACAGAATGACTGAAAGCTGCACATTGTGAGCAATGTAGAACGGTGAAGCCGCAATGATATCCAATTCAAAGGCGATTCCGTTAATGATCAGTCGCCGTTTTGCCTGAGGCACACCAAATTATTATGTAACACTAACACTATTTTTCACTACCACTTAACTAGTAAGAACGCACATTATCTCTTTAAAACAATGGCAACAATCACACATTTTTTAAATTAAAACATTGCATGCAAATAAAACTATCTGACACAACTTATGTCTTATTTAAATTTGGTACCAATGTGAACAAATTTAAAGTAGGTACATCGTGATATGAAACTCCTGAGCAGTCATTTTTCTGGCTTCGAAAAAGAACGACAGTTCATGAACATAAAAAGGCATAAGCAGTACAGTCAAGCAAGCAAATGCTGAACTGTTGGTTTCATGCCTTTGGAATCTAGTTCCACTTCGTAATATTACAAATTCATAATATGTATAACGTTTGTATATCGCTAGTCTGGAGCAGCTGATGTTTGCTTGATTGGCTGTACGTTTCGGTGAATGTTTGCAGTTATCTTATACAGCCTTGCTTTTTTCCCTAGACTACATGTTAGCGGTTGATTATGTCCTCGACAGAGGCGGATGTTTGTATCCTTAATTCCACATTTTCATAGGTTATTGGTTACCCGAAGAGGGCAAAAATGTGGCAATGATGACAGATATGCCGAGGATCCAGGTTGAGATAAAGGATGTTGATGTAGCACCAGATCCCCAACCGCACTCAATATCCTCCTTGAAGACTTCCAATAGAGATTGGTTATTGCGGTTGGCGCACTCGGCCACGCGTAGGTCATCATCTTCCTCTTCAGCGTCATAGTGATCGAAGTCATGACGGCACTCAGGTGGCAGCATCTCTCCACGGCGGCGTCGTTCCACTGGGCACATGTATTGCCTCCTCTTACGTTGCCATACCTCTACCCAGCTATAACAAAGTTTTCAGTTACATTTAGTTTCTCTGGGTTATAAATTGGAGGGGGGTTCTTTTTATAAAATGATTGAGGTTACATAGCATATTCTGTTACCATTTTTCTGAATCAAAGGAACATAGACAATTCCTGACCAAAAGTTTGTCACAGAGAGAAGTTGACTTAAAAGTGATCGACAGTATTTTCTGTGCGCCAAGATTGCAGACTTTAACCAAGAAGCTGACTACTGTAAAGGGCCATAAATCGTTCACCATCGATTAAACGAGTTTTAGCTTCATAGAAATAAGAACGATGAATCTTTTTATTTAGTACCTGTTAGCTCGAAAATAATTATTTATATAAACTTTCATATTCTTTACCTTTATGTGAACACAATAAACACTCAAATGTTTGGATTTCAAAGTATGAAGAATTCATGGGATGAGAGAAAAAAATTATATACTTCATAAAACATTCGGGGCAATGTTTATATTTTTCACATATCTTAGTATCGATTTCACGTCTCGTGAACTCATTTTAAAACTTTACTTACAACACGTGGATGGATTGCTACTACGAACTGAGCAGTTGACACAATTAATGCAATTGTAATGGACGCGTGTATTGCACTGTTCGTTCAGGAAATAGTCAGTATTATAAGTAATGAATTTCTTTCTGAAGAAGCTATTACACAACCTTATATGAGCGTCGTTGGTATCACTGCTTTAGTTTAAAATCAACACATTAGAAATTTATCACATTGAGTACTTTTAACGAACTTTTATGTCCGCTATAGTGTTTCTTTCAGCAGATGGCCAAACAATACTTCTAGTTAGTTGGTGTAGGCGAGCTGATAAACAGCAATTCGGAACCAAATTTATTTGCTGAGCTAGTGTGCAGGTGATGTACGAATTATGAGGAAACACAATTTGTATAATTTGTTTAATGAGCCAACACTTGAGAGATATAAAAAATGTTAGAAAAGAACACAGAGATGAGTTTCAGAGTAAGCCCTCAACGATTATAGAAAGATACAGAATGTCCCAGCCTCCTCTTATGAGGCGAAGCATAGTTTCTCTCCTGCAAAACCAATTTAACTACGAGACAAATACTACTTAAAATATGGAGACAATATATACATTAGCCGAAAGCATGGAACAAAGTTCCGACATACATAACTTCTTATATTTTATATTTTTAAAATAAATTAACGTTTTTTGAGATTTTCCGGCTTTACCTATTATCAAATTTCATTTTGCTATCTTGTCAAAAGTAACAAGATAGCAAAGGTAACGCTAGTGTCGACTATTATTACTAGTAACCTCCTTTTTAAGCTATTCAAGTTTTACGCGACTATATACTGTGCTTTAAATAACATTTTAGATCTGAGTAAATATGGTGTTTATTAAACGCAGGAACATTTACTACAATAACATTATTTTAAGACATTATTTAGCAAATGTGTTTGAACGTTGCGAGTATTAAAAAGACCTGACCAACTCTTTGTACAAATGGATTAGTTGCATGGATGCTGTGAAAATGAACCGGTGTGATATCCTATAAATGCTCTACCTTGCACAATTTTTTCTATGTTTCAAAGGAGTCAAAAGGAAATGTGATGTATTCGTTGAACTTCAATCGGGAGGCACAATGTACAGTAAATGAGGAAGATACAGTAATGTGTACAGGCACATAACCGTCAAAGAATCTGGAAGGTTATGTTGAGTACTTGCTGAATGTGATAAAGTATCATCTACTGATTCTGATTTTAACAAACAAGAGGAAGGACACAACAACAAAAAATATCAGCAATATGATAATTACACCATATGATACTTTAAAACAATCAAAATTGCATGCGCTCCCATAAAAGGTATTGGAAACGTGAAGAGAAGTTTTCAGGCTGACTTGTACCAGTAATTTCCATGACTGCTATACAGTATATGGAAGAACTTCGCATCTTTTTTCCCAATGTACATTCCTTAGAATTGAATGCACACTTGTTGGACTGCAACAACAGGAAAAATCTGATGTGTTACACTCACGTGACCTTCTCTACTCTTGTACAAACTATTTTTACAAACGCTTATTCTCCATATGCTTCATGTTAATCGAGATATCGAGATGTTAATCTTATTGCTAATTTTCTTGTAGATGCAAGTGGAATTGGTAGGCTTTAAGCGATAGTCAAATATTTTAAGAGCTGGTTGCTATGTCGAGTATTCCATTCTCTTTGCATTACCAGGACAAAAAAAATGAAAGAGTATAAGTATTGGAAAATTTAAGGGAATAACAAGCAATATCTCGAAAATGGTTCACTCAACAAAACAAATGTATATAACATAAATTGTGTATTTCAACGCGATCTACATTTTTTGTGTAATAAAATTTTGTCTATCTCTTATGGTTTACCAGTTATGCAAAAGTCGTTCACAATGAAGAATACTTTTGGAGACATTCCCAGAAAATTCGAGATATACATTTCATTTTTCATAAAAATATCTTAAACATATGATATTTTAATCAAAATCGTTACAGCCATTTTTGAGAAAATTAAAATTTTTGAAAAATGTTCCATGTAAAGGGTAATCTGGGGTGGGGATTTTCTTGAAATCCTTCGTGTCGCATCTCTGGAAGATACTGAACCTAAATACCAAGTATGGTGTTTATCCGACTGTTCGTTTCTGAGTTATGCTGTTCACAGACACACCACACACACACACACACACGCACACACACACGGACATGTTTCCAAAAATGCTGTTTTTGGATTCAGGGGATCTCAAAACATATATTTCCGGTGAAATCTCGGTATCGAATTTTTGGGTGGAACACAATACTTCCCCTACTTACTATACGTAGTAGAGAAAGTAAAAAACTAGAGACGGTTTATGAACCCATGTTACTGGCAAGTTTATGCTGCCTATATGTGAGAAAACATAAATCTATCTCTTTTCTGCCATATGTTCCAGTATTAATTATTTGTAAGTGAAACCCATGAATGTTAAGTCATCCAATTCAAAGACTTAAATATTTGATTTATGTATTGTATTTGCAAAATACTCAGCCTGAGTAATTACTTCCTTATGTCCAATATATTTAGTGGTTATAATCGAATATCTCCTTTTCAATTATGTATCTAGCTTATTCATAGGCTCTACACGTTACCTTTATTTTCACTGTTCTGGAACTCATGATGTCCCCTTAAGCAATTTCTTGAACTTCTATATAAAACAAAGTAGCTGCATAGGAAAGGCAACATGTTGTCAGTTTCCATTTCCATAATAAACTTTATGGTTTTCTCTTATAGGTTCAATGGTTTTAGTGCAATCCCTATGCAATTTTTATTTATTATGGCGAAGACATCATCTACATACGGTACTGTCTTTTAAAAATATAGTTGAAGGATTCTGTAATATGCACTTCGACTCATGAACAAGTTGGTCCAAAGAGGTGATAATGGATTACCCATTGCTAGCCTCGAACCTTGCTTGTATTTTCCAAGGAATTGAAACACAAATTGTTCGATGCAGATGTTTGTAAGATAGTTGAGTTATTACATAAAAACGTGCAATTTTCGTTGCAACATCGTTGTGCAACACATCGGGAGATTTCCTTGCAAATACCATGTCATGCAGTATTTTCTTCATACTGCTTCTATAATTAATGTTTGTTAATAGCTATAATGCCACAAAGCATTTCTAAATTATTTTATCCTACAATTTAAACAGTGGACATGATAATGCTATGAATGTCATTGCAAGTCGTGTACATGCAGCGCACGATTTTACTTTACATTAATTTGAGAAAACACATTAACACAGAACTAAGTAGAGCAATATTTTAATGCAGGAAATACGTAAATCGTGCACAAGTGCATTGGTGTCATTCTGTGTATGATTTTTGTGTTTTATTTGGGTTTTCTAAGATCGTGCAACCAGTAAGCATTACTTGTATATGGGAAGCGAGGCGAGACTTCAGTCCAACATAGCTGCCGCTCTGATTTTTGCTATACTTTGCATACAGAGAACATTACGCGGGACTCTCAAAGGGCAACATAAGTCACCCACTGGTTAATTTCACGCAGTTTTGTGTGTCCCTACCGTGCACTGGACACGCTGTAAGGAGTGATCGTTAACAGCACGGAAGTTGCACGACAAGCGCATAGTATTTAACGTGGAAACACTTAACGAGATATCTTCGTAAATTAAAGGGACGTACTCTATGGCGGCTGCAAATCAAGTACATAATAGAACACAGTACTCTAGAAACTCACCTTTAAGCTACACGGCCTGAGTTTGCTTAGTGAACTTATTTGATTGTGCTTTTATCTTAATTGATCTTTATTGTGGGCTTAAATTACGAAGAAGTTGAGAGAAAGGCCATGCCTTCAGCTTTGTATTTATCTGTGTCACACAACCAATGAAATGCTCTTCTCAAAATGATACGTATGTCAAAAAATGCCTATTTGTCAACATTAGAGTTGATTCATGCTTTATTTTCTATTTCATAACTGCATCATGGTAGCAAACTTCAACTGCAACAGTAGTTAAATATAGGAATAACTTTGAAGGGAAATAAGTAAGCAGAAAATAAATACAGGAGCTTATTTAGTTGTCCATCTAACTTCCCCTTACATACCCCAATGAAAAACTAGTGAAACAATGGGATGCAATGAAAAAAGTGATAAACCTTTAAACATTTCATACCACCTTTAACAAAGAAGCCCTCGAGTTCCTTGTGTAAAAGTCATGATCGTCTACGGCAGAGAACATGTACTCTCCTAGCTCTTTATCTAATTGAATGCAAAGTGCTTCTATAATAAAAAAAAAGTGATGGCTAAAAGGTTCATTTTGGAAAGAGCATCAGTTCAGCTTTGCTTACTCGGTATAACCTTACGCTGTATACGGTATTAATTGCTGGGCAGTAGAAAGCACACGTTCTATCATGGTATATCACCTATTTTCTTAATAAATTTAATAAATTTAATTTACCCGAGTTGACAGTCGCAGCTCCAGCTGTTGCCTTGCAAGTAGAGCTCTGTGAGGAAGGCAGTCTCAGGTGCACCGGGGTATTCTCCGGTGTTCGGATTGGCGAGAGATCTCATAGAGTTGTTACGCAGATCCAGGCTAATGTTTCGTACCCACTCCATCTGCTCGAACAGCGATCGTGGCATGGATTCCACGCTAGTGTTGCGCAGAGTGAAGTGAATTCGGGGACTTCGCATACCCTGTAACACACGGATATTTTCACTGAGTTTGCACTGTTGAATTAATATGTATGTCAAAATCCGTTTTAACAGTAAAATAAACGGTGCTGGTTAAAACTAGTAGTTAGAACTAGTTGTAATGATGACTCCATTTGAACTAGCTCCCTGAAGAAAATACACCACTATAGTTATGACCGAGACTAATTTGGGGATATTGACAATGTGATCTAGATGACCTGTCCACGAAACATTTGTGGCTTTACAAAAATGGGTTCGACGTTTCTATCGGCACTATACACAACTTTGTCTCCGATAATCTGAAGTACCAGGAAGCGCGTAGCATGGGTATCTGACTGCGAACACCGTAAGGAACGGCGAACAGGTCTCAGACATTTGACGTGTTACGCCAACGAGGGTGAATAATTTCTGCGGCGTATAGTGACAGGAGACGAAACCTAGTGCTATGCTAAAACACTGCTGTGCTTCATTGTTGTTCAAACAAACAGGAAGCATAGACTGGAAGTGGAAGTCAAAGACGACTGATTGTATGGTTGGTATGGATTTGTATGCAGTGATGTGTGACAATATACTGTGACACTATACTCTTTGCAAATTTTGCGCATTTCTTCTCGTCATTTATATTGGTTTGAATAACAGCCCATGAGCGCTTTTAAATAAAATTCATTTTGCAGGAGTTTTCGCAGGAATTATTCAAAAGCAGAATATTTTTGTGATTTTAAGGCCTATATGCGGTTCACAGGATAAAGTGTTAAAAAAAAAAAGAAAGTATCCAGTGAAATGCAGGACATCTGGTCACCCTAGTTTATAATGACTTAAGAGAATAATCACTCTCTTCAGAATCTGTATCACTCACTATATACAGAGGACTGTAGTTCATATTGTGTCCTGCTGCTCATAAGAACCTTCTGATTGTCACTGTTTAATTTTACAATACCTTTCACATCTGGATCACACATAGTATTAGTATCAGCTGATGAAAAGCAGTCACATGTTATACTAGATTGCAATGTATCCATGTGATAAATGCCCTCCCCCCAACAAAACCTTACCAACCTAAATGGTTATATTGTTGTGTAAATATTGATCTGCTGTAAATATAATGATGAGGTATTATTACAGACTCCAAGGTAAAAAAATTAAACATTTGCTGGAAAGAAAAGGCATTCTTTATTAATTTACACATATACTACTTACTACTTTGTAAATGGATCATTACTTATTACTTACCCGGAACAGATTATTTGGCACATAGCGTAGGCCCCTTCCACTGAACGTAATGTTACGTACTTTGCTGGGCAGAGGTCCAGCTGTTTCATCTTCCATATCACCATCCTCATCAATCTAAACATTAATAATTTCCAAAATTAGTAACAGGATATTATGATGCACTCTCTGCATGTAGTACAAGGATCATTTGAAAAGTTCTCAGAATGACCCACAGATTGCAGCAGCACTTCCAACCTACTTTGTTTTTAAAACAAGCCATCTTTCACTGAAACATTTGTGCAACAACATAGATATTGTTCAAGAATCATAGTATTGCTATTTGTTATAGTATAGATGTATCTATACAGGAAACTTGGTAAACGTCAGTCATTGTGTGGTTATTAATATTCATTACGACGGGTATGAATACACCAAAAATTTGCACCATTCTGACAAACACTCTAGAGGCACTATCATTTCAAATTTTCAAGTAAACCAGGGAGTTTAAACACAGCCATGAAAGCTTGGAAGATGATGCATGCAGTGCAAGCCTGAAATCTGCAGTAACAAAATAAATCATCAGCAAAGTACAGGACATAATTCTGCAGAATTGCCTGATGAAGGTGTATGAAACTGTTGAAGCTGTGGGCATTAAAGGGGGAATGAGTATTTGTTCATATATGGAGAGAAGAATGGGAAATGAAAAAATGATCTGCAAGATGGTACCCAACAAGCAAATCAGACTCAGAATCTTTGAGCAGAATTTAGCTTATTTTTGAGAGATCCCACCAATCTTATGCATCAATATGTAACAAATGATGAAACATGGATGCACTATTACACACCTGAAACAAAACCATGCTCTATGAAATGAATATACTAAGATTCTCCACCACCAAAGAAGGCAAAGTTTAGAAATTGGTCTGGAAGGACATGGCATCATTTTTCTGGGATTCCAAGGCTGTGCTACTAATTATCTTCCCCTTCAAAAAAGTAAGTTTCACCCAATGAAGCACTTAAATCATCAGTTGGAGCATATTTTGCAGACCTGGAGAAATCTGATTTCTGTGATGGGATAAAGGTAATTGGACCAAGTGCATTGATATCAAGGGATGCTTTGTTAAAAAATAAGAACAATTTTAAAAAGATCTATGGCATTATTTTGCGCTTCATTCCAAGAACTTTTTAAGTGACCCTCACATGTAGTTCAGTTAGATAATTAACCACATGGCCAAATAGTTTTCATTTTTGAAACAGGCATATGGTTAACAAAAATCCAAGCAAATCTGAATCCAACGTTATTTTGTGTAAAACCATACACTCAGCAACTTATTGTAGGCTTAAAAACTTATCTATTCATGTAAAACATGCAACATCATGAATGCATCGGTACAAATAACAAATTAAGCCAAATATCCACTGATTTAAGCTTGAGTGATAGGAAATGGTATGGCAGGTAACAACTCCATTATAAGAACATTTACTACAACGTAATTTTATAATAGGGATTAGCATATTCAAGAAAATATTAACACAAGTAAACTGGTTCACTACTTTCTGACCTGAAGCAATTTCTAATTCACAGAAGTGGAAAACTTTGATGGAAAGTTAAAACATGTGTGAAATATCCAGAAGCACTTTGCTTAAAATTTCACAAACTGAAAAAGTTGTGCTTATGAGTCAATGGAATTCAATTGCTGTCAGTGAAGAACTAAAGCATACTTCTTAACCTGCATAGTGTACTACTTATGAAAAAGATGAACGATCTAAGGATATAAATCTAAATAAACTAGTTCCCTGCTTCAGAATAAAGACACTGCAAGCCCAACACATTAAGGCTTTAGTCCAGAATCATGTTGGACAAGTACCTAAAGGAGTGAAAGTGAAACTCTATTCCAAAATAACTGCAAAGCAGAAATGCCTATAACGGTTGATTCTTGATATAATGGGAAAAATAAAAGCAATGATTTTTAAAGTTGTGGAAATGACAAAATAGTTTTAAAACCTGACAAATACTGATGCAGAATTTAACCCTGCAGTAGTCAGAGCCTGTCTTGGACTGTCATGGACTTACAGTCTGCATGAAAGTATATTTTTGTTCCCTTTAAGCTCTTTGAACTTAGGAATCATGTGACCTGAGTAACTTCCTACAATCAGCAGTATTACATTATTTCATTACTTCACTTGGACTTGTACAGTGGTTATGGAATGGTTATCAAATTGCAGACTGACAGCCCCAAGCAAGCAATGATGTTTGAAATTATCTGAATTGTTGCCATTAGCAGAAATAGTAAAACAGTGCTACTGTAGTCATGCAATAGCTTATTCTCAAGGGTTTTCTTCTTATTAAAGTTTCACCTTCTATAAGTCATGGCTTTCTTTGGGGGAGGGGTGGCAAAATTTTTTGAGATTTTGGCATGAAAGTTGAAGACTATGACTGAAATTTATTATCTGAAGCACTGCAGTAACCAATGTGTGCATTTATTCTTGTTTACAGTGTTATTATACAATATTTGTTTGTGAATTTGAAGCACATATAACATATTGAGAAACTTACAATATCAGTAGAATTGGATAGGATTTATTGTTTTATAAAATGTATGTACCTAGCAAATTAAGATTCAGACATAGTAAATTATATATTATTGTGGTATTCAAAAAGGGGGGAAAATTAAGCAAATATGAAAAGTGGAAGGGAGAGAATAAAGATTACAGGGTGGTGCGTGACTATTTATTTAGGAGTAAAAATAAATGGAGGTAATAAATGGGAGAAACAAATAGCAAAAGGTAAAGGGGTGATTGCAGCAATTAGAAGCTGAAAATATAGAGTACCTAACATAAATGTTAAATGGCTGGAAAAAGTTTATGAGATGGTTGTGGAGGCAAAAATGATGTATGGTGTAGAAATATGGGGATTAGATAGAAGATGGGAAGTATAGATTAGATGCACAGGATGTTTTGTAGAGAAATCTAGGGTTACCAAAGGCAATTGTAAGACAGGTAGTGCAATTAGAGATGTGCAGGGTGGCGACTAAGGGGAAGATAATGGAAAGAGCTTTGAAATTTTGGTTCAGAACTTTAAATCTAGGAAAAAGTAATGTGTTAAGACAAAATATAGAATACCAAGAGAATAATTTAATGAATGATGGATGGGTAAGTAATTTACTGAACATTTTGTAGAAAAATAGGTTAGGAGACATGTGGAGAAGGAGAGAAAATAACATGAAAAATTTTTGGAAAAAGGCAAGGAAAAGACTGGAAGATATAGAAATACAAAACATGTTCAGTTAGATTGCCGAAAAGAGCTCATTGGTTTGTTATAGGCCAATGAAAAACACATGGGGTAGGGAAAAATATATAGACATAGTAAATAAAGAAGAGAGAGAATCTATTGCATGGGTAAGAACCGGAGCATGGAGGCTAAGAGGGTTAAGGCTGGGTATTCCTCAGAACCAATGTCCGATATGTGGTGGTAATGAAGACATTGAACACATAGTATTTAAGTGCCAAGGAACAGTAAATTGGAGAAGATAATTTTTTATAAAGACGTGGTTGAAAGGGGTTAGAAATATGCTTATAATCGAAATGATGTGTAAGGGTGCTAAGAGCATTGGACAGTTTTTGTGTAAAGTAAAAAATAAATGGCTTTGGACAGTGGATAGAGAAAAGTAAGAGGTAGTGTATCTTACTTTGAATGGAAAACTATGGTGAATGTGTGTTGGTAAAGTAATCAATAAGTGACAAGTGAAAAACAAGTGGAAATGGGGCATGAAAAACTGAAGCAAGATAATTTATTGACGGGAAATTGTAAATGTAGATAAGCTGTAGTGATTGTCTACTGAATGAGTGACCAGGGTCAAAGTTCAGTAGACAATCAAATTGTAAATCTCTTAGCACAATAAATAAATACTAAATGAAAAAAAAATAAAAAAAAATCATATATTCTGTGTTACTTTGTTGTTATTTAATTATAAATCCACATTTCTCTTCATATGGACTCAAAGTCCACAGCGACTTCTAATGGTACAAAACATTGTTTGACTACTGCAGGGTTAAAAATGCACCTTTTTTTCTACTCTCTATAAGCTAAATGGTACATATTGGCAAAAACTCTGGTTTTTCCTCTCCAATTTGTAAGAATCTACACAAACAACAAAAAAGCACTTTATTGCTTAATACACTAAAAAGTTTGAACTCACTACTTGCAAATACTCATACTTGTCCTTGATGAACAGTACTAGCCTTACTGACAGTAGTTAAGTGGGTATTAGAACAGGCTGCACTGTTCACTAAAACTGATTTTAAGCAGAGAATGAAGACTAAATGGGAGTACAAAAAAAGAATGCAAGTAGAAGTAAACAACAAAACTGTGTATCCCACAGAATTCAATTCTTATAGTCACTTTATTATCTACATATAAATAAATGGACAATTTCTTCTACTTTCTTTTTCATTAAAGTGTCAATTTGCTCTTCTATTCATAAAAGGACAACATATTGTTATTAAAACATTTTTATAAATATGGAGAAATGTCTGAGAAAGTCATGTCATTGGCCAATTATAAATATAAATGTGAAAAAATCATTGCTGCATTGCTAATAATTCTATGTATAGTGAGCACCCCAAATTTGCCATAGCAGTGATAAAAGATGCCTTCTCCAATTAAGTACTTCCCACAATCTCATGTTATCAATTTTGATTTGGATGATAGAACAAGCGTAAATGTGAACTTCATTCTATCTGTTTTCATTAGGTATGGTGAAATAGTTGAAGGAAACACCCACATAGATCATGCTGTACTCACAAACAATAGAAGCCCAATGCATATGTAGACAACTATCTTAATCCCAAATAGTACAGTCACATAATGAATTTTGGTGGGAATTCACCTCAGTTACAGTTCATCACTCTCTTTATCATACATACCTGGACGTAGAGGTTCCTAAGAGCTGGACTCTGTTGCACAACCTGAGGAATGTTGAAGTCCTTAACCCCGTGATAGGTGCTCAAGTACAGTGTCTTCAAAGATGTTAGCTTACTAAGAGCACTTGGCTGCAAACATAGCAAATAATTAGTTTAGCTGTTTATTTACTTGTTTTACTTCTATTAGCTTCTAAGCCTAACAGCAAGAGAAATGTTTTTATAACATTTTACTGGTCTTGTTTTGAATTAGAGGTTTTCAAATCTGGTACTAGAATATTTTACCAATAAATTTTATATTGCATTTAATATTCATAGGTGGGTTTCTACCTAAATAAAACAGCACTCTGAATTTCCATAGAAAACATGCCCCATCAAGGCATCTGTCCAAAAGAATCCACCTTTTAATATCAGCCACGAGGCTCTGGCCAGAGAATGGTATCATCAAAGTAACAGTAACAGTGCATTTTCTAATATTATGTTTTGTATTTAAACAAATACCTTATGCAGAAAGCACTGTATAACATTTTGCACATATATAGAAGGAGAATTGTAGTTTGGAAGAGCCAGATTTGCATTTTTATACAAGCTGTGTTTAACTATCATTGGCTTTTTAACCTAAGTTTCATTAGACTGGTGGACAAAAACTTTTGCATCTTGTGAAACTTCAATATACATATGTGATAAAGTTTAAAACATGCTCTCTTTAGGGTACTAGAAATATTTTCTTTGGAGATAGATATTTGATCTCAGGCTTATATCTTCATCAAAGAAAAGGAAGATAAAGAAGGAAAAACTAAAACTTAAAGAAAATAAAAGGTTCAAAAATGTGGTATAAAGGCTTTCAAATTAAATGACAGGTATATTTCTATTACTTTGTAGAACTACTTTGTTAAGTAAAATGCAACAGCCAGCTCAAAC
Organism: Deroplatys truncata; assembly: GCA_030765065.1. Lineage (NCBI taxonomy): Eukaryota > Metazoa > Arthropoda > Insecta > Mantodea > Mantidae > Deroplatys > Deroplatys truncata. The sequence goes on from CM060976.1 coordinate 32,848,659, forward strand.
AATCTTCAAAACAGCTTTCATGGCATAGTTCCATGTATTTGGTATCACAAGATCGAACATGATTTAAATTATTGCTTTGAAGACTATGAGCAACTCAAGGAAGTAAAGTTGCTTAGGGAACTAAAGTCCTGCTATGCTATGCAAAATTTTACATAGCTGCATGTAAAGCAGCTCAGTAGAAGCTTTCTAGCTCAGTAGAAATTCACTTCTCACTGATGTAACAACTCAAAAAGGAAGAAACATAGGTCAGATTACTCAGTATGTTCCAAAAACTGTGACTCTCTTCCATAAGAATTACTCTTTGATCAATCATCAAGGGCGGTTCCTTCAGTCTATTTTATTCTTCCCTCTTCATCTCTGTAATTAACATTTTTCATAGTAGTGTTTATCTCCTGTCCTGCATCTTTTCCATAACAACTCCTTAGAGTGTGTCTCCCTGCAAGCACTTTCTTCTTATTCATTGTTTCAGCCAATTTATTTTCCCCTACTGGGCCAGTGTTCTTAGCATTTTACTTCCTTCACTTGCTCTTTTTAAAGCAGCTTTATTATTTATCTGTCATGGCACCCTACTACATGTCCACATTTCTAATGCTTCCAAATCCCTTTTTGGTGCAGTGTTTAAGTTACTACATTGTAGAACATCATATTATATATAAAGTCCTACCTTTATCTCTTACTTAGTCTTTGTCCAAGGGCAAAAAAAAAGATTTTATTTTTGTATTCTTTTCATTTCAATTCTTTTGTTTATTGACCGTTACTCATGTTACTGATTGTGATACATTCCAAATATTCAAAGCTCTCTACTTGCTTTAATATTTCATCCATAATTCACAAGCTTATCTTCATCACTTTTCTTCCCTTAACCATAGTCCTTATATTCTATGCACCATATTTCTTCACACTGTATTCTTTGAATAGGTACTGATTTTAGTTTTAATGCAAGCATTGTTGTCCAAGCAGCCTTCTGGAAATAACAAAAGACTTTTTTCTTGCCCATCAGGACATTTAACCAAGGAGGAAATTAACCTATGGAGTAATGAAAGCAGTATATCCTGAACAAGTCTCAGGTGTGAAACTGTACAGAATTTGTACAGAAGAATGCTATACTTATGCCTTATGAGTCTCTCAAGGGAAAGATGATGAACTGCAAGGTACAGGCTACAGAGGCTATCACTATGAAAATGTATGAGCCTCTGTTTGAAAACATTCTCTATGCTAACAATTTCTAGACAAGCATTTTTCTAGGACATGGTTCTTAGATAAAAAGATGCTTCTCTGTGAATAAGTTTGGCAAACTAGAGCAGCATTTCCCATAGATATTCTAGGAGATAAAGCTTAATAAGGAGGAAATATGTAGACCAGGGAACACAAATGGACTCACAGTTATTAACTGAGTAGATAAAACGAGAGTTCTGATGATTTCAATGGGTCCTGGACATACTGATGCTAGAGGATACTGAAAAAAGAAAGAAAAGGAGAAGCTATGATGAAACCAAATGCTGTACTTGAGTATAACAAGATAAAAAAAATATGTTGACCTCAGTGACTGTTCCGCATTGAGAAGAGAGGTAAAATGGTGGAGAAAATGGATGAAATGGTACAGAAAAGTTGCAATTGAACTCCTACTGGGGACCTCTGTAACAAATGCCTAGATTTTGCATCATAAAAAGGGCACTTTGAAGAAAAGAATACCATTTCACAATTTTATAGAGTCAATTGCTTTGTATTTATGTAGATGTGCTCCATGTGCCACCTCTCCATTAAGAAAGAAATTTCAAACTTTGGGAAACATTGAGGGACCAACTAGAACATTTTGGTGACACTGTTGTGCTACAAAAAGATTTTTGTTCATCAAGGCAAAAAAGCAGCAAACAAAACCAAACAAAACCTTCTACAACAACTGCCCAGGACAACCTAAAATGTGCATTATTTGTTTCACTGAAAAATATACTCAAGAATGACTGTTTTAATTTCCAGTTTTTAAACTGTGCAAATTTTATATAAATAAGTATTTTTTTATGTATTGTTTCCTGTAAGATATGAGTTTTACAAATAAAGTAGAAGTTTAAAAAATAAAATTTATTTCAGGGTCATTTCAGGATCCAGCTGGTTTCTACTGCAGTAGTATAGGCAGTGATATGTCCCCTTTCCTATAAACAGCCCAGCAAACTTCTCCATGGAAAAATGACATTATATAGAGGCTTGGTTTACACTTGTAGCAATTGGGACATTGATGACCTGAGCCGCATTTCACTGAAGTTTTTGTCAGGTCACCATTGGACCGATATGCATAGAGGACACCAAAGTATTCCTCTGCAGGGAACAAGTTAAATTATGTCACATTGTACTGGATTTTGTCATTAAGGCAATGTGAGTCTATCTTTTATACTCAAAAGCAAAGCAAACTATGGCTTTTTACTCAGGGCATGTGCATTGTCACATTCTTTGACTTAAAGGCATTCAAGGCACTCAAGAACTCCATTCCCTCTTTCATGTTCATTCCAATTTATACCAATATTAGGTTAGATTATTTTTCAACATCATGATTCAATAAATTGTTGTGAAGAAATTTGATGTTATGTCCAGCATTTATCACCATTGGTGGCTGTATACTTTTAGTACTTTGTGGTTTGCCTCAAATTCAATTTAAGTTTGCTCAAACTCATTTTGATTTCTATAAATGTTCACATTCAAAATAAAAATGCAATAACACACATAGATGTTGACTTTAATTTCTTTGTACTACAGAGCTATGAATATAAACAAATGTAGCAGTGAGCTTACAAATAAAAAAACAAAATAGTAATAATAATCTGCACCATACATCTAGGAGAGAAACATCCCTCAAGCTACAAACATATACTGAGGGAACAATTATTATGTCTCGGTCCCATGGTATGGATGTTATTTTATTCCAGAACAGCACTAACACATTTTTCTGAAATTTTTGTTGTAGAAGTTTGCTGGAGTTATTTGATTGAGCAGATATGCACACTTCTACAAGACCACTTTACAAATGCTATAATGATGTTTAAGCAGCTCTGAAAATCCACATGGAATGTACCAAATATGGAATAATTGACTCATCAACATCTCTAGGAGATTGCTGTCTTATGATGTACATTGATTTTATATTTTGAGCAGCTTCATAGCAGCTTTAAATTTGAATGTGTGAAATGTATATATATATTTTGAGCTGGTCTAACCAATACAGTAAATATAAATTTGAATCCTGTGTCAACATTTAGGTCCCCTTCCTTGTAAGATAATTAGGATTTTCTGGACAAATCATTTTATTAATTCCATACCCAAGAGGAAGGAGAATATCAGAATAACATAAGATAATTTACTCACTTCAAAGTAGTTAAGGGGAAGATAGCGGATGTCCAGACTTTGCAGACGCTCCATGGTTCCCTGAAAGCTGGCAGTACTTAGTGTCTTTATAGGATTGGCATTCAGTTCCAGATATCGCAAGTAGTGCATTTGTCGAGCAGCAGGAGGTACATTCTGGAAACAATTGAAGCCATAAGCATGTACATGTATTGGTTTATTCACAATAAGGGAGGCCTAAATATATGTAATGATATATCTAATGAATCAGCCAGCCTCAGCTATTTTTATTCACACATACTGCCAAGTACACTATCTGCCTTGAGTCTTTCTTCGTTGGCCATTAACGGCTCAGTTATATAGTTAGGTAAATAGAGAAGGTTTGACACACAGTGGAATATTTAAAGGATACAAGACTCTCAGGTTTGAAGTCTATCTGAAATACTAATAGCTACAGCAGTTTTATAGCCTTTCTACAAGCTTTTTATACATATACATTGCCACAAAAGTCAAAGTTACAAAGGTATAAGACTAATAAAATTGATTTATTATAGGTGCATTTTCTCATATTTAAATTATGGATTGAAATAAGGTGGCAACTGCTAAAAGCCACATGGATGGATTATTAATTCAACAAAACAAATGCACAAAGAAAACAGCTGTTAATAAGAAAGAACCAAATTCATAGTTATAACATAAGGAACAATAATGATTATCATAGATATGATACTAGTAAATTAATGTGACAGGGATATCTATATCAGATGAATTAAACTGGACAACAGGCTGTCAAATCAATTAAAGCCTTGTCAAGCATCTAAAAACAAGATTCAAAGACGAATTACAACTGTTTTTGTTGGTAAATCTGTATAGTCTAAATTAATTGTAAACCAATGTATATATATTCTTTTATATAAATAATTTTATATAATTTTGTTTTTCAAATTTTAACATGTCCAAAATGGAGCACTGGGGTAATGCAGTGGTTTGGTTTGCATATCTCGTGCTGAGAGTATGGGGTTCGAATTCTGCCTCTGGGGTGGTGATTTTAAGTCTGCCCTATCCACGCCTTCACTGACTTGCTCATGTGAAGTATTCTAAAGGCCCATGGTTTGGAGCTTCAAAGTAAAAGCTGTAGGTCCTCTCATTCTACCGCCATCTTCATCATCAGCCTACTATCAGAGGTAATGAATTCCAACCGCTGAGTGCCTCCACCTCAGAAATGGGCCCAGTCATTGCTTGGTCGAATGAGGTATCCCCCAAAGGTTATAGGCCATATGGAAAATGTAAGATACGACGATGTGTCCAAAATCAATGTGTATTTGAAATACATTATTATTATTATTATTATTATTATTATTATTATTATTATTATTATTATTATTATTATTATTATTATTATTATTATTATTAATTCAATCTCTTCACTATTATCCATTGCCCAAAAAAATGGTAGAGCTCTGCAACTTAAAAGGGCAGAGTAAGTCTAATTTCAGTCAGGTCGATTTATATCCAAAAAGGTAGTGTTGCGTTCACATCATATTTTTCTGCAAAAAGACATGTCATGAAGATTACAATGGAACATCAATGGAAGTAACCAATTTTGTCTATTATGCAGTTAAGCTTTAATTTAAGACACACAGAGCCTCAAGCTTCGAAGTTGCAAAACAGCTCCACAGTCACTTGTTCAGTGATATGACGGCACAGGTTCAGGTATTATACAGCACCACCTATTTTTTTTCTTTATTTTCTTAACTTGGGTTTGGAAGTTATGTTTCTGTATAAAATATCACTGGATGGAAGTTGCAAAAAAAATTATAACATGCAATATTATTAAGGCTGGTCAGAAGGAACTGTGGAGCTCTCATGGACAAACTTGTGAAGGAATCAGCATTAAACAAGCATTGCTTTCCCACACAAGTCAAATTACCACATTGGGCGGTACACTGCAATAAATTAGTTATTTTGTGATAACAGTATTTCTTCTTCCACTCAGATGACAAAGAAACAGAACTGAATAAAAGGACTCCTAAAAAACTAGTATGAATTGCTGAAGTTTGAACTTTCAGACTTCTAGCCCCTAAGCATGAAACCACTGCTAAGATTCCCTCCAAGAAACATTTATATAACATTTAGCTATCATACCTTCCCCAAACTGTCTTTTAAACTTTCTTTACATTTGTACAGCATTTAGCAATGGTCCGGATTAGATACAGGAACACATATAGCAGCTTATGTAACTGTTTAAAATCTTCGGTTTTCTTACATGTAAAATATTTATGACTGAGCTGTACAGATAATTGCAACTTTGATATGAGTAAGTAAGGCAATTATACTTTCTGAAGTAGATGCACAATATATTCCTTTTTCTGCTGTGCAAAAGTTACATTAATCTGATTAAATGTTTGAATATGTAGAGGATGCACATGATATTTATACATTGTTCACTGAACAGTAATACAAACACCTGAATGCAGTGCTGTCCTTTTTTCTGAAAGTTAGGTTTAGAAGGCTTGAGAATTATATTTTGCTAAATAAAAATTTCTACCATAATGTTTTATCTGTATAATGATTTAGTTAAGAGAAACTACTCAAGTGTGGTTGTTTCAAAACAAATATTATTCTGTAATTTACTTTTTACATTCTTATGAAGTATTATCCTGCTGTAATCTGAATTAGGTTTTTCCTGTTGTACATTCATAAACATTTTGTGTAGAAAATAGGTATTGAAGTGCAAAGTTTTCTTTTCATGACTGTTTTCAATTTGGTAACAGCTAAGTAGCAATATTCTTATTAATGATTGTAATTTATGGGTTGAATAGATATATTTTAGTGATCTTTTATAAAGTTTCAACCTACATGATGCCTCATCCTATCTTAGGGCGAACCAGAGTTATGAGTCACTTGAGTACCACAATGGATTACATTATAACTAACCTAAAAGAAAGCAACTATATTATAATAAATAAAGAACTTCACATTTCAGACCATGCAGCACAAATAATTAATATTTGTAACTTTCAGTCTAAAATTGAAAAGTAATATTTTGCATGGGTAAGGACACAAGTGAAAATAAAATAAATGAACTAAATCAAATGTTATTACAGGAAGACTGGGCAAACGTATTTAGCGTGGACAGTACCAAGGAAGAATGGACTGTTTTTTAGTATTCTTTACTATTACCTAAACAATGAATGCCTATGGACAAAAAGACATAGCAATAATCTTAAGTCTAAACAAACACTAAGCTATAAAGTGAATTTATTGTGAAATAAAGTTAAAGATATGCATAATTTTTATAGTGTCACTAAGATAGACATATATAAACAACTGTTTAATGAATATAAAAATCAATACAGATTGGCATTAAAAGCAAACAAAGTAAACTTTTACACAAACAAAATTACAAATTCAGAAAAGAAAACAAAAGCAATGCGGAAAACCATGAGCAATCACAATAATATGGAACAAACACAGCAAAAAAATATTTATCTAGATAGAGCTTTTGATTGTGTATCACATGAGCTGCTATTAAAAAAACTAGCAAATTATGGTTTAAAGGTGAAAATAAAATATTGCAGCCTTACTTTATAAATCATAAACAAAGTTGTGAACCTTATTGGCAGGATAGAAATAATTTAAAGCTTGTTTAGACATTCAAAAGGTAAAATCTGGAGTTCCTTAAGAACCTGTACTAGGACCGTTGCTTTTTATTGTGTAAAATGACCTGGTGGAATCCACTGAGCTTAAAGTCACATCATGTGCTGATGATATGTCACTCATTTGTAAAGGTAAAAATTTGATGCAATTAGAGGATATATTTATTAAAAATCTTTTCAGATTTCAAACTATTTGTCCAACAATTCTCTCAAATTAAACCTTAAAAAACCAAACTTACTCATTTTTTACCCCAATCAAACAGATGTGAAGAACAAAATAGCATAAATGTAACTTTAGAAAACACTGAGATAGAGCAGGTGCTTAGTTACATAGTTGGGTATATATTTAGAAAAACATTTAACATATGAAGAACATGTAAATGAAGTCTGCAAAAAAATTTCAAAAAAAAACTTATCTACCAAAATACTTTGCAAAATACCTCAATTTAGAACAGTTTAGATCTATATATTACGGTATAATGGAATATGGTATAGAAATTTGAGAAATCTGTGGTGTCATGGTGTGACAAAATTAAATAGGTTATTGTTGCTACACAAAAGATGCGTTCATTATATTTAGCATTTAAAAGTTACTGACCCATGTAAGCCATCCTTTAAAAATAATAAAATATTAACTATCATTGGCATTTATGCATACAAAGTAATTATACTAGCTCAAAACAAACCACTCTTTAAGAATACGGACATTCATTCGTATAGTACTAGAGGGAAGGCAAACTATCATTGGGAACACTTAAACAGGACTGTAACTAAAAAGGATCCTATTATAATGGGAATGATATTTTATAACACTCTACCAAAAATCATAAAGGATCATTCAGGAAAAACTCATTTGTAGAAGAATAAAAAGAAATCTAGTTGAAAAGTGCCTATATAGGCTGGGAGAGTTATTCAACTATACTGTTAATATTGTATTATTTTTTACTAAATGGAAAAAATACATGCTACGTTTAAATGGATAACAATGTACATAGTTTTAAAACTTTGAGGCATCTTTTAAATTGTATCTATATTTTAATCAAATATAAAATCATTTTATAATTTTTTTAGAATTTGAGTACACATTAAAACCATTGTGTATAGAATAATGAAAGAAGAAAGATGTGTGTGTATTTTATATTTGTATCTGTATACTATCTTTGACAGTGCAATAAAAAGGGTTGGAACTATAATTGGAATATATATGAAGATAGCTGATTCATCAGGTACATATCTGCATATTGTGTTGCTTTCAGATCTGAATCAAACTTGAGGAGTACCTATAAACTATTAACTGAAATTTAACTCAGTGGGTTGAAACAGAATATAGAACAATAGAATATATAAACAATGGAAATCATGATTTGTGCTAGATAACATACACAAAAAAGGAAGGAAAGAAAGAAAGAAAAACTAAAACAGCAGAAGGAGCAACAAAAGACATCACAGAGAGACGCTTCAAAGTTCTAATAAAATATGAGAGAGAAAATAGGATAAAATGAGAAAGTAAAAAGACAACTGAGCAAAAATGGATGAAACAAAACATAAGTAAATAAAAGAAATAGACAGTAAGCAAAGAAGCATAAGAAGCATTTTATCTATTAATTTTGAATGAGGAAAATGTCAGAAAAGGAATCAGTCATGGAAAAATTCTGTGAATCAGTAACAGCAAGTGATTAGAAGAAATTGTCAAACATGCATCTTCCTTATTAAAAAACCTTACCTGCAAACGATTGTGGGCAACATCAAAGTGGCGGAGTGAAGTGAGGTTAGAAGCAGTGTCTGGAGGCACATCCTGGATGTGGTTGTGGGAGAGTCGGAGGGTGCGGAGCTGAGGAAGCGGCAATTCAGGCACAGTACTCAAGGAGGTGTTGTGCATATAGAGTTCTAGTAGCGTATCCTCAAGTCCCTGGAAGCTGCGGCCTCGAGATTCCAACACCAGTTCAGGGTTATGACTCAAGTCCAGGTGAGAAAGACGGCCCAATGAAGCAAATGTGGCATCATCCACACGTACCAGGCGGTTGTAAGACAGATCCAGCATTTGCAGTGACTGCGACATGCAAAATCTTATCAGTGATTAAACAAATACACAAATATCCCATTAAAAGGAAACTTAACACTATCTGTACGTATGTATATTTATTTCCATAATGCTATACAAAATTCTTACAATTTTTAGAAATCCTAATATTGAGTAGTGGTAGTAGTAGTATTAGCATTAGCAGCAATAGTAGTAATAGCAGTAGTTTTATTTATGTAGTTAGTACAGTGACATTGGATACATCAATACATTGATGCTGTTTTCAGTATTATAATATGCAAAATCTTCCTGATAAGGTTTTATAGTTAACATATCATCAGTACAACATAAGCTGAACTAATAATACAGTAATCAATTATAAAAATAATAATAGAACAATAAGAATAATCATAATACTAGGTAAAATGTACATAATAAGCACTGATTTGGCTTTGCAGTTACAATGCAACTAAAAAATCTTTCACGTCATAATCTCAATAAAAGTTGCTTTAAAAACACATTGTAACATTGCATGGATTTTATGCTTTTCAAACTAGGTGATAATTTATTGTATAGGACAGCTGCAGAATATTTAACCTCTTTGGAGTAGAGCATAGTTGCGTGTTGAACTGTTACTCAATTAGTTTATTTCTGGTGTTATGATTATGTACTTAATTATTTGTAATAATTTTCTTTTTAAGTTTTATTTTAAATGGCATAATAAATTATAAAAGTACAAACTAGTTAAAGTTAAGATCCTTAAGAAAGCACCTTAAAAATTTTCTGCAGGAGTTATATTTTCTTGCTGACATGATGTGCCTTATAATCTTCCTTTGAATTTTAAAAATATAAGTTATCTCTACTCCCTCCCTCCTCTACTCCCTTATCATACCTCATAGCTTTTCCGCATATGCAAAATATAAGGTTCTTATATCAATGCTGTTTATCTAATTTTTTATTGTTCTTTATGAAAAGTAAAATTTATTCAGTTTTACTAATAAATTTGGTATGTGAATTCCCCAAGCTAAATGTTGGTTGCTGCTGTCATGTAAGAGACCTGAGTATGTAAACATTTGACTCAAATATACCAGAATTTTAGTTTCATTTATGACACATAATGTGTTATGTAAAATGTTTTGTTCATTTATTTTTATAGTTTGATCTTTTGTTTATGTTTATTTAAGTAAGAATTAAACAACAACATTCTTAAACAACATCTCTTAAGAATATAAATTTTGCAGTAGAATTTCATGTTGTATCCTGTTAAATGCCTTGATTAGATCTATTTATCAATCACTATCAGTGTCAAAGCCCCCAAAATTTGATTTTATGAATTACAAGTAGGGAATAGTAATTTAAGTATTTGCTTATATGAAACGCTTCACAAAGGAGATTTCTGTTTTGACTACTTGGCAAAGCTGATACACAAATTATAATTTTACTTTAATATTACTACATTTTGAACTTCATATTTAAGGGTAGTTCAAGGTGTGTTTTACTTTATTGGAAATCAATTTTAAAGCTACTGATTTCAAAAACGTTACAAATTAAAACTGTTAATGTACTTATCTAAAGCTCCTTTTGAACTGAAGCTAATATTATTAAATGGAGTAAAACATGTAATAGATGGTTCCTAAAGTACCCATTCAAATGTTTTGATCAAAATAAACCATTAGTTTCAGGCTGAAATCCTTACATTGAAGCCACAAAGAACTAAACAGTAATAGCTAAATCATTCTGAAAAAGTGTTTTAATATAATTTGGAAAGTAGCTTCAACCAGCAGTTGGGGGCATATTTGATTTCAAAGCATTCTGTTCAGTTAAAGTCCATTTAATCAGAGCATACATCAACTCACGTCAAAAAATGGGATCAGTAGCAAATATATCAGACATTCATCATAAAACATGTTTCACATCTCTGCTACTATGCATGCTGCAGCTGGTGGCATTATGAAAGTGCTCCCTTTTCTGACAACAGTATGCACTAATCTACATAGACATTAACTGTTGTCTTCTAGAACTTTGTTTTTGGTGTGAAATAACATAGAAATTTTACAATAACTGTCTTCATTTAGAACTGCACATCAATCTAGTTAGGAAAAAATTTGAATCTGTGACTTCAGAAACAAAAGCACAAGTTAAGATTTTTACACACGTTTGTGAACAAAATAATGTGCTGAATTAGTACAAGTTTTCGTTTTGCTGCACATTAAGCAAAGTGATTATTAAAATTTGATTCATAAAAGTCTCCTTGTAAAGGACTCCTTGCTTATGAACAAGTGATTTAAAATCACAGATTGCTTATTGTGAATATACTTTCTTTAATCAATAAACAAAATGTATAATTTTATGTTCTTACAAGCCATGGTTTCCAACTAATTGCACATGAAGGTTTTAATGTGTTTAAAGACAGAGTGATTATGCTTGTGTAGATTTAACATGTGATTTTTACTTAGGATAGTCTAAAAGAGATGCCTGGAAAACCTCATATACTGAGGAAATAAGTACTAGCAAATAAATAAAAATCTGATGTGTTACACTCACATGACTTTCTCTACTCTTGCACAAACTATTTTTACAAACGCTTATTCTCCATATGCTTCATGTTAATGGAGATATCGAGATGTCAATCTTATTGCTAATTTTCTTGTAGATGCAAGGGGAATATGGCAGGTTTTAAGCGATAGTCAAATATTTTAACGCTGGTTGCTATGTGGTGCATTCCATTCTCTTTGCATGTCCAGGACATAAAAAAAAATGAATAACGAATTTGAGAAAAAGTATAAGTATTGGAAAATTTAAGGGAATGACAAGCAATATCTCGCAAACGCTTCACTCAACAAAAGAAATGTATATGACATAAATTGTGTATTTTAACGCGATCTACATTTTTCGTATATTAAAACTTTGTCTATCTCTTATGGTTTACCAGTTATGAAAAAGTCGTTCATAATGAAGAATACTTTTGGAGACATTCCTAGAAAATTCGAGATATACATTTTATTTGCCATGACAATATCTTAAACATATGATATTTTAATCAAAATCGTTAGAGCCGTTTTTGAGAAAATTAATATTTTCGAAAAATGCTCCATGTAAAGGGTAGTCTGGGGTGGGGGGATTTTCTTGAAAACCTTCGTGTCGCATCTCTGAAAGATACTGAACATAAATACCAAGTTTGGTGTTTATCCGACTCTACGTTTTGAGTTATGCTGTTCACAGACACACAGACACACAGACAGACACACACACACGGACATGTTTCCAAAAATGCTTTTTTTGGATTCAGTGAGTCTCAAAACATGTATTTCCGGTGAAATCTCGGTATCGAAATTTTGGGTGGAATACAATACTTCCCCTACTTACTATACGTAGTAGAGAAAGTAAAAATGTACTTGGTATATACAGTGTGACTTAATTGATTTAGTTTTTAGGTCAAGCAAATTATGATCTTTAAAAATAGGTGTTTAGACAGCAGAGCTGAAGCACAGGCACTGTCGGCTGCAATAGTCAGCACGTAGAAACACTGCTCGAGTGACTAAGTTTTACAAACTAAGACTTATATAACAAGCACTTGTATTGGTTGTTTTGGAAGTGTTTTGTTTTGATGAAATCTAAAGATAAAAGCCGGCTAAAGTAAGACATACCTTGAATCTGGAGAAGAACTCTGGAGTAAGCGCAGCAATGTGATTCCAAGAAACATCAAGTTCACAGAGAGTGGAAGCTGCAGCAGGAGCCAGACTGGTGGTTGGTGGACGACCCAAAAGGTTGTGGGATACATCGAGACGCTCCATGCCCTCCTCGGTGAAGAGGGAGTCTGGTAATGACCGCAGCCGGTTGTGAGCCAAGTCGACGACGCGCAGTCCGCTGACGGCCCTGAAGAGCTCGCTGGGGATATCCGTAAGCCAATTCCGCGCCAGAAGCAGCACCTGCAGGGACGCCATTGTATCGGGTAGAAGCCAGCTGTAAGGACACTGACACATACTGCCACAACGTTGCGCTGAGCTTCTGAAAACATATCTAGCTGATGGTAACTACCTCTACACATATAAACATAATTTTCGGTCAATAAGCCACCACACATCTTCACAGTATCGGAGTTTTGGTTGTTAGCTTTGATATTACTCTTACTTCCTTTCTATAATATCCTTTAAAGTTATGTGAATTTATGTCACGGACAACAGATAGTAAGAAAATTGGTACGAAAGTTATTTTCAAAAACCAAACATTTGTTGCACTGAATAGTGCACTGCAGTGCTATAATAAATTTCATTATGAAATAATTAGAACACAAATTTAGGGTATGAAATAGGTTAATTCTTTGAAATCGTTAATACAAAAATTCTGAGTATGTTTTGTTATAAATTTGTTAATCTAGTTATGAATAGAGCATTGCATTGTTCAGCTATTAAAATGTTTTGAAATAATATATTATTATGGAGCGAGCGAGATGCCTCTGCGGTAACTTTTGAGGCTCGCATTCTGTCGGGACGGCCACTCGACTATGGGGCTTTTTGGTGGTTTCCCCGAGTCGGTAGGCGAATGCTGGGGTGATTCCCCTTCTACCATGGATTTCCTGCCCAGCATTTCCCTTTCATCTGTTTCAGGGTTGTAGGACCAGGCTACGGTTTGTGTGTTGCGGCGGGACGGTGGAATTTGCACTATGGAAAGATTTCTCCCTGGCGCTTGACAGTGTCTCCTCTATTCCCGGGACCGCCAGGTTGCGGGTGCCTAAGGCAGGGCTAGTCGGCGTCAGGATGGGAGTCACGTTGGAATTGTTATGGATCCCGTACTTGCTAATGCATATCTCGTCTAGATCTGTTCGGCCTTCGGGTCTCCCTTTCATCCTAGGGGTCACGTTGGAAACACAAATGGCCCACTATGGCTGTGCTGTGCGTGCTCCAGTTACTGGAGGCTCCTCCGTCTAACTATTCCAGTAGGTTAGTGTGACATAAGAGAAGCTCTATAGTTAGCACACAGACTGGGTCTACATACTATAGTTAGATCGCTATTACATCGTAGCTCTTCGAGTTGCTGCCCGTGGCAGGCCAGTACACATCCTGTTTTACCGGTGTTTACTTTCTGCTCGGTGGTTGTGTGCAAATTGCATATTCGGCGACTCCAGGAAGAATCGCGTTTACACGGTATATGAGTGGTATAAAAGGAATTAGCTGTTCTACTACAGGGTGAGCGGGAGGTCACTATCTGTTTTAAAATAACCATATTTCTTTCAATTATTGACCGATTGGCAAATTTGTTCTTTTTTTCCCCTTTATGTTGTAGGTTCCCTGAGAAAATCTTCTAATAGTACATCTGCCGTCATCATCAGTAGGTAATTGAGAAAATGGCGTACGAACTGACTTTGCGCGATCGCGCTATGATAGCATCACGTTATAAAGTGTGGAAATCTATCGTCTCTGTGCAGCGATGGTGGCCAGGTGTTCACGGTCAACCGCTACACTTCATCCCTACACGATCCGCAATTGCCACACAAAATTAATGACGACTGAGTCAGTTGCAGTTGTAAAAAGAAGCGGACGACCGACGACAGTGCGGTCACCTAGAATGTTGCGGCAGTAAGGGAACTGTTCTCACGCAACCCAGAAAAAACGCGACAAAACCTCACGTGAGAGCGGACTCTTCAAATACGCTGAGCGTGAAATGTTGAAAAATACCAGTGCTTTCGACCCCGGAAACCTCATTATGCACAAACATTATCACTGGAGGACTGTGATAGGCGCATGGAACTTGCAGAGATTATGATTTTGTGGCACAATGACTGGACGGATCACTTTCGGAACCTTATCTGGACCAATGAGCTGTTTTCTCGGTGGCTTCGACAATCACCACAATGTTAGGACTGTTATTGGGCATGCTGATGATTTATGTTTAAGGGCGTTCAACTAAAAGGTCACTAGCACCCCTAGAAAAAGATCACTGCAAAGACCAGATATAAAGATCAATACAAAAATCATGGCAAAAGCCAGAGATAAACATCAATATAAAAATCGTAGCAAAAACTCAGAGATAAAGATGAATATACAAAACTAAGCGACAGGTATGAAAAGCTTGATATCAATTTGACTAAATTCTCATTTGAAAGTGCACATTTGCTAAAAACTTAAAAAACCTTCTCGACCGCCTGGCTATAGTCTGTTTGGATCTCTGTAAGAACTTGCCTGCAGTTGCAGAGAGACCCGAAGATGTGCTAGAGGTATACCCTCTAGCAACACATGACGGACCGACAAATTTTTGCTACAAGCGGGCAAAGAGGAGCCTGGCCCCCCTTAAAAAGGTACCGTGCATAAAATTGTAGGGCCAATACACAACCAAGCCAAAATCACCTCCTCACGACGAGATACACGAGAGGAAGTTACACAGTTTGTCGGAAGTGCTTCACTACTCTAAGCTATTTCCGCAGAGAGCTGATCACTCTTCGCGCCACAAACCTAAAATCTGTCATTATTGGGCAGAATACAATCCAAAATGAACAGTTGAGAAAATGCAACATCGTCCAAAGGTAACAGTATGGAAAGGAATGACTTTGGACCATAAACAGTGAACGACACTTGAACATTTGCCCAGGATGTGAGGCCAATAGGACAATGCTGACAATGTTCTTTTCTGACAGGACCGGGCTCCTTCCCATTTCGCCATCGTTGTTCGTGAGTGGCTTGATGAACACTTTTCTAAGCGTTGGTTGGGTCGACAGAGATCACATAAATGGCCTGTCAGAAGTCCTGACATCACGCCATGTGATTTGGTGGGGCGTTGGCAAAAAAATTAGAAATTTACAATACAAAGCCAGGCACTCTGGAGGAATTAGAGGAACGTATCAATACTGTATTGGGAAATGTTTTATAGGAGTTTCTTCAAAAGTCAATTGATGACATACCTGCACGTTTGCAGCGCCTGGTTGACAACGCGTATGTGAAATTTTAGTGCCAAAGTGAATCTCATGAACTTGGGAGACTTCTATTTTGTATAAATCTATCTATTTTTGATAAAACTGCAGCCATTTAAAATACGAGTAGATAATGACTTTCCGCCCGCTAAGTCCAGTACTAACAACAATTTAGGCTTTAGAATGTTGAAGGAATTAACTGTGTCCAACGTTTTTACAACCAGGGGTACAAAATTAAAGATCAACCAACACACATGCTTCAAATAGCATCACCAGCTTAAATATAAACCTTTCTTTCAGTTGTGTTTTAATGCTTACCAGAAGACAAAGTCTTCCGAGAAGCATATCTTATTCTTTTCCTTTCTTGCCTTCCCACAGCTCAAGAGTCCAACAATTTTCTCTCTCTGACCTTTGCCGGACATGTTATTGCTTGATCTGGTCCATGGATATCACTGTCAATGCTACGAATACACTCTGGTGATCTACATAGCATAGGGCATATTCCGAAAATATTACAGGGAGCTAGCTGCAACAAATTGATTCCACTTTAAAACAAAACTGAAATGCAAAACTTATACTCTCCAATAAAGGAGAGTCCCGTAACACACAACCGTGGTGTCGCCCTACTCTGCGGTCAGTATGAAGCCTCGACACCACCAATCTGGCCCAACAAAATCTGCTTTTGTGATATGTTTATTTTTCTACTATTGTTATTTTATATGGAAGTGGACGCCTATTACAACCTTTTCAATTTGCCATTTGATGCATCAGAAGTTTTTCTCAGAAGCTACGATAACCGTATATACCTATTTATTGCACAGTTCTGCATTAAATAGGCACTTATATCAGCAATTAATGCGCTTCTCATTTTGTGTATCTGTGTGATGGATTATTTTTGTAATTTTAATGTCAGTTTCAGATTTCGATGATTTTGATGTGTAGCTATTCTTTTTCCAAAGTATATGCTTCAGCGCAACAACATGCCTCATTCGTGCCATTTAACTAGGGTCCAAGCACCATAGAATACAAAATATCCTTGTCTCAAATTGTGTTACATTATAAAGAGGGCCCCTTTGTCGATTTTTCCTATCTGACTTCATTAAGTAGGTTATTTTCTTATTCTCGTTGCCTGGACCCTAGCTGCTTGTTTGAATTCTATCTATATATACTCATACTCACTTTACACTATGATCCGTTTGGCTAAAAAGAAGCTATGTGCAACAATTTAGTTTGGAGATAACATTTTTACATTGCCTGACCATTCAATCGAGCTTGAGTGTCCGATTCCACAGTGCTATACACATTACCAACTCAAGTTTCACTATTTAGTTTATACAGAAACATCTATTTCCAAAGCTGAATACGAATACGTAGAGGTTTCCAAGGGACATGTTTATTGCTTTTCGCAGCAAGAATATGTACCACAGCGCATGTCGTATTCACCTGTCATCCATATCAATTGCTTAAAATTTAAAATTCATGCTTGAATAGTTTCTATTTATAATGACGTCTTTACAGCCAAACGGGTCACCTTCAGAACAAGAGACTAAATCACAAACATGAAAGAAAATTATGATGGAAGTATTCACAGCCTAAGACCTGAAATGAACCGTAGATTCTTGAAAGTTTAATTCAAAGGGCCAAAATTTATATAATTAACTATTCTTTTATCTTGTAATACCCTTATTTCGGTTTTTCATAGTCAAGAAACAAAACAAAAGGAATCCATTTATAGGTAATTTAAGCTACAGATTCAGCAAACTATATTTCAACTGTCCATTTTAAAAAGCACGTACTTGAGGGGATATATTTTTCTGTAGGTTTTCAGATAGTGAAACATACAAACGTGCCATTTTATACTAGGGACTACCAAAGTATCGTATCTCTGCATAAATATAGAAAAATACACGCCATCACCAAATATGGCGTGAACTATATTTTTTCTGTTCTGTAAAGCTGTTTTTGAAAATAGACAACTCGCTTTATTCTTTAGATTGCAGGGGAATATCAACAAAATAAACCAATAAATCTAACATAAACGTGAATTTCGTACAATATTTTCAAAATCTAAAAGCTGTTGCTTTTTTTATGCCTATGGCGACGAATAACTATCTCATTCTTCGATTATAAAACACTTAATTACTTGAAATGTTTGCATATTATATCTCAGATGACACATGTTCCTGCCTACCGACGTGGTGTGGGGATGGCGTCTGCCTCACATTCAAGAGGTCCAGAGTTGGAATCTCGGTTAGGGTGACTTACCCAGATAAGTTTTCTTTCGGGGTTTTCCCTTATCCTGAACAGATAATGTCGGGTAACTAAGCTCTATGGATCTGGGCTCATTTGAACATTCCTTCACCCATTTCATTCATCGTCCGACGTGATATACACGGTTAAACGACGTTAAAGCATAAAAAAGAAAAGACATGTTCCTCACATAAAGAATTGAAGGGCAGATTAGTATAAATTTTATTGCCATCATCCAATACATACCTATAACAATCAAACAAGATGGTTATCTACTAATGGTATTTGCAATATTTTTAAATCATGTAGCCTTTCTCCACACAAGATGTAGGTTGGTACATTATAGGGGTAATTTGGAATATACGAGATGTTACCATCGGCCATGTCAGTAAAAGCTTGCATTTAACAGAGGTGCGGTGAAATAAAGTATTCAAGACATTTAAATATAGAGGTACGAACAGAACATTGTTGCACCTGCAGATGAATTCAAATTTTCTATCCCATCTTAATAAAAATACCTGAAAAGCATTTTGAGCAAATAACATCAGTACTATCACTTGTACCTTTGCATGGGTGTATTAACATTTAACGATTTCTAGCAACACTTTGCTTTTCTACACAGACCCATTTGGCATAAACGGGTTTTAAAGAAGAAAAACTGTTCAGTTCTTAAGAAGGAGCGGGAAGTTTGGAACATGAACCAGCTTCTCCCTTCTCTTTCGTGCCATCTTCTCTCTTATAACCTTTCATTTAAGGTTAATGTACAGCGAACATGATATTGAATAATTCCATTTGTAGAGCTCGAAAAATGTAAATTAAATGCGCTTTCCAAATATCTGCTGAGCAATTGTACCTCCCTTTCTTCTCCCACTTTCTCTGTAAGACATTCTTTCAAAAATATGGTGCCTTTAGAGAGTATAAAATAAGTACTGCAGGAACAACAATCGCTGTTTTCTCAAACTTATTACAAATAAACTATTATAAAGACCATTATTCGGGGGTCAGTCTTGATATACAATATCTCGCCAACCGCTTTTATTGCATTTGTTAGCATAGTTTACTCACCTGTAAGCGCCGAGTATTCCGGAAAGCATCGAAATCAATCTCAGCTAGTTGATTAGCAGAGAGATCTAACCACTGTAGATGTGGCATGTTACCGAAGACGTCGCGGGTTACGTTGCGCAGCCAGTTGTGGGAAAGGTGAAGGTGTGTCAGAGAGCGCTCTACCGGGCGCAGATACCCGCGACCGATTCGCGAGATGTTATTGTGAGAGAGGTCCAACACCTTGACATTGGAGTGGAAATTACCCAGCATAAGATCGTCACCACTTCCAAGATACATGCCTCTTCCAGTGAGAGCGCTGACATTGGGCTCCAGAACCTGCAGTCTGTTGTGGCTCACGTTCAGTCGGAAGGATGAGAGGGTGCCCACCTGAAAACCAATATTCCTCAATGTTAGCAAACGCAATAAAAACATACGACATTCACAGGCTAAATTCAAGATTATTCAGATGCATAAAATAGATTTAAAATAATCGTATGTTACATCCACATGACTTTCTCCACAAAATATCGTTTAAGGTAAGTCCACCAAATTCAGCAGTGATCCAAAGGCTGACATTTTGAACGTAAACATGTCATATTAAGATTCCAAACGACGATATTGCATTTTCTGAATGGCTACTTTATACATTATATATATTGAAAACACTGCACACACTATTAATTTTGACTAAAATGGGTTCTAGGAGGAAAGGAATGCATTCAAGTGATTGCTGAAGTTTCATAGATTTTGTATATAAAACGGTAAGCAAATAAAGCATGTTTTGAAATTGAAGTTCAAACTTCTATGTACATTTTCCAAAGGTTCTTGATTTAAATGTGTTCTAGAGAGTATAAGCCAAAATGTGAACAGGATTCATTCACAAATATAGGTTAGAAAGCTGGGTAGCAGGGGTGTTAAGCATTGGTTCATGAACTATCATTAGTGCTTCAATGTCTAACACGGTATGTCAGGCTTTAGCACAATGAAAAAATACATTTAATGCATAATTTTCATTTCTATTTGTTGAGGGATACTTTATTATTATCATCCGGTTAAAATCTCAAGCATTTTAGGCAAGTAGTACCAATAACTAACAGAGGGTGTCAGGCAAAGAAACGGATATAAAATTCCCTTTCCTGAGCCTGAAAGATTTGTATGTTAGCCAGATTTTAATTAAATATGTTTACAATACCACATTACAATCCCATTGCCAAATAAGCAAATATGCCAAATTGAGAAATTTTCTTCTCTCGCTCAGATTTTTGTCTACAAAGAACAATCATGGCGCCTCCAAAGAAAAAAATTATGAGCTGTCGCCTCAACAGATGAAGGATGCTACTACATCTGTTAGGAGGGAGACTTCTGTTGCTACAGCAGCTAAAGCCTTCGAGGTTCCGAGAATTGTTAAAGGGCAAATATCGACAAGATAAAAGAATGGGTCCGTCAACAGTACTAACTTCGGAAGAGGAATAGTTGCTTGTATCATGGGTATTTCATATTGCCAAAGCAGATTTCCTTGTACTAAGATACAATTATTTGACAGTGTGGAACTATAAATGAAGAGGTTAAATAGACCTAATAAATTTATAAACAACCGACTGGGCAGAAAATGGTATGAGACACCCAAGAAATATCTGAACGCGTTTCACAGGATTTCTGCAAATCCAGACAAGCAGTAACTGAAAGTGATATAAGATCATGGTTTGCTGAAATAAAATAATGTTTTGAAAGTGAAAACAGATTAATGTTTTGCAAGATCCAGAACGAACATTCACTGCCGATGAGACTGTGCTTTTCTTTGTCCAAAAGGGAATAGAGGGCTTGTTCGTGGAGGTGAAAAATCTGTGTACAATTTCACTTATTATGATGAAAAAGAATGTTTAACAACCTTGATAACAGCTAATGCATCCGGCATATTAGCACCTCCAATGGTAATTTATTCATATCAGCGAATCCCAGCTTCCATAGTCAATTCTATGCCTAGTGATTGGGGAATAGGTAACAAGAATCTGAGTGGATGATTGGAGAAACCTTTTGTGAATACACAGCAAACGTATTACACCCCTGGTTTATCAGGAAAAAATTAAACTTCCTGTGATAATCTTTGTTGATGGACATGTTTCACATCTAGCAGAAACCTTAAGCAACCTTTGTTCTGAAAACGGAATCATACTTGCAGCTTTATATCCTCAATCAGCACATATACTCCAACCCGTGGACGTTTCAGTCTTTAATCTTTTAAAGACTGCCTTGAAAACAGGAGCCCATCAATGGAGAGTGGATCATAATGGCCAGAGTTTGAGAAAAGAGTTTGAAAGGATCTGTGACAGAGTCTACAGTAAAGAATGGATATAAGGGTTGTGGTTTGTACCATTTCAAATCTGATGCTATAGACCACAAAAAAGTTATCAAAGGAATGGGACAGTCAGGAAAACAAGTTCATGACGAATCAAATAATAATCCGCATATGAATGATATCCTGCTAACATTGGAAAGAAAGATTGGTTTGGAGAAGGTATTGAAGAAAGTATCTTTCGTCAATCATGCAATGCATAGGCAGGAGCTGTTGAAGATGCAGTCTTTTCAGCCTGTGGAGGTCAATGAAAGACAGTAATGCACAACAAGGAGAAAATTATGAAGAAACACCATAAAACAATTTGATATCAATATAGACAAACCTACCACATCAACATTCAGCCCAAGTACATCGACAACTGTTACAAGTAATGCACACTTACCAGTACATTCAAGCAATGAGTCTCAAGAGAAACACGTGAATACACGTGAACAAGTAATTCCTTCTCTATACAAGAAAGCATAATTTTGGCCTCCGCAATCTAGTGCGTCCAAGGGAAGATTTAAGTAGAAAACGGCATCAATTGTTACAACAAACCGATGGAAAGTATATCACGCCAGAAAGGGAGAAAAAAGAACGCATGGAAAAAGAAGAAAGAAAAAAGAAACGAGAGAAGAATAAGAAGGGGAAAAAGCAAAAATAATACAATACTCGAAAGGGAAGACTCTGCAGTAAATGTGGTGCTGGAATCTGAAGGAGGGGGTGAAGACTGGTGCAAAAAATCAACGTGACTTGCAATTTCCATAACAAAATATTAAATTTACAACCAAATTATTATGTGATCGTTCAGCATAAACAGGAATTCTTCCCAAGAGTAGTGCTTTCTAGAAACCATTGGAAGCTTATGTCAAAGTCATGTTGATGAGTTTCGATGGCTGGAAGAGGCCACAAGTAGAGGATAAACTATGGTATAACCTTGAAAATGTTCTGGAAAATATTGAATCTCCTATTTATGGCCCTAAGAAGCACTTGTATTCTGTGAAGTAGATGTTGAAGTATCATAAGAAATGGACATTGGTAAAATCTTAAAAGTGAAACGTGGTTGCTTAGTTTTATTGTGTTATTAACTTCCATTTGATATGTTTCATTGCCATGATCATATAAAAACATAATTTATAATTAACAAGACCGCTTCCTTAAAAATTGGCTTTGCATAATTCATAAGATTCAATTTTGTTGTATATCTAAAATAATATTTCAGGTTAAAGTGTCCTTTATGTTTTTGTACAATTTGCTAGTGAGTCAACTTAAAGTAGCTTTTGGAGCATTCTCGTTTTATGGGTGTCAGCTAAAAGTACAGCTCAATTAAAATGTTAAAAAATATTTTTTAAAACGCTACTATTTATATTGTTGAATTGTGTTCACTGTATCTTGTACCCAAAAGTATAACTTACTCCAATTTTCTTGTGTCATCCCCAAAACTCTTTTATTTGCTCCTTAGAGGGCAGAACGTCAATTTCCCCCCTTAAAGTGTTAGTCTTTGGTGCATTCATCTTATTTTATACAGCTTCTACAAACTATTGTCACAAAAGCTTATTTTTATATGCACTTCATATTAATGCTTATAAACCTTTGCAGAAATAGTTTCATTATACATTTCGATGTCAGTACAAGGGGGATTGAGGAAACCAAAGAGACAGTCAAATGTTGGGAAGCCTGTCGCTATGTGCTGGCCTTGAAATTCCACACCCTTACCATGACATCGCGAAAAGGAACTGAATAGCGTCAGCACTCGAAAAAACGAAGCATTGAAAAATCCAAACCAACAATAACCTATATTCTCAGAAATAGTCGTCACTAAGTTATTTAAAACAAATCGTGTGTTTTGAAGAGTTCTAGATTTTCTGTGTATGAGTTTTATCCATTTCTTATGGTTCACCAATTATGCAAAATTATACAAAATTGTTTCCGAAT
Source organism: Deroplatys truncata (assembly GCA_030765065.1). Taxonomy (NCBI): domain Eukaryota; kingdom Metazoa; phylum Arthropoda; class Insecta; order Mantodea; family Mantidae; genus Deroplatys; species Deroplatys truncata. The sequence goes on from CM060976.1 coordinate 32,872,136, forward strand.
GAAGAGAATTTCAGGGGCTATTCCCACCAAACTCGTGATATACATTTTATTTGTCATGCAAATATCTTAAATACCTGGTATTTTAATATAAATCATTAGCCATTTTAGAAAACCAATAAGATAAGGAAATTTCTCCATGTAAATGGTAGGTTTGGGATGGAGGGATTTTCTTCAAAATCTTAGTGTCACATTACTGGAAGATCCTGAAGGAGCAGTGTTGGTATTTATCCGAGATTTCATTTTTGAGTTATGCTGTTGACAGAATCACACACACGCATTTTTATATTATTATTATTATTATTATTATTATTATTATTCAGGGGACCAAAAACATTTATTTCCGGTGAAATCCCTAAATCGAATTTTTCGGTGGAGTCCATTACTTCCTCTACCTACCAGGTAGGTGGTAAAGAAAGTAAAAATAGGACAGGTTCTGTCTGAAAATAAGACAAAGCCTTTATAAGGAGGAGGAGGAGGTGGTGGTGGAATGGAATGCGATACTGAATTTGAGGTACAAACGTGACAGCAGATCATTGAAATGAGAAGCATTATATCCACCCTTTTTAAATTTAGTTTGTTAAATTGTTGCTTAGCTAAGACTATAGTCTTTTTCATTACGAATCATTTTGACACTACTAAAAACGTTCATGATAGTCGCAGTTTAACTGTCTCGGCTGCTGCGCAACGCTCCCAACTCAAGGCCACTTTCTGTCGTTCGGTGTTTACTTCACTGGATTATTTCGTTTAGTTTAGAAATTGTAGGCGTGGCCATTTCCAAAATGTGTGCTTAGACTTTCTCGTATGATACCTTTGGTCTGGATGGTGAATTTACATCTTAATTTTCTTCTCAACGTGCAAACTTGCTTGTAAAAAGAATGATAAAAGCAGTAACTTATCTAAACCTACCCCCATATAAATAGAGGTAGTTACTTCACAGTCAATGTTCATAAAAAAAATCTGATGTGCTGCACTCACGAGACTTTCCCTACCCTTGTACAAACTATTTTTATAAACGCTTATTCTCCATCTATTCATGTTAATCGAGATAAACATTTGCATAAACTATTTTATTGCTAATTTTCTTATAGTTACAAGGGGAATATGGTAGGTAGGCTTTAAGCGATAGTCAAATCTTTTAAGAATTGGTTGCTATGTGGAGCATTCCGTTCTCTTTGCATGTCCAGGACATAAACAAGTGAGTAACGAATTCCCATTTGAGAAAAAGTATAAGTATTGGAAAATTCAAACAAATAACAAGAAATATCTCGGAAATGGTTCACTCGACAAAAAAATGTGTATATGACATAAATTGTGTTTTAATGAGGTGTACATTTTTTGCGTAGCAAAATTTTGCCTATCTCTTACGGCTTACTAGTTGTGCTAAACTAATTCAGAATGAAGAAGACTTTTAGGGACATTCCGAGAAAATTCAAGATATGCGTTTCTTTGCCATGAAAATATCTTAAAAAGTATGATATTTTAATCAAAATCGTTACAGCCATTTTTGAGAAAATATAAATTTTCGAAAAAATGTTCCATGCAAAGAGTATTCTGGAGTGGGGAGTTTTCTTGAAAATCTTCGTAACTCAAATACCAGGTTTGGTATTTATCCGACTTTTCGTTTTTGAGTTATGCTGTTCACATACTGACAGACACGCAGGCACACACACGGGTATGTTTCAAATCATGCTTTATTTGGATTCAGGGCACCTCATAAAATGCATTTCCGGTGAAATCTCTATATCGAATTTTTGGGTGGAATGCAATACTTACCCTACTTACTATACGTAGTAGAGAAAGTAATAAGTAACCACAAGTGTCTAATTGAAAACGCAAATGTATTGTTGTTTATTTGACTTTGGAAGTACCTTCATTTATGACCAAGTTTTCACAATGCCACGTGTATGTGATGATAGTTGAGAATGAATTAAATTCTTATGGTATATTTTAAACCTTTTAAAATGTTTCTTGATCACATACACATTATGCTATTTTTTCTTCAGGTTTAGATATTACTACGTTCCATTACAATCTATCCCATTCCCCCTCACTCAGGTAATATTAATTAATAATATTGCAAGTATTCAGTAGACCTATAAGGGGCTCCACCATACAAATTGATTCTAAAAAAGGGTTCTGCGAGTAAAACATGTTGAAATATCCTGCTATATTGGCAATTCTTTTTCAAATGTAACATGCTTTTAAACGAAATGTGTTGCCTCAAATTCCTGTGCATTTGTGTAAGAGTATGAGTAACACCTGAGAGTTTCAATTACTTATGATTTGTTTTTGTCATCGGTACATATTTAATTTTCATTTGGCGCCTTACTTAGCGCATTAGCAAATATATGGTAACACACAGAGTACAGATAAACAAATCAGTCTACTTTAAAATATTCAGCACATCTGCAGACTAATCGCCCTGTAACATCTTCCATGCCGGTGAAGTTTATGTATATTGTTAGCCTAGAGCTTTATTAGTTTCTATGTTTTTATTTTTCATTTCATTTTATTTTTTGTGAAAGGCAGGGTTTCAGTCCCCTAAAGACTACTTCCATAAGCTTGAATCACCTTTCAGTTCATTTGGCAAATAACCTGCTAGGTTCATGGTGAACTAGTTACAAAATATAAATTTTGGATGACATAATTTACTGCATTGGCTCTTAATATTATGGATTAGCTACCTTTGACTGAGAGCCACAAAACTGGTTATACTAATAATGCTGTTTGTTTTTACATGGACCAAATTCCTTAGACATAATGTGCAGTTACCCGTTTGCTTGCAACCCTCGTAAATTAAAACTGATGTGTGTGTGTGTGTATGTGTGTGTGTGTGTGTGTGTGTGTTCTAAAAGATTTGACTGATTCTACGTTTTGGCCAAAACTGCTTCTCCACAGCCAATGATTTAACTAACGACGGATGAAACGTTCACTTTTGACTGCGACTGCTATTTAGGAGTACGTTTTCTGTTACTTTATTCAGAATTATTTTGCTCTCAATTGACACAAAAGTTTATAAATGAAAAGAATGTGAACCTATTTTAGAAAATAACTTGTAACATCAAAATTAAAAGTGAACTAATAAAGGATCCTCATCAAGCTATTTTATCTTTTTGCTGAAACAGTTGGTTTCGAAATGATCAAAATGGTCAAAAACGGAGATTACATTGTATTTCATAAGTCTGAAGTGGTTGATCATCCCTGAAGTAACACCAGCATTTCTAGAAATACATTAAGCCGCGAAAACATAGAAGTTCGGAAATATATCCTCAAAAGTTAACAAAAGCTAACATCATATTCACCTGATCCAACATGGCAAAGTCCAAATCTTCCAATTCATTGTAGGCAAGGTCAAGCAGTTCAAGTTCTGGCAAAGCCTGGAAAGCCTCGTCGGATACTTGACGCAATTTGTTTCCACGCAGATCCAGTCGCTTGAGACGGCCCATGTTCATGAATGCACGTCGTTCAACTCGGGAAATGCGGTTGTCGTCAAGCATGAGTCTCTCAACAGAAGGCAGGTCCACAAAAGTATGGGTAATAATAGAATCGATGCCGTTGAAGGAAAGATGAATTTCTTCTAGATTTGCATGAATTCCACCCTGCAACAAACATCACTATTGTAACTACAACAAATAGAAATTGACATTATTGTTATTGTTATTATTATCATCACTGTCATTCATATTTTCCCCCCAAAAGTTTCATAGCTTGCCCATATTCTAGGTTCTCTCCAACTTAACTTTATTCTGTCTGATAACTTCAGTCCCTGAACAATAAACTCTCTATACCTATGTATTGCCTCTTCAGGGCCTCCAAATTTTAACAATGTGCTTTATCTTCAGGAATATATTCTGCTTCTTAGGGAAGCAAAATTTAGACTGCTCTTACATGTATGTTGACAAAGAGCCGAAGTAACTGTTTAAACAGAATTATCATTAGACACCCGGGGGAATTTTAAGACTAAAGAGAGTAAGCCATGGTAGCCGATATAATAATACTCCGTGGCTGATTATCATATTTCATACTACGTAAACTAAAGGTTAAAATGACACATTTCATAGTTGTAACACCACTCTGTTGATGACTCACCTGGAAGGTACCTTTGGGCACATTGTCAATCTGATTGTCCTGCAACTCCAGCACCTTCAGCCGTTTCAGGAAGTGGAATGATGTCTCAGGCATGCTTCTTATTCTATTGTTGCTCATGTCTAGATGTTGTAAGTTGACAAGAGGACGAAGTGCATCTGAAGGAATATTAGATACAGAACTGGACATGCCATGGGCGATCTTCAGGTGGAGTAGAGAATGTCCAATCTGGAAATAAAATACTGCTCTATAGTAATTAAAAACAAAATGAAGAAAAACATAATCAGCTCTGGAAACGATTAATTCATTTGTCAAAAGGTGGCCATTTACAGTTGGAGACTTTGAAAACTGGTTGCTACTCTCATTATATTTGCAGTCAAAAGAAAGGGGGGAAACATTTCTCTTGTTTAAAATATCGTAACTTGTATCAAGTTGCATAAAGGAATGGACCTGTTATTTTTAAGATTTATGCTTTTGTGACATTTTATTAAATCTGCAATACGGTATTTAAGACAAGTCATTAAGATGGACTAAGACTAAGATACTTTAATATTGGACTAAGACATTTTTCCACCCAGAAAGCAAGCCTCTGAAATCTTAATTCACCAACCTCGGAGAAAGCATCTGATTCCAGTTGCGTAATTTCATTCTCAGACAAATCCAGTATCTTGAGACCACGCACATGACGGAAAGCGTGGTTCTTTATCACCTTAAGACCACCATTAAAGATGCGAAGTTCCTCTAGATCAACGCCGAACTCCAAGAAATCTTCTGACTGAATATGGGTCTGTGGCATTCGGCTGAGGGACAAGGACCTCAGATTGCGCATCCTATAACATTTAACAAACAGCTCCGAATAATGATAGTGTTATATCTAAAGTACTCAGTTTATACGTTCGTGCTGTAATAAACAGGTCAAAATCCTAAGTAAATAAAATCTGCAAACCATTTTGAAATTTTTTGTCATACTTTTGTGATAATTGTTTTAAATACCTGAGAAAGAGTTATAACAGATTCAACATTTAATATCGTGCATTCTTTTGTTTTATTGTTTATATATTTTCATGAGTACTAACAATAAAATATGTATCTATAAGAATACTATTTACGTTAATTCCATGTAGCATAACATTCAAAATAGCAAAACTATTGTTTAATACGATCACTGACAATGTCAAATTTGATCACCGACCAAATCTAAGAGTAATGCTACAGCTGGTAAACTTATTCACCTGCGCAGATCCGGCAGAGAGGTGATTCCCATTTGACGGCCACTGATGTCAAGTCGGTACAAGGAGTACTGAAAACCATTAAGTGTATCTCCAGGTGCAATGGATGGAATGCGGTTGTCACGGACATTGAGCGTTCGCAGGAAGTCAAATTCATGTAACAAATGATGTGGCACATCCGTAAGGTTGTTGGCACTTAGATCTAGCGACGTTAGGCTGGCTTCCAACCCTCCAAAGGCTCCTTGAGAGAGCTCTGTTAGACCACAGCCGCGAATTGACAGCTCCCTGATTCGTGCATCCCGGAATGCATCAGCCTGTAACACAGAGGAGTTTCATTAGTTGATCGAATAGGCCATAGAGTTGTGAATTAACTCACCTACCTATCTACACAGCATTTCCAGGAATTTAGAATAACAGAAAAAATACAGATTTCCCCACAGCATTCCCAAAACTTAAAATAAACATCAGATACTCAATAAAACACCCCTTTTATGATGGAATGAACATGACGCGACGCGTTCATACGAACCTGAATAACCACAAGAGGATTTCCGTCCAAATACGTCTTGTTTAAGATATCAAAATGTTGAAAGGCACCAGGAGGAAGATGTTGAATGTGGTTGTAGTCGAGACGAAGAGTGTCCAAAGACATCACAGATCCTGGAGATTCTGGCTCGGAGTGAGATGCACTGTGCAGTCGCATGATGCGGTTGTAAGCCAAGTCCAGATGCCGCAGTAGACGAAGGGAGCTGAGTTGTCTATATGGGACGCTGTTCAGGAGGTTATCAGCCAGGTTAAGACGCACCAGTCTTGGAGGTCCAGCTCGGAATACGTCTGATTCAATCTCTTGGAGGTTATTGCCACTCAGATCCAGCGTTTCCAGAAGTGGGAGTGAAGAAAAAGCATCTTGAGGTAGCGAAGACAGGGAGTTATCCGCCAAGATAAGCGTTTGTAGGGAGTTCTCCAGACCACGCCAGCTTTCAGGCAGCACTTCCCAGATCTGGTTACCTGAAAAATTGGGTTTTTGTACATCAAGGAAAACAGAAGTAAGATGTACACTGACTAGAGGGAATAGACTCCCTTCAAATTTTTTTCCATGTTTTCTTTGTTTTTTCCTTTCTCTTTTTGGACAACTGCAGTAACAACTAATATGCTGATTATATTTAACCTTTCTGTTAGACTCAATTGTAATAACATGCGGTTAATTTTAAGTCCAGCATCACGTGAATATCTTTTAAAGCATTAATATGAATTACTTGAACTTTGGTATGAGAGATAACTAGATGTTATGAATAAACATCGAAGTTTTAAATTTGATACGGTTTTATTTTACCAGTCATGCTCCCAAATGCTTGATTTTAAATGAACTATTCTGTATTTTTCTTAGACATTCTAACACTTTTCAAAATATGACATTTTTGAGCGGCTAGTTTTATCTAGTACATTTTGATGCATTGTTTACATTTGATAATTTGTTTAAAAATAAATATTTTATGTGGAACTGTGCTGAATTGCTTTTACGAAGAACTTTGTAAAATTCCTCGGGCTAACTGACAGATGTCATGAAGATGGCCAAATTACTACGATAGTTATTAAGTTATCCTTAGATGACGCGCTGTAAAATTACAGATGCACGAGTGTAGCCACTTCTTTGTGACGATGGTGTAAACAAATTAGTGTTAACATTTTCTACAAAATAGTTAAAACTGAAACACAAACTGTCACAAATTACTTAGTTTTGAAGGGCTTAATCCCAAAGAAATATAAAAGGAGTTAGATTCGACATTAATGGATTATTCCCCTTTGTTTACCAAGGTTAAAATGTGGGTTGTACATTCGTTCAAGAAGATTAGCGTTCAGGGTGTCCCAAAACACTACGACTGTGAAGAAAATTCACAATGCTGCACTCGGTGATCGCCAATTGAAGGTGTGCGAAATGGCTACATTAAAAAGACCGATAGGACATTTTACACGAAGTTTTATGTGAGAAAAAGCTTTGCGCTCGATGGGTGTCGCGTTTAGTAATAATGGACCCGTAATAACGAATCAAAATGGACGTTTATCAAGAGTTTATACGCAATTTCAGGGAGTTTCTCACGTTCCATAACAGTAGATGAAACATGGATTCATCACTACACGCCAGAGACGAAAGAGCAGTCCAAACAGAAGGTATCAAAAGGTAAAAGCGCACCAAAGAAAACAAAACTGTTCCACCTACAGAAAAGTCATGACTATGATTTTCTGAGATTTTATGGTGTAGTTCTCATTTACTACCTACAGAAGGGCAGACCTATCGCCGGGGACTATTGCGCTTCACTACTGGACCAAGTGAGGTAAAATGTTCGCATGTTGTGAAAAAACTAAGTTCTCTTTCATCACGATAATATGCCTTCACACAGTCCGCGATTATTGTTGCTGAAAAACTTCATGACTTGGCTTCCAAGGGCTTCCACATCCGCTATATTCGCCGGATTTGGCTCCCAGTGATTACCGGTTGGACTAATCTTATGATGAGAGTATTACAAATTTGAAGTCGGACTAAATGTATTGATTTACAAGCTATCTATGTTAGAATATATATATTTCACTTAAATCTCGTGTCTTGTTGGTCAGACCGAGAACTTTTAGAACGCCCTTCGTATGATATATATTTTTATCAAATGGAACAGCGCAGAAGTTTCTATCTATCTATAGATTATTTAATGCATATACAGAGGAAATGTAATAGTGGTTATTTTTCTTTCTTTTAAGATATCTCGCAAGCTACTTATTCGATTTCATCCGTTTGTTGAATGATAAGATAGCTTGAACCTTTGTAACTATTACAGGCTATCGCTTTATAGGAGCAGCTTATTATTTACAAAGAGAATTCAATATCAACATGACTAACTGGATTCAGAGTGTTCATTTTTCACGGTCTTCTTGATGTTCCCAAATTATTCATTGTTGACGACGGAATTTTAAAAGACAGTAATCGTCATAGTAGTAGATTGTGATACAAGGCGTAACAGTAGGATTATATAAAACCACTTTTAACACGTGTGGCATAAATTATTTTTTAGACAGCGCTCGAATTTGTAAAATGTCAATACTATATTGATCCCTGAAACTTACAGAGATCACGTTTAGAAAGCGTTCTTCAAACAAAAGAAATAACGTTAAAAGGGACATGTTAGATGTTTTGTTGATTCGCTAGCAGACATTTTCAGTGAAATTATTTTTACCATGTTTTGCCTTACACCAGGTAATGAAGCGATTAAATGCTGTATCACATTGCTTTCTGGATTTTATGGGTAGGTATGTGTAGTGTTATTCTTTCTTCTGGTTTCACTGCCATTTCAGTTTCTTCCGAATTCATAATTTCCGCCATTTAATGTTTTTGTAGGTTGGACAAATGTATAATGTTTTAGATCAAAGAAAGCTGCCAATATAAAGTATAGTTTAACTCTACAACGAATTGCGATACATTGAAGTATGGCGATTTATATTGTAAACAGATAATGCGAGCGCTACGAGAAATTAATCATGTAAAAACACACAATAAAAAGTAAAATCTAATCAAAACCAGTCAAGTTATTAAACATGTGCAAATACAAAGGTAATTGCCATGCGATTGGACTTGAAACCAAAGTTAGTCATACTGAAGATTATCACTTTTAGCTCGTATGCTCTGTGTTAGAAGGTCATGCTGCTAAAAGCAACATTTGGTGTAAAACTAAACAAAGATTGACTTTTTACCGAAATATGTATTTTATACATATGATAGATGCGCATGCGCTATAATGTTATTCCTAAAGTAGTAAAATGTTTTATGGATAAGGCCGCCTGCAAGCTCAAGCCATCAGGTTTCAAGGATGGATGCTTAGGTGACCTTCAGGTAGTGCTATCTTTTTGGTGATTTAAGGATATAATATAAACTGAGAGCGGCAGATTCGTTAATAAAATTGTCGTTGACCCAGACAGTAAATTACAAACAGACAGCAAAGTGTATGTTACATTTTATATAATATGCCTATAGAGCAGCCTATTCACGGACGTAACAGATAAAATCATATATTGCGGCTTAACTTTATGGAGAATTGTAATGCAAAAGCAAAAAAAAAAAAAAAAAAATAGCATATTTAGACTGATTTATAAGCGAATTTTCAACATGCAAATTTTTTTTCGTTAAGAAATCACACAAGCCTTTAGACACGCAAGCCTGCGAGTGAGATACATGAACGAATAGTAGAATTAAAATGCTATTTAGACTCTTTTTTGATTTTTGATTCGCTTTAGTTAAAGATGTCTCACATTTGAAAATTAGAATTAAATTAAACTACTTTTCTTATACACATTGCTTCAAATAATACAAAAGGAATTTATATAATGTGAATGTTTTGCTCAAACTGTAATTACACTTAAAAAGCCAGTGTAATATGTTCATAACTTTAGATCACAATTTTAACATTTTATAATGAAGAAAGCTTTGATACTTATGAGTAAAAGGTATATGATTGTATATAAGGTTTTGTATATTTTTTGTAAGATAATTTTTAAACACAAAGCGGTTTATTTAAACCACACGAAATAGCGAAAGTTTTTGTTTCATGCGTTGCTCTTCAGTTGTTCTAAGCATAAAAGCGACTAAACGTTCAGCGGGGAGTGTAACAATATGCAACTGACACAAATAAAAGGCCTTATTCGTTCAATTTGTGATAAATATAACGATTTTGGGATGAAGATGACATAACCGAGTGACTCTACCACAACAGAACGCTTTTTGGACGCAAGACTCGTTTGGGGTAATTGATTTTTGGACCGACTCAATGGTTTTGCTTACGTATCTAGACGCTGTAGTAATGTACACGATACATGATGTGGCTACTTATAACCCAGCTTTATAAAGTTCTTAAATGAAAAGCAAAATCGTACTTCGGTGACAAGACGATTTAGCTAAATTGCGACTGGGCCAGGGTAATTTGTCTTTAATTAGATTCATTCCCTACACTCCACAGAGTCTGGAAATATGGATATGGGAGTGAATGTGAGTGTGTTTCCTAACGAAAATAAATCACATAAAAGGTAAAACCTATAGTCAACGAATTACACCATCAGTTGTTTCTAAAGTCAACGCCTCCATATGACCATAGATGTTAAAGGAGGTTATTATTGCAAAACAAACAATAGTAATTTAAAAAGTTAAAATTACATAGGATTGAAGAATATAACCCCTGAAGTATTTCATAGGGAAATATTTATATTTGCCATAGGTAACAGTGGATTAGGCGACTTATTTATCCAACTGCTTGTAATAGTACAATGTATACGAATATCCACATGGGTAAAGTCACTCGTAAGGGATAGAATATTCCTTGTTAATGCATACCACTGATGAATAAGTCAGAATATAATTGTATGTAATGCGCACAAAAAATATAATCAGGGCCATAAAGACCTGAAACCAAACCAACCGAACTGTAAACAAGGAACCAAAACTGTAAAACAAGATAGGCTTTTTCTGGCAGCAAAAGTCTGATTCATGTAAAACATACGAAAGATCCACGGAAACTGTTATTTTTCCCCTTTCTATTTTAGAAATCAAGAAATCAGAAATGTTTAATTGCATATTATCTACACATCGTATGCAATGTATAATACTCAACTTCCAACAGTATAGCTGTATCTGTGGATCTCTCCTCCATCAACACATTATTATTATTATTATTATTATTATTATTATTATTATTATTATTATTATTATTATTATTATTATTATTAATTTACTTATATATTGCAAGTTTGAATTTTAATAACACGTTGCTAGGATAAAATGTGAGAATGTAATTGCTCACACGCTATATGATTATGGGCCTTCATTGTGGAGTACGGACAAACTAAGGGACACACAAAAATAAATAATTATTACAAAAGACATGTACTGCAATTGCCAGGAAGCCTTGGAGAGGACAGTCTTTAAGTGATGTGTGATTATCACTCAGGACTGAGATAAGGATGTGTTTCGTCCCAGGTTGTAACGGTCATTTTCAGAACACAAAGGGACAGGTTGAATTATGGTCTAAAGCACTGTAGAGAAATATAGGTAACGTTAGAGGAAAGAAGCTTCTGTACCTCCAAAACCTCTTGTTTTCTTAATTATTGGTTACCATCTTACCTCTAAGGTCAAGTAGTTTCAGTTTTTGTAGATGCCTCATAGCTCGGCTGGGGATCTCTGTCAAATCGTTATACTGAAGTTCCAGCTCCCAAAGTGAGCGCTCCAGTCCCAGGAATGCTTCATCCGGAACTCCAGGAAGAGGATTTCTACTGATCTCCAATCTGTATAAACCTGAGGAAAAAAGAAAGGACGGTATAGATGTTTTTGTACAGCTGATATCAGTCAAGATTCAAAATCCTTTATCACTTAAGATAGTGGACTTATGTTCATTCTCCTGCAAAATAAGTAAACATTGCATTTGATACGATTAGCTCACAATTTCCTGAAAAAGACCCACAGAGCTTGATATGTTGACAGCATGACATGATGACCGATAACAAAGGTTAGTTAAAATATTTGCTGGTAACAGAGAAGCCATTTTTATTACATTCCAAATGTGCTTAACTCCCTAAGGACATTCTTTTCAACTATGGGAGTAATGTAAAGAATATATTTGTAGCGAAATTGGTTCTAAGGTATGAAAACTAGTGGAAGTTGTATTGAAACGTGTCAAATTGTAAACATACAAGCATTAGTTTCAAGAACTCTCCTAGTTCTGAGTTTTTTAGCAATATCTGTAACCAACACCTAATCAGAAAATGTGTTTCTCATTGATGAGGGTGATATGCCCGAAGGCATGTCTAGTCCCCTTAAGCTAGGTCATAAGTGACAACCAAGACTTGTCCAAGGGCGTACCAAGAAAGGTGACAGTGCAGTGTTTTGCAATTGCTTTTGGTAATATGGCAAGGAGATGAGAATACGTATACCATTATGCCGCAGGATCAATTTGTAGTATTGTTTCATTCCACGACGAAAACGGTTCTCCTAAGAGTGTCTCGGTCACATTAAAAATATGCCTTAAAATACTTCTATCATAGGTTTTTAGCAATAATGTTTAAAAGAAAGCCAAGACAAAACTTATTGGTGAACTTCAATCTTTAGAAAACAACCCAACGTTTAATACTGATACATCTTAACTGTAATGTAAGCAATATCACTTAATTTTAATAAAACTACTTACTTTGGACGAAAATTTAGGTTTTCATTTAGGAACTAACTGAAGTTATAACTCCGCTTACGTTACTATTTTAACTGCAAAAGTACTCTCCCTTTATCTCTCACTCTCAATATACCTACCCTATGTTGACCACTGTTTCGAAACTTCCCTAGCTCCATAAATCACCCCTCACTGTATCTCCTCTCTACCAGTCTACCATCTGTCTCCCTCCTCTCTCTCTCTCTCTTTGATACACGTGTGACGTTTCAGAATGTATAACACTACCTTTCTCTGAAATATTAATATGAATTAAAACTTAAGTAGGAGATTTAACATTAGTGTACAAATACTGTACAATACATGCTCTGAAATATAATCTACCAGGTCAGTAGTAGCAATTTCCTTTTGATACAATAAACGGCTACGAGGAACTTAAAGTCGGAGAAGTTGCCCAATGTTAAAGGGCCATTGACTGACTGGGAACTCAATTTGCTGGGATTTAGTGTGACAGGTCTGTACATTATACAGGTTACAAACAGCTATAGGCATCAACATTCCCTCTAACAAATGCATAACAATGAAACAGTCACTTTATAGGAACGACGAACTTGTGTATATGCTCCTTATATTTGGAGAATGCAAACATTCCGACAAGCGACTGCACATGATGCCAGCAGACATCTAGATCGCAAGTGTTCCGTGATGTAGAGAAGAAATTCCCTAGCGTAGTATTCTTCATGTGATATCTCGTGCATTGAAGGTAAGGCCAAGAGAGCCCTGCAGGAAGTGAAAATGGTGCAAGAAGCTGTTACCTCAAAATCTTATGCACTTACAGCGTAAAATATGAGACTATAACTAGTTTACGTACCTACATAAAATTATCAAACGCCAGTGTCACAACCATATGGCCATGCCCGTTGTGAGGCTTTCTACGAGTGGATTACTGAATGGGAGAGTAACCACATGTGAGCATACATTATTATGCTGTTTACGTATGTACTGTCTTATGTTATTTTTATTGAACGGTCACGGTACCGGTCCTCGTATTTTCCAGTCACACGAAAGAGCGATGGATGTATTAATCGTCTCAACGAGCTCAACTGTGCTGATGAATCATGTTATTATAAGGGTGTGCAATGTTGCTTCAACAATAATGCTCGTATGTGCATTTTAAGCGAAATGTCACCGGCTCTTATTATAAAAATCTGATGTGTTACACTCACATGACTTTCTCTACTCTTGTACAAACTATTTTTACAAACGCTTATTCTCCATATGCTTCATGTTAATCGAGATATTGAGATGTTAATCTTATTGCTAATTTTCTTGTAGATGCAAGGGGAATTACTAGGCTTTAAGCTATAGTCAAATATTATAAGAGCTGGTTGCTATGTGGAGTATTCCATTCTCTTTGCATTACCAGGACCAAAAAAAATGAATAACAAATTTGAGAAAAAGTATAAGTATTGCAAAATTTAAGGGAATAACAAGCAATATCTCGAAAATGGTTCACTCAACAAAAAAATGTATATGACATAAGTTGTGTATTTTAACGCAATCTACATTTTTTGTGTAGTAAATTTTTGTATATCTCTTATGGTTTACCAGTTATGCAAAAGACGTTCACAATGAAGAATACTTTTGGAGACATTCCCAGAAAATTCGAGATATGCATTTTATTTGTCATGAAAATATCTTAAACATATGATATTTTAATCAAAATCGTTAGAGCCGTTTTTGAGGAAATTAAACTTTTCGAAAAAATGTTCCATGTAAAGGGCAATCTGGGTTGGGGGGATTTTCTTGAAAACCTTTGTGTCGCATCTCTGGAAGATACTGAACCTAAGTACCAAGTTTGGTGTTTATCCGACTGTTCGTTTCTGAGTTATGCTGTTCACAGACAGACAGACAGACACACACACACACACACACACACAGACACACACGGACATGTTTCCAAAAATGCTTTTTTTTGGATTCAGGGGGTTTCAAAACATGTATTTCCGGTGAAATCTCGGTATTGAATTTTTGGGTGGAATACAATACTTCCCCTACTTACTATACGTAGTAGAGAAAGTAAAAATCTCAACGCTCATAGTATAGAGCAACAAGTTGATGATGAGCCGCTGGCTCATTGTTCAAGGGAGGTCATGCAGCACACATTCTTTTAATAGCTTGACGGGTTTTGAACAGAAAAATAGTTAGGGAGTGGTTTGCTCTGCACAACACCCACATAGATACTTATGTATAGGCTTCTTGTGCGATCAAATACGTACAACATTGCCTGTAAACAGGGATGATCTTGTGCATAAACTTCGTGCAACAACAGTATCATATCGGCTATGTTAACAAGAATGAGGCAGAGCATAATGAGAAGAGCAAGATTATGTGTGGAACAGTGAAAGCGCTATTTTGAACATTTGTTGTAACAAAACGTGCAACATTCACACATATTTTGCTTTCCTTTGAATGTGAATGCCAGGTGCGCAAACCAACATATAGCGGAGTATGCATCAACACCATGTACAAATTCCTTAGGCTTGCACTGTTATCCATAGCAACCAAAAGATAGCATTAAATTTCCAAGAGTTATAATACACAATCAAACCTTAGCTGGTTTGGTGGAGCGAATTATACTGCTGAAAAATTGCCACAATTCCTTAAATATTCACTTACTGATATGTGTAACATAAAATGTCAGAAAACATTTTGTTTATAAGCCCTTTTAATATAACTCAGTAAGCGAGATAGTTGGACGCTTACTTCCTTCCTCTTTGGGAAAATAAAAGGGTTGCATATAGCCGATTATTTAATTGGGACCTAAAGTATGTTATAAACCAAGTTTTCAGTAATCGGTTCAGCCATCATCGAGTGCAGAGGTATTATACAACTCACTCCCACAAGTAAACCAATATATGCATTAACACCAATTAACAAATACAAAATTATTAGCGATGGTTTTATTCTATGTATGGAAATATCTAGATGACGTCATACAGACTAACTACAAGAGAAGCGTTCCATAGTTTATGAATCTAGTCAAAATGGTGTATTGTAATTAGCTAACATTGCATTTCCAATTTTTTTCCATTCTGGTGCATTTGATATATCTACAGTCTTGCTGTGCATGCAAGTTCTCTTTTACATATGTGCAAATGTGTGAGTGTACCTAAACGTTATTGGGTTAATTTGCTAGATATGTTAGTCGAAACATAATGTTTGTGGCTTATGATAAAGATCGATGCATAAAGGCAGTAGTTAATATAACACAAAAATGTCTACCTGTCTTGCCTTTGAGAATTCACGAATGCGAAGGATCTGCCATAACGAATCTGAACGTCTTCTAAGATACGAAAACAGCAATGAAGCTGAAAATAATAGAAGAAACGACGGAGATAATGTTCAACATCAATTACGTGAATTAATGGGCACACTACAAGAAGTGGCTTCCTCTGAACCAGGAATTAGCAGTTTGCCATTTAATGCCTATGGCTTAATTAGGACAAACTCTCCTTTAAATTGTTCCGTGCACATAATATTTATTTTATTTGGGTAAAAAGAGGGGAGATAAAAGAACATCTGCGCCTAACACATAACTTTATAAAACTTTCGCATTTAATTGCTGAAGTGAACTATGCAGGTATGTAAAACGGAGTTTGTGTCAAAAGAAAAAAAGGCTGTAACTGTTGCCCCTACTGTGAAGCCCTGCGCATTTTAACGCTTACAGCCTCATGCTTCTTTGTCAATTACCTTTAAGAAAGTTAACTTCTTACCTTCTTGACCTAAGGGTTCAGAGTGTTATATCAATTTTAATACAGAATTAGACACTTCAGCACAGCTAGGGATAGTTACCTGTGCCTTGAAGGAAGTAGGGCTCGATGGCTCGAAGTCCGTTGTTCTCGAGATGCAGCAAAAATACCTTGGAGCTGTTGATGGGCGGCGGGATGCGGGGAAGGGGTACGTCGACGCAGAACACCAGTCCTAGATCCGGTACCGATTTGGAGCAGCTGCACAGAGGGTTGAAGACGCAAGGTGGGTAATGAACCATTTCGGAATTACCCATATTGCCGCTTCCTATGCCAGTTGACGTAGCACTAGCCAGCGCTACTCCTAGCACCAGAAGCGCCGCGGCACACAGCCGGCAGCTTGGACGCACGCTCTGTACAAAAATATTCATGGTTACATACTGTGGTATAGTTGAAGAATTGCACATTTTTACTTAAAACTCAGTCAAATACTAACTTATTACCAAGAGGTCATTCAGATGTGTAGTCAGTGCAAACATGGTTAGCATGAGATTTGCATCAAGTAGGTCCAGCCTCTATGTCATGATTGAAGCTCTAAGGACGAGCGTGTCAAATTTAAAGAAGCGTGTTACATCTATACACCAGGAAAGGAATGCAGGAATTTCCCGCCGTTGTGAAAACCTAATGCAATGACATGAAAATAAGGAGTAGTGCTGTAGTCGTCTACTTAAAGTCCTCTAGCTTCAGGCACCTTCAGGCACCTCATGAAAATGACGAAAAGTTCATATTTAGCCCAGAACATTTACATTGAGAAGAAAATAAATTATATAATTATAATAATTGTATTATTATATCTGATAAGTTGTACATAATATGTAGCTTTATTTAAAGGGAAAAATACTGTCAATTGGGGCATGCAAAACTGTAAAATTCGCAGAGTTAGTTTATAACACATTGTTTATATTTATATACTGAGAACTAAAAATCATGCTATAATAATTCAGTGATAAGCAATTGCTTTTAGTCCTTCCTATAAAGTGAGTGTCGAGTATGGCTGTCCAAAATTTAATAAATGTATTAAGTATAAAGAAACATGATCTCCTCGCATCTTTACATATGAATATCGTACGAATAACACTCATGCCGCATTATACACCCAGATTGAATATCAATTTCATAAACATTACTGTTCCGTGCAAGAACTTATCAAACTATTGCGTTCCGTAAACTTTTTTGTATATTTCTTTTCATATGATAGAAATTATGTTTACATCCTAGTTTTATAATTCAAGTATTACGAAAACCTTTAATAGGTCTCGTGCAAGACCCATATTTCAGTTTGGGTGATATTTATGTCCTAGTTAAGTTTCATCACAAGTAGGAATTTAAAAATTTCATATACTGATGATAATGTACTTTATTCCTTCACATCGCATGGAAGCCTCTCCTGCAGCAATTCTCTTTTCATCGTAAATGTTAATAAAACATCACCACAGCTTGCGTATTTGAGTCTGGGAATTGACCTTTAGAAATGTAATTCGATAGTATTTAAAAGGGTAACGCAATAAATGGAAATAAACATAAATCTCAGCCGCGTAAGTTACTAAACATTTCTAAGCATTATTTTGGAATATAAGCTTTCTTAGAAACCTGATTTTTATAGTGTTATCTAACATATAAAATATATTTAGCATACTTTTAACTTATTTGGCAAAAACTGGGGAAGGGGTTCATCTAATGGCGTTATTGCCATCACGAAACTTAATACACTCAGTTATGAAATTGTGGTTGCATTATTATTATTGGCCAACTCCACTATGTATTAGTACCTAACACTAACATCTAAATTAATCTTAAGCTTATCTAGAAAACATTGGTACAATGATTACTTTAAGACAACTTGATTAATTCATTTCGAATTTCCACAACGTAATTTTGCAGGGAAGTTTATTACTGTACTAAAAAATTCCGATGTGGTGTATTCACACAACCTTCTCTACTAAGTCTTCTGCAAACTGTTACTACAAAATATTCTTCTTCTATGTACTGTTTTTACTCGAGATAAACTTCATTATACATTTAAACCTTTCATCACAGCTATAAGAAGAATGCAGTAGGCTTAAGCGATAGTCATGCATATAAAAAGCGGATCGCTATGTGATAACTTTATAATTCTATGCTGCTTGCATGACCACACGAGAGAAGAAAGAAAAAAAAGACAATACGGACTTACATTTTAAAAAAAAAGTTAAGTATTTGAAGATTCAAACCAAAGAATATGAATATCTCGAAAATGGCTAATAAAATTGTGTGCTTTAGCAAGACATACTTTTTTTGTGTAGTAAGGTTTTGTTTATGTCTAACGATTTGCCAATTATACAAAAGTCGTCCTGAATGAAGAGGTCCTCATAGGCTATTCCCAGAAAATTGAAGATATAGATTTTATTTGTCATGCAAATATCTAAAGCCTGTGGTATTTTAAGCAAGCTCATCGAGATAAAATAAAAAAATAACGAACATTTTTCCATGTAAAGGGTATTTGGGATGGGAAGATTTTCTTCAAAATCTTCGTCTCGTATTCTTGGAAGACAGTGAACTTAAATACAAAGTTTGGTATTTAACCGACGTTTTGTTTTCAGTTATGCTGTTCACAGACCAACGGACACACCAAGGAAATTTTTCTAAAAATGCTTTTTTGGATTCAGAGGACCTCAAAACACGCATTTCTAGTGCAATCTCGGTATCAAATGTTTGGGTGGAATGTAATATGTACTCTACTTATGTAGTATAGGCAAGGAGTAGAGAAAGTAAAGAAAAAGAATTATGTTATTGAACATTTAATGAACCCTTAAATCAGAATAACATTAAAAACATAATTAAGTTTCATACTTTGAATTATTGCTAAACATTCCGTATAATAAATAGTACATTAATAACATTTAATAGTCCCAGATATTGCAAACACTGCAATTATATTTCCATAACACTGATGCTGATAAGACTTTCGTTTTGTAAGCTTGTAAATATTCAGCGTAGTACTACGAAAATGAGACGAAACTACTGCATTTTACCCCGTATTATTGGCATTAATGGTATAGTGCAATGCCACCTGCATAACGTTTTGCATACACCTCAGACGTACCGTTTGCAGTTCTCGACTGTTCCTGACCCTCGCGAACGTTCTAGTAACGGCATCCGGAGTATTTAAGGTACGACATGATTAGAATTGCTTTAGTTATCCAGTGTCAAGTGGATACAAAAGTACTTAAGCAACTTTTCAAATTGTCAAAACATGTTTTGTTAATTATTCGGAGTCTTTGGGAACATTTATGTATTACTCAGGTGTGTAATTAAAACTTATTTTCAATTCACTTGATTGACATAACGTATCATGAAAGAAAAATGCCGTAATAGGAAACAGAGAATTTAGCATCCCTTGCTTGCATTGAAATCACGAATCCTACAATGTATATCAATCTTGCCGGGTATTATTCGGTTTAAAACCCTGATTTGGTATTATACAAATACCTTGCGTATTACACCTCGCCGCATCACTAGCTTTTAGTGTATGTTTTGATGTATGTTAAACTTATCACTTACATCTGGTCCTTGTTGTTACGAAGCATTAAGGCATTTAACATCATACGACGCTCTCTATGTATTATCACTCTGAAAGCCATTACCTCAGTTGTATTAATAGAGATTATGATTTCAAGTATTTTACTGCCTGTAAAAGCTTTTACTGTATTGTAAAGCTACTGCTTATTGCCCTTCGTTAGTGTCCAATAAGAACTAGATGTATGAACTAGCATGCTTAAAACAATTTTTGCCAATATAAACTAATTAACAGGAAGTACATAGAAATATAACTTTAGTAAGAATGGTCTATGAAATAGCTATAGAGAACGTCGTGTGAATGATGCACATCAGCACACCCCTCTCGTATATTGTCCAACTTCTTGCACAGACCGTCGGGAGTTTTCTTCAGAACTGTTACTAAAGTTATTGTTACGGAGGTTCTAATTGTTAGTCGCATGCAAGCTACTTTAGACTGTTAGAGATGAAAGCGAGTGTGGAGCTGATATATTAGGAGGATTAAGTCCTAAAAGAACCAAAACTAATTCACACTCCCGATGAGAAACTTCTCATCGGAGTATTGATCCGCGAGCTCTGAGACGGCAGCCATTCTTTGTGGTCATCGAATCACGCTAACTTAAGCCTCGTTGCATTGCTAATGTCTAGACATCAGGTGTTTTATAAAATTCCTGTTTGTTTCAATATGCATAAAGGCGTTTACTGTAAATACAACAGTCATGACAAATGAGGCATTCTGAATAGGCTTTATTTTGCTTTTGTTGAGGCAAGTGCCTTTATATTAATGTATCACTGGATTGGATTGTGAAACAGAAGGGATTCAGCACCGATCCAGTGAATCTGAGTATTGTGGTGACGCCCCACAAGGAGGCGCCCCCGGGAGGGATGGATGAGGTGAAGGGAGCCACCGGGCGGCCGGAACCAGACTGACGGCACAGCAATGGCAGGGTTCCTTAAGTCTCCAGATACAGACGCCCCGGCAATTGGACAGATAGACCGGGGGCCCCGCTCCACACAGGCTCCAATGCCCCCAGGGGGCGGTCCTTATACCCCTGCAACCATCCCAAGTTCGGCGAACGGAGAAAGTGCATATAGAGCATCCTTTTTTCCTGCCACGCTGCACCGTCGCCAACACTTTCAACCCTGAAATAGACCAAACGGGATGAAGAATGAATGACATGATTAATGGGACGAAATGAAGGGACAGGAAATTCGGGGATGAAAGAAACCACTCCAGAATTCGCCTGACGACCCGAAAAAAACAGGAAAAGCCCATATGTCAGAGTGAACGCTCGCCGGGATCGAACCTGGTACCTCCCGAATGCGATCCATAGACGTTACCACCTGAGCCATCCCACTCGGTTTAATACTTTTCTTCTTTCTATTTTTACCTAATTTATTTCATTTTTCCCTACACAATGCATTTCTAACCTTTAAAATATATTAGTAAACTACATAACAAGCTGGTGAGGAAGTAGAATTATTATTATTATTAGTTGACCACTTTATTATTAACCACACTATTATTAACCTTATTAGTGGTTAACTATAAGCCTGAAAATTTAAAGTACTTGAAGATGCAAGTCACCTTTGAGGTATGACACCTTCAATATATGAGATAGTCTTTAAGGTACACCGTAGTACTTGAATCAGATGAGAGAATTTAATGCGCGAAGGTATCTCACCATGGTAGCTTAAGCGGTAAGAGTGTCGGTATGGACAGCCGCAGATCCGTAGTTCGAATCCCGGCCGTGGCACCGAGTTTTTCAAGTCTAATTCAACTTTCCATATTAGGTATTTATTTATGTTTGCGGCTTGCGTTTCATATAAAAAGGGAAAGAAATAAGGTATGAAATGTGATTGAATATTTTCTGACCTGAATATTATAGAACCTTTGATTCTTAAGCCTTTTATGATGTGAATTTCGTAAAACTGTTATCATATCCGTAACCTCTTTTCAGCATGAACCAAAGTCGCAGGAAATACTATAATGTTCCCAAATTTCTAATCCAACATTTTGCCTGCCTCCATGGTGGAGGTAGCGTATCTGTTTCAAAATCCGGAGAGCCGAGGTCTCTATATCGGTTGGCGTGGAATACCTACATAGCTGTTTTCAAGGATTTTCTCTTAACAGGAAAAGTGAATGTTGGGTGAGTTCCATAGATCTCATCGTCAGTTCAGTACTAATTAATAGACCTAGGACAAATATCCACTAAGCGAGGAATCGACACAACTACCACCCTACGCTAGTACACGTGATGACGTCATGCTGAATACACGGACCCAGGACTGCACAGTCGACAGTCAGTAGTTCGCTTGCGTTACTGGTATGGTAGAGTTGCTGTCTATGAGCTCTGTGTTTATGTTCTGTTCTATTTCTGATGCTTCTGTTTACAGTTCCAGGTTTTCCGTGGCAGCCCCTTCCACTCGCCACACTGTCGATACAAAGTTGCTGCGTGCACACGTTGTAAGCCAAAGGATATTTGTCCTAGCTCTGCTCATTAATCATCTTCATATATTTAATATCTCTATGGGTCTAAGATATCGTAAGAGACGTTTAACCGTGAAACGTTCGGCAGTTTAAGGGCCCTACAGTTATTTTTAGCAATTAACAATCTGTTCAGTATTAAAAGAAACGATCCAATGCCTTCGTCAGTCCCATTCAGCAACGCTAATGACGAGTTAGAGCCTCCCCTTTTAACCCTGCAAGTTCGCAACATTCCCCTTATATGTGTAAATAAATTCTGATATTCCAATTGTATCAGCAAACACCAAATCAAGAAGGAAATCTGATTGCAAGGAATAAGTACATTTAACTCAGACGAACACTGGCAATAGGGTATTCCTTGCTTCTTTTTACACCCACACTCTGTTGACAATTATAGATGCATGTCAAGGTCACTCGCAGCTTAACCAAGCTAATGATGACCAAGATCACTGAAGGTTCTAAGGTCAACAGCTACGAGCCCACGTCTTCAAATTCGGATTTCCTGTTGGTGAAATATACAAACAAAAAAGGAAAAAGGCAGGATGCAACTCAGGAGGAATATTATCGGATTCTGTGTTGAAATGTTTGAATATTAAAATTACTTCTGTTTTTTAAACTGTGAAAGAGACGCGGTGAGCCAACTCTTTGTAATCCTGTAACGTTTTCTCACATGAACAGCGTACCGCTTTACCTGTATTTCAGAATATTGCCGCCTTCGGTGATCCGTTTGAAATGTCATAATATAAAAAATGGTGTAACGTGATTATTACTGCTTTTATTTTTTGTAATTTGGAAACGCACTCTAGATGGATGTGAATTTTATTCAGATTATACTTCATTCTGCCACCATTATTCATCAAAATGTACAGTATTTAGGTAATAAGATTGAGGATATTATAGTATGCTTGCATGAAAATAATCCTGATGTTCTAACCATCTCCGAACACGAACTAAAGGAAAATGAACTAAAACTTTGCCAACTAGAAGGTTACAAAACATGGCTTATTACTGTAGACATAACTATAAACGTGCTGGCACTGCTCTTTAAGTTTCAAACAAAACGATAAACACATATAAGAAATGGATACAAAATAGTAGCATAGATACAGTTTGTGAAATATCAGGTATAGAAATAAATTTAAATAAATAACAATTTATAATTATTTATTATGCTATCGATCACCAAGCGCTAATATTAATGAATTTTTATGTAATAATAAAAACACTGGATAAACTGGATGGACAAACCATAATATTACTTGGCGACATTAATATAAATAAAGATTTAAGTAACAGCAATTATAAGAAGTTGTTAGACGTAACAAATATGTTTAAATTAAAACTCACAATTAATGAACCAACTAGGGTAACAGATACAACAGCTACTATTATTGATCATATTATTACAAACTTCCCTCATACTATGTACCAGACAAATATAATAAAATGCCACTTGTCTGATCATTCTACTCAGAGTATGGAAAAAATTTATTATAGACCAAAATTACAGAAGCTGTATGTAAAATCTAGTAATATAAATGATGAAAACATAAATAGTTTATGCTCCTTATTGCTTAATGAAACATGGGAGGAAGTCTTTAATGAAGACGATATTAAAGCAAAATGGGAAACATTTTATACCAGTTTTAAATACTATTTAGATATTGCTTGCCCTATAATTACCAAGAAAGAGAGATGTCCCAATAATAAACCTTGGATAAGCCATGATATTATCCAAGCTAATGAAACCCTAAAACTATTTGATGAGGTATATAAAATTACAAAAGTGAAAAAGTAGGGAGGCATTTCTTAGATACAAGAAGGAATATAAAAACGTAATAAAAGAAAAAACAAACCAACTAAAAAGCATTCTAAGCATTAGTATTAATATAGTCAAAATCTCTTGGAGTACTATTAACAATGAATATGGGAAAAATAAAGGTGAGCACAATAATATTCATTTAACTAAAGAACAATTAAGAATCGAGGACCTATAGAAATAAGTAACATATTTAACTCTTATTTTATAGAAAGTATAAATCGGTTAAAATTAATTAAAAGTATTGACAAAATGCACTAAAACCAAGTCAATTTGCAATTCTATGTATCTTAAGGAAATAACAAAGGAAGAACTACTAGAATCCATAAAAGCTGAATAGCAAAACTTTTCGGGACTAGATGGTATTTCCAATAATACATTGATGCAATGTAACCCCCCCCCTATATGATAGAGCCCTTATTTAATTTAATCAACTCTGTTATAACGTCAGGTATATTCCCTAACTGTTTGAAGAAATCCATTGTCATACACATACATAAAAGGGACATAAGGACCGAACAAATAATTATCGGCGATAACACTTATCTCACAACTTTCCAAATTAATGGAGAGAATAGTAGCAGATGAAATCACACCATTCCTAGATAAATATGAAATTTTGGTCAATTATAAATATGGATTTAGAAAAAATAAACGAACAAAAAATGCTATATCAGAAATAATTGACCATATAATTGACAAGTTGGATAATATTGAAAACTACAGCTGTATACTTCTCGATCTTTCGAAAGCATTTGATTGTGTTGAATATGAACTTTTATTAGGTAAACTAAACCACTATGGGGTACGTGGAATACCTAATGATTTAAATGAGACATACTTGAGCAAACGTTCCCAACAAGTAAAAATCACTCAAATCAGGAATAAACATTTTATGGAATACTATTAAAATAGTTTATCAGTTACATATGAAGTACCTGAAGGTTCTGTTCTTAGACCCTTGCTTTTTATAATATATGTTAATGATCTGCTAAATATCTCTGTTGGGAAAATATTTATGTATGCTAATGATACATTCAATAGTGAATACAGGGTTAAGTCTACAGGCATTAGAAAATACGACAATACGTAATACAACACAAATTATGTAATACTTTAGGTGTAATAATTTACATACAAACTTAAACAATACAAACTATATTCGGTTTCAAACCTTATAAAATAGATTTGCTACAAAAACAGAGATAGTTATAGAAAAGAGGGAATTAAATGTAGTAGATAGTGCAAATTTTCTAGGTGTGATCTTGATAAAAATCTAATATGGGATAAACATATAGATTATATCTATAATAAAACGAGTTCTGGATTATTTGTAATGAAAAATTTAAGACACTAAAAATGTTATACTAGGGACTAATTTATCCTTATCTATTATATGGGATAACTGTGCGGGGACATTGTACTAAAAAATATACCGAGTATTTCTTCAGGAAAGAGCATTAAGCCTGATTTTAAGGATGAAACAATCAAATTCTTGCAGGCAAGCCTTTAAAGATCTAAATGTTTTCACTTTATACTCACTATACATATATAAAGTAATATTACAATTGTTTAACAGGCAATATGCAAGTAAAACTAACAACCAAATGCATTAGCATTGCACTAGAAGAAATGCAAATTTTGATATTCAGTCATTCAGATTAGAAACGTATAAAACTAAATCCACTGCTGCAGCTCATGAACTGTATAATAAGCGCCCTATCTATTTGAAACTTATTAATACTTTAATATATTCAAGAAAGAATTAACAGAAATTTTGTCTAGAAGGATGCTATTATTCACTAGATGAATATTTTGTATAATTATTGACTGTGTAAATAGTATTCTTACAATATAATTGTATAAAGTATAGCAAGTGATTAAACATTGTAAATATGTTATTAAATTCCGTCTATGAATATTCTAATTTGTGGTATAGTATATCTATATATTTTTGAGCATCTGACGATTAGTTTAACCTGATGATGCTATGAATTCCGTGTATTCTTTAAGCAGATAATAAATGAAAGAATGAATCATGCACGCAGTTCTCAATTCCTTCTGTGAGACTAATTCTTTCTATCAGTGATCTAATATCTATGGTGTCGCTTTTGAAAATTGTTCTCTGAGATAAGGAGCATCCATTGGTTGCTGTGAATAAACAATAACCTTTACACAAGCGCAGAGTAATGACATCTGGAAACTTTTGGGACCACATAATTGGTCCACCTCGACATCACTTGTTGCTGCCTACTTTGTCATTTAAAAAAATCACAAATTTGTTTTGCCCAATGAGGTGTTGCACAGTCAACACGATAGTCATATTGTCATTCTATTACACACGCGGTATGTTACACTATCAATTTAGCAACTACTGTATAAAGTTAGCTCAATACTGAGCTGTAAACAGCATTCGTTTATTTTCAACAATAATGACGATGTAAAACTACCATCCTTCTGGAATGTATTTACAAATTGTAGAAAAATAAACACAGTAATTACTACGTTAAAGGGATTGTATTCTTTCCCGGTCACTTTTGCCAAGGCATTTTCCCTAACCACTTTTTCCACATTGTTTTTAAAACAAATTACTTTATACATTTTGTTCCGCTAACCTTTCTTCCCAACACTATTTTTACCAATGCGCAACTTTCCTGAAGCTTTGCAAATTTTGTTTCACAAATAATTATCGACCAATAACGCTTATCTCATCACTTTACAAATTAATGGAAAGAATAATAGCAGATCAAATCATATAATTCCTAGATAAATATGAAATTTTAGTCAATTATCAATATGGATTCAGAAAAAACAAATCAACAAAAAATGCTCTATCAGAAATAATTCTATAATAAGTAATTATAGAAACCGCTTCGATGTTTGTTTACTTCTGAATATTTATTTACGAGATAATTAGTTACAAAGTCTAATCTTCTGGCTAGAATTCCCTATGTCTACTCTTACGGTTATAATCACTTCAACCACAGAGGAGAAAAGAAGCTAGCGTATGATGGATATGTGTACTATCGCAGAGTTTCAAAGGGAGATACACATTATTGGACATGTCAAAGGAAACCAGAATGTAGGCAACATCAATCACTAAATGTGCAATGGAAGTTACAACAGTTCGGATAGAACACTTTCATGCACCTAAACAGGAGACAGTTCAAGCAGAATTGGTTGCGAATAGAACCAGCCGAACACCGTGAAATTACACTCTCGTAGATATTACGAAATGAGTTAAGGCCAGTGCCATTTGGTGTTTTAATTCAAATTCCAGAATGTGAACATTTAAAGAGATTAATAAGACGTGAAAGAACCAGAAATCAATTGCCCGATCCAACTTCTAGTGAAGAATTATGAAAATGCCAAAACAGTACAAGTACAGTAATGGAAAAAAGTTTCTCCTTAATGATAAGTTAGCGAAGAGGAGGAGACTTAAAGTGTTATGGTTTTTGGCACGAAAAGAAATTTGGAATTACTTATCAGAATGTTGGTTTAAATGGGCGCCTAAGTTACTTACACAAATATTCATTGTTTTAGAAACGGTCTCAAAATCCAATTACAATCTCGAAGTACCATTTCCGTTCATATTTGCTCTGTCATCTGCAAAAACAGAGGGACTATATACTGAAGGTTTTGAAGCCACCAAACAGGCAGTGCAACATTTCTGCCTACATTTCACCCCACCAGTAAGAATTATAACAGGTTTTGAATATGAAGCCCTATGAAACCGGGACTTAAAGTACTTATGGCAGCGTAAGTTGCCATTGGGATATGTCATCTCAAAATAATCGCCTTATGGTTTACTGGAAAAAAAATGTGAGTTAGTTGGGGAATTTAATGTTGTGCCGGCATGTTGCCATGATAGCTTACTTGATTAGAGCAACCGGACGAAAACCGGAAGATCCGTGGTTCAAATCCAGGCGATGGTATTGAAGTTTTCAGTCTTATTCTACTTTTACAACCATTATAAATTTTAATGGGTGTAAGAAAATACTATAAAATTCTATAAAAGTCTTCGTACAAGGTATGAAAGCTCCATCGAAAGAAATTTCATAAAAGACATAGAAAGTGCACTAGCAGTAAAGATTTATCTGAATCAGGATTATTTAGATATTTAATGCTCAAAACTGCATCCATGTCAGAGTATATTCAAAGCGGATTTCTTAACACTGAGCTAAAAACATCTTATGTTCTTGTTTAGAAAAGGAACGTGTGTTTTGAAAAAAAACAGCACAGTAGCAGTAATAGTAGATGGTGATGCTAGTGGTAATAGTGGCGACTGGTAATAGTGGTGGTAGTAGTTATGATATTAACCACGATAGTCATGTTGGTGGTGGGGTAATAGTGGTAATAGTAATAGTAGGGTAGTAGTAGCAATGGTGAGGCACAATAGTAGATATTCACTGTACGTCTTCAAACATGAACGTTCTGCTACATTTAACATGTTTGTATATGCCATATGGGCATACTAAGCTCTGTAGAGTGGTAAATTTCAAATCGAATAAATCCTACTGACGCTCGAGGCTGCAAATAGTGATGATAATCCTCAAGGAGCTAGATTGGGATGCATCAGCGACGGATGATAGAACGATGGAAATAATAGATTGTACCTGAGGTACAGAGGGACCTAACACAGTGACATTAAATGTTTTGATTTTCGTAGTAACAACCACGTTAAGCTATTTTAAAAAGGCGAGGTCATCTTCTGGTGAAAATCAAACTATATATTTATTGGAAAGGTAGAATCAGATGACTGAAAAATTCAATGCCATAGCCGGGATTTGAACCACGGATCTCCCGGTCTCCGTCCGGTTGCTCTAACCACTGAGCTACCATGGCAGCATGCCGACACGACATTAAATTCTCCAGCTGATTCGCATTTTTCCCGGTAAACCACAAGGAGATCTCAAATTGTATTGAGATGCCATACCCCAATGGCGACTTACATTTATTGTAAGTACTTTAAGTTCCGGGCTTTATAGTTGCAACCACTATTAGGTCAATTAATGGACGGAGATCGGGAGATCCGTGGTTCAAATCCCGGCTATGGCATTGAATTTTTCAGTCATCTGATTCTACCTTTCCAACCCTGTCCAACACACGGCTTGTGTGAAAGAACAATTAATTTTATATATTTATTCTCTGTATTTCTTAAATCGCACTTATATATCCAACCAAATCAAGTGTTGTTAAACATGACAATGTGAAGAAACCCGTTTCAATCAAAACTCTACGAGTCTATTGAAATTTTAGTATAATTTCGGCCCTTAATGTTTTTCCCCTTTAATTTATATTTTAATTGTATGCAGCAATTCTACCAAAGAAATTCCTTTTTACTTATTCAACTCCAGGTCATTTTGCAATGTTGTATGTGTCACGAATGGAAACTACTTCGAACTCTTCTCTTATATCTTGACTTCTGACTTGCTGTAATGTCATGCTGCTTTTTTTGTGTCTCACAAGTGAACAATGAAACGCTTCATGTCGAAACCTACAAACATATTTCGTTGACAACAGTGACTTTTCATGTATAAATGCAGTATGAAAAAAGGAAGAAAAAATGCTCATATTTAAAATAGCATATATTGAAATCAGGTGCCAGATAACCTAAATATGCTACAGAGAAGCAACATTACTGTTTTCCTCTGTGGTGTAGTGGTCAGTATGCTAGCCTCTAGTTGCGAGGTCGCGGGTTCAAACCCCGGAGGGCAATGGATTTTTTTCGGACGTAAAAATCCTTAGCATGGCTCCCTTCGGAAGGAAAGTAAAGCTGATGATCCCGTGTCGTAGATTTACGGCACGTGAAAGAACCTCAAGCCTAATAAAAAGGCCTCTGAGCAAAATTACTGGTCTTTCATGCCCAATATAGAATGGGACGCTAAGAACCATATGAGTTAAAGAGCGTCCATAAATAACACATTATTATTTCGATTGTTTGAAATGAATCTGGCCCTTTCTATCTACTAAATGGTCCCGTTGGAATGAAGTAGAAGGACGAGTCGTGTGACTACTCATGTAGCTCCGCTCCGCTTCAAACAGGGATGTACATCTTCATAGCCTACTGTGTTGTTGCGGGAATCAGGCGCGACTCTAAGGTAGCATGCGGAAGGAAAGTTTTTGGAAATAACACTATAAGTTTCTACCTTTCCGGTACTGCTATGAATGTGAAGTTTAAAATATTTCTGATGCGGTACACAAAATACAACAATGTTGAGAATGCCTTAGTATTGAAAAAAGCAAACAAAACAAAAACACGGAACCCAACAGATGCAGCAGATTTGCAATCAAAATCGAATATGTCCCAATGGTGTCAAACTCGCTACCCCCACATCAAGAGCTGTGCATTTGCTCCGAGTCTACTTCATATTCCAGAGGGCCCGATTTCAAATTTAAGTTAGGATAAACTACCTAGATAAGGTCTTTCTCCGGGGGATTCCCTTATTTTAAGATATGAATGTCGGGTACCTCTGGCTCCAGGACTGAGACTTATTTGAGCATCCACATCACTCATTTCATTGATTCATCGTCCGACATGACCTGGCGAAATTTTCCAACAAAAAGTTTCAAGTAGTTACTTTATCCAACCATATTTGAGGGCGAATGCTCATAGAAAAGGTTTTTCAGATTTACCCCCACCCATGGCGTTAAATAACTATTAAATAAAATCTTAATAATTAGTTGCAAAGGATAGTTGTATTCATTCTTTAAAATAAGGTATTTAAGCTATACGTAACCCTGAAAAGTTTAACTATATGTATACTACTTCTCCTAAGAATTAAAAATTAACAAGCGCTACGTTGTCATATAATATGAAAGAATATCATAATATCACTAATAAGTTACGTTTGTTACAGGGCTTCCAAACGGTAAATAAGGCTGAAGTGGCACAGCAAGTATGAAAAGGTTTGCAATCTTTCTCTTCTGAAATGTTGTGGAAGTGGACGGAGTTCTTAAACAGTTAACCTAAACTACATAAAATATTTTCTAGGGTAGAAACTTACCATGTTCTTCGTAACTACACTACTATTGTGACTCCTCTTGAAGTAGTATGTTGATGTCAATGCGAGGAACCCAAAAATAATGCCAACAAGCGGAGAAGATCAGAGCAAGCGACTTCACGACTGTCTCCGCGGACTTCAACCTCCGCTATGAACGAAACTCGGTGCTGTTGGGAACCTTCCTGACTCACTCGTGAGGCTTCATCCACTAACTCGATTGTCCCCACCTCCATGCTGCGGAACAGGAAGAAAGAGTCGCATTTTTGCAAATAAGGTTTATTTTCCTGCCTTGCACTCCGGAGAATTAGGTCATCCATACTCTGCGTCAACGCAGACCTCTAAGGCTCACTGAGGAATGGAAGATTCCTTCTATGTAATTTGGAAATGTTAATGAAAATTCAATTCTAATCATTTCCAAAATATTAGGTACAGATAAGTAGCTTCAGTTTAGTATCGCTAAATGAAACAAGAAAGCAGTGTTAGAAGTAGTTACAGTGTAGATTGACACTTATACTGAACAGGTCAAACAACATTGTTTTAGCATCCCAGCTCTATGGCTGTAATGCGTGTCAAATGCAGTGGCAAACATACCGGATAAAAAATTAAAACAGCAAAGCATGGAATAAATTGAGAGTTTGACATATTAAAATGTTGTTTTTGTTCACCAATAACACTGAGGATTAAGTGATCTGCATCATTTTCCCTCTGTCTTCCAAATATAAGGTCTGTAAGTTATCACTTTTAAGGCCTTTGAATTTGGCGAGATGTTGTTTGCTCAGGATGACATATTCTTCACAGAGAGTGCACTTGGGTGTAGGTAGGCATCGTATCTTGTAGAGGTGTTCTGCGAGGCAATCGTAGCCAGTTGCCATCCTAAATAAGGCCACTGCAGTCTTCCTTGGCATTTTTTGTATATCAACTCTATCTTTAATATTCTTATAATCTTTATCCATTAATTTATCTTCTTCATCAAGTCTCTGCTGTCTTTTAAATGTTGTTTAATGTTATTCAATTGTTTATTTATTTATATTTGTCCTTTTTATTTGTTGTATTGCACCTTTCTTTGCTAATTGATCCGCATGTTCATTGCCCAAAAGTCCAACATGAGCTGCCATCCATTGTAGAGTGACATGATTTCTAGTTTCAACTGCTTTAATTAAGCTTCTTATTTCTTTAATATTTCTTGTTGTTTTATTATTGTAATTTACTATTCCATCTATGGCTAATTTTGAGTCTGATAAAATGATTATGTTTTGTTTTATGTATGGTCTAGATAAAATATTCTGTAATGCTGTTTTTATAACTGTTAATTCCATCATAGTAGTTTGACGTTTCATCTAATGTTAGATACTGTGCAAAATGTTTACAGTATACTGCTGCACCAGCATTATTTTTATTGATGAGGGATCCATCTGTATATATATTCGGAGCCATTCTTTTTCTGGGTATCTTTCATTTTCCGTAGCTATTGCTATGGCTCTCATTTCATCTGGTATATTGTTTTGTTTGTGTATTGTATATATCAGGTCATTCTGATATTGTATATCAATGTATTCTATTGGACTCGTTACCTCTGTTGCAATTGTATTTGTTGTAATTATATTCTTGTATTTTAAGTTATTAATATATGTTCTGAAGCTTATTTGAGTTTTTAAATTACTTATAGTATCTGCTGCGTGGTACCACTTGTATCTGTTTCTATTGACTTGTAGATTTTGTGCTAGAGTAATTGCTTTCAACATATGTTCCAATTATATAGCCATGTTTTTTGTGAAGCTTTGCAGTACTGTAATTGGTGTTGTTTTTACTGTTGTTGGCGTTGTTGACATATTAAAATGAGTTATAGTCTTCCGTATGCTTAAGTGCAATGCTACACCTAAACGCAAATTCCCAATTCTTTACTACAAAATGTGAGAAATGTAAAGTGGTGCGCTTTACATGCGTGTTGTATTCGCATCTTACGAGTGAATCAGTAAATGTATAATATTTGACAGATTTTTTTTGACACAGTTCATATCACTGTACTTCAAGTATGCCAAAATCATTCATTACAATAAAATCCCAGGTTATTCTACACCATAATTTTCATAAATGAAAAACGTTAAACTCTTCTTGAAGATGTAATGGTTCCTTTAACAGCCATGTGCATCTTGTGAATTAAAATTACACCGTGGTAAATTTCGTACTGCGTTGTTCAACGTCCTAGTACTCAATCGGCCAGCAGTAGATCAAATTAAAATTATATCGATAAATGCAAATCTCCTTACCCTGTCCACACTTGCCCCCAAAGCCGTACCACTATACATCTTGCAAGCGTAGTTTGCGTTACATCATAGGATGAAAATAAACGTATAATACTTCATAGAGAGAAAACTGACTGTTCGGCATCGACTGATTATGCAGCACTGTTTCAACAAAATGGTGCTGCCTTTCGATGTTCTCAGCAGAATAGAAAATAAAATAATGGACTTTCTTTATTAACTGAGATAGTTGAGCTGTGGATATTGTGGAACGAGGAAGTTCTATCTTAAAAATATGTAAACAGAAAATTCGAGAAAATGTTTTGTCTGCCCACAGAAAATCCATTGAGATAAGTGCGGAAAGAAACGAAAGATTGCAAATAATAATTCTAACCGAATGAGACAGCTCAAGCAGCAGTCTTTTGACTCGCATTCGAGTTATCCTGGGTTAAAATCCCCAATCTGGTGGAACTTTTCAATGTTTTGCTTAGTCGCTAGTAAAATCACGAATTGGAAATTTAATCATAAAAATCCATATTTAACCCTTAGAATAAAATAAATAAAGCAAAACTAATGATAGAGGAAGGCGTTTGCGCAAAGAAGGCAGTCTATCAAGTTTCTCAAGCGACTAGCAACTAACGCCATCTGTCGGACACAGCAAACTCACGTGTATCAAAGAAAAATCCTCGCAACACAATCTTACAGTTAAAACGGCGTTAAGTAGGGGGAGAAAATTGTCTCCTTTCATCTATATATAGTTTTAAAACGATGCTTGGATCGTATGCTATAGGCGCATGTACTATCGTGATTCGTTATATTTCTAATATTCATGTCGTCATAACACCTCTTCAGGATATTAGCAGCCATTACTTGAGACGCCTTACTGCCTGTGATACATATGTAACTATCTTTAAAATATACAGTGTTTATATCAGGAGTGAATGAACTTGCATAATGCAACATTCATCCACAAATAAAAAATCTGATGTGTTACACTCACATGACTTTCTCTACTCTTGTACAAACTATTTTTACAAACGCTTATTCTCCATATGGTTCATGTTAATCGAGATACCGAGATGTCAATCTTATTGGTAATTTTCTTGTAGATGCAAGGGCAATATGGTAGGTTTTAAGCGATAGTCAAATATTTTAACACTGGTTGCTATGTGGCGCATTCCATTCTCTTTGCATGTCCAGGACATGAAAAAAAAATCTGATGTGTTACACTCACAAGACTTTCTCTACTCTTGTACAATCTATTTTTACAAACGCCTATTCTCCATATGCTTCATGTTAATCGAGATATCGAATTGTCAATCTTATTGGTAATTTTCTTGTAGATGCAAGGGGAATATGGTAGCTTTTAAGCGATAGTCAAATATTTTAACACTGGTTGCTATGTGGCGCATTCCATTCTCTTTGCATGTCCAGGACATAAAAAACTGAATAACGAATTTGAGAAAAAGTATAAGTATTGGAAAATTTAAGGAAATAACAAGCAATATCTCGAAAACGGTTCACTCAACAAAAGAAATGCATATGACATAAGTTGTGTATTTTAACGCGATCTACATTTTTTGTGTAGTAAAACTTTGTCTATCTCTTATGGTTTACCAGTTCTGCAAAAGTCGTTCACAATGAAGAATACTTTTGGAGACATTCCCAGAAAATTCGAGATATACATTTCATTTCTCATGACATTATCTTAAACATATGTTATTTTAATCAAAATCGTCAGAGCCATTTTTGAGAAAATTAAAATTTTCGAAAAATGTTCCATGTAAAGGGTAGTCTGGGGTGGGGGGATTTTCTTGAAAACCTTCGTGTCGCATTTCTGGAAGATACTGAACCTAAATACCAAGTTTGGTGTTTATCCGACAGTTCGTTTTTGAGTTATGCTGTTCAAAGACACACACACACAGACACACACACGGACATGTTTCCAAAAATGCTTTTTTTGGATTCAGGAGGTCTCAAAACATGTATTTCCGGTGAAATCTCGGTATCGAATTTTTGGGTGGAATGCAATACTTCCCCTACTTACTATACGTAGTAGAGAAAGTAAAATGAATAACGAATTTGAGATAAAGTATAAGTATTGGAAAATTTAAGAGAATAACAAGCAATATCTCGAAAACGGTTTACTCAACAAAAGAAATGTATATGACATAAATTGTGTATTTTAACGCGATCTACATTTTTTGTGTAGTAAAATTTTGTCTATCTCTTATGGTTTACCAGTTATGCAAAAGTCGTTCACAATGAAGAATACTCTTGGAGACATTCCCAGAAAATTCGAGATATACATTTCATTTCTCATGACAATATCTTAAACATATGATATTTTAATCAAAATCGTTAGAGCCATTTTTGAGAAAATTAAATTTTTCGAAAAATCTTGCATGTAAAGGGTAGTCTGGGGTGGGGGGATTTTCTTAAAAACATTCGTGTCGCATCTCTGGAAGATACTGAACCTAAATACCAAGTTTGGTGTTTATCCGACTGTTCGTTTTTGAGTTATGCTGTTCACAGACACACACACACAGACACACACACAGACACACACACGGACATGTTTCCAAAAATGCTTTTTTTGGATTCAGGAGGTCTCAAAACATGTATTTCCGGTGAAATCTCGGTATCGAATTTTTGGGTGGAATGCAATACTTCCCCTACTTACTATACGTAGTAGAGAAAGTAAAATGAATAACGAATTTGAGATAAAGTATAAGTATTGGAAAATTTAAGGGAATAACAAGCAATATCTCGAAAACGGTTTACTCAACAAAAGAAATGTATATGACATAAATTGTGTATTTTAAC
The DNA here is from genome assembly GCA_030765065.1 of Deroplatys truncata. Classification (NCBI taxonomy): domain Eukaryota; kingdom Metazoa; phylum Arthropoda; class Insecta; order Mantodea; family Mantidae; genus Deroplatys; species Deroplatys truncata. Next base: position 32,908,358 of record CM060976.1, read on the forward strand.
GCGATCTACATTTTTTGTGTAGTAAAATTTTGTCTATCTCTTATGGTTTACCAGTTATACAAAAGTCGTTCACAATGAAGAATACTCTTGGAGACATTCCCAGAAAATTCGAGATATACATTTCATTTCTCATGACAATATCTTAAACATATGATATTTTAATCAAAATCGTTAGAGCCATTTTTGAGAAAATTAAATTTTTCGAAAAATCTTGCATGTACAGGGTAGTCTGGGGTGGGGGGATTTTCTTGAAAACATTCGTGCCGCATCTCTGGAAGATACTGAACCTAAATACCAAGTTTGGTGTTTATCCGACTGTTTGTTTCTGAGTTATGCTGTTCACAGACACACAGACAGACACACACGGACATGTTTCCAAAAAAGTTTTTTTGGATTCAGGGTGTCTCAAAACATGTATTTCCGGTGAAATCTCGGTATCGAATTTTTGGGTGGAATAAAATACTTCCCCTATTTACTATACGTAGTAGAGAAAGTAATAATTGAGAGCACGTACTTACAGGAAATATCAATTCTTCTGTTTCTATGGCTACCAATTGTGGGCAGCTAGAATCACTCATACAATACACGGTATGTTTCATACAGCGTAAGCTCGAAATGGAGGAATTACCGTTTAAGAACGTGTTAAATGTCAAAGAATTGCAGTTTGATTACAGGGTAATTATCGCCTGAGATTTGTTCAACATAGCTATAACGGGAAATTAATTTTTGAGATCCTATTTTCTTTCTTTCTTTATTTATGGACGATCTTTAACTGCTATGGTTCTTAGCGTCCCTTCTATATTGGGCGTGAAGACGGTAAGTTTGCTCAGAGGCCTCTTTATCAGGCTTGAGGTACTTTTACGTGCCGTAAATCTACGACACGAGACCACTGGCTTTATTTCCCTTCCAAAGAAAGCCACACTAAGCATTTTTACTCTCGAAAAATCCATTGCCCTCTGCGGGGTTTGAACCCGCAACCTCGGGAACTAGAGGTTAGCATGGCAACCACTACACCACGTAGCTAACTTTAAAAGCAAAGAGGGGCGTAATTTGTAAGGTGCAGGGGGGTCAATTGCCCCCTCCTAGGCTGCAAGATATCATTAGGCTACTGATTATTATTGCGCTACATTAAGAAAAATCTGATGTGTTACACTCACATGACTTTCTCTACTCTTGTACAATCTAATTTTACAAACGCCTATTCTCCATATGCTTCAAGTTAATCGAGATATCGAGATGTCAATCTTATTGGTAATTTTCTTGTAGATGCAAGGGAAATATCGTAGCTTTTAAGCGATAGTCAAATATTTTAACGCTGGTTGCTATGTGGCGAATTCCATTCTCTTTGCATGTCCAGGACATAAAAAAAATGAATAACGAATTTGAGAAAAAGTATAAGTATTGGAAAATTTAAGGAAATAACAAGCAATATCTCGAAAACGGTTCACTCAACAAAAGAAACGTATATGACATAAGTTGTGTATTTTAACGCGATCTACATTTTTTGTGTAGTAAAATTTTGTCTATCTCTTATGGTTTACCAGTTATGCAAAAGTCGTTCACAATGAAGAATACGTTTGGAGACATTCCCAGAAAATTCGAGATATACATTTCACTTCTCATGACATTATCTTAAACATATGATATTTTCATCAAAATCTTTAGAGCCATTTTTGAGAAAATTAAAATTTTCGAAAAATCTTCCATGTAAAGGGTAGTCTGGGTTGGGGGGATTTTCTTGAAAACCTTCGTGTCGCATCTCTGGAAGATACTGAACCTAAATACCAAGTTTGGTGCTTATCCGACTGTTCGTTTCTGAGTTATGCTGTTCACAGACACACACACACACACACACAGACACACACACACACAGATACACACACACAGACACACACACGGACATGTTTCCAAAAATGCTTTTTTTGGATTCAGAAGGTCTCAAAACATGTATTTCCTGTGAAATCTCGGTATCGAATTTTTGGGTGGAATGCAATACTTCCCCTACTTACTGTACGTAGTAGAGAAAGTAAAACGAATAACGAATTTGAGAAAAAGTATAAGTATTGGAAAATTTAAGGAAATAACAAGCAATATCTCGAAAACGGTTCACTCAACAAAAGAAATGTATATGACATAAATTGTGTATTTTAACGCGATCTACATTTTTTGTGTAGTAAAATTTTGTCTATCTCTTATGGTTTACCAGTTATGCAAAAGTCGTTCACAATGAAGAATACTCTTGGAGACATTCCTAGAAAATTCGAGATATACATTTCATTTCTCATGACAATATCTTAAACATATGATATTTTAATCAAAATCGTTAGAGCCATTTTTGAGAAAATTAAATTTTTCGAAAAATCTTGCATGTAAAGGGTAGTCTGGGGTGGGGGGATTTTATTGAAAACATTCGTGCCGCATCTCTGGAAGATACTGAACCTAAATACCAAGTTTGGTGCTTATCCGACTGTTCGTTTTTGAGTTATGCTGTTCACAGACACACAGACACACACACACAGACACACACACGGACATGTTTCCAAAAATGCTTTTTTTGGATTCAGGAGGTCTCAAAACATGTATTTCCGGTGAAATCTCGGTATCGAATTTTTGGGTGGAATGCAATACTTCCCCTACTTACTATACGTAGTAGAGAAAGTAAAAATTACGACAATTGTACCTCAATACAAATATTTTATATTTGAGAAGTAAAAGATGCTTTTCTTTTATGCTAAATGTGCCATGAAAATTCAGATGGAAAGTCGGGAAACTGCTTCAGGCAATCTTGCCCCCCCCCCCAAGCAGAAACTGAAATGATACTCCGGCAAGCAAAATATGTTCTTCTTCTCTTTCTTCAATGGATAATCCTCCTCTTTGTAGGACTTACATCCCCAAGGACTTACAAGCCAATGCTTGGGTCAGTAGTCTGTCGAGGAGTAAGCAAACTTTGGATCATACCATATTCAGGATGGGTGATCAGCCCAATGCTTGGTATGACGGTGAAGGGAATGAAATGCAGTGAAGAAAGGGATGATAGGAAATTATCAAACCCATAATTCAACTAGCGACCGAGGAAAACCGCGAAAAAACATTCGATCAAGTTGGTCGGCCCCGGGGTTTCGAAGCCGGTACCTCCCGAATGCGAGTCGCAGACGTTACGCGGTGGCACCTCGCTCGGTACAAATAATTTTCGAAACATGGAAATTGATTCCCACGTGAAATGAATGCTCCGCGTAATGAAAACTTGAACATGTTAAAGCTTTCAATTCTGCATACTATTTCCCAAATGTGGTTCTTCACAACCAAATATTAAAAGAAAAGTATGTGTGTATCACTTTTAATTTTCTAAAAATCAGTCCATATTAAATTACCAAATAAATATACCCTTTAGATCTTTCCATTCACTTTCAAAGAACATACACTAAAATTCAAAGAAACTGAACAAAAATTGCATCAGGAATGTTTTTAAGTGGCAGCAATGCTTAAAAAAAGGACTAAAAGAAAATAAAGTTTTAAAATGTTATGTGCTATTTCCACACACCTACGCTCGTTCAATGTAAAAATCGGGTTTGAGCGTTTAAATGACTAGAGGGACCCTAATTCTACACTGAGGATTTTTTCTATGAAATGCTGAAAACGTGTTGAATACGCCTCAACACACCTTATTTTTGACAGTAGAAGCTTGCTTAACCGAACTAAAGGGGACAGGTTCGTTTCGGATAACACATTTTTGTTTTCTTATAATCAATGGTAACGATTTTAAGCAGCGAAAGAAAGAAAATAATTGAAGGGTACAGGAGAAGAGAAAGTTCATTACAATTTTGGCCAAGATCGAGATATTAACACAATCTGTATACTCGCACAGGTTGGGCGAGAAGTCCCGGTAACCCTGTGAGTATCAAATGTTATTATGCTATGTAACTATGTTGCTTGTTATCAATTATCGGCATCAATTGTTGGAATTCATGGTTATATATTTTAATTTGTAGCCATGGCAGATGTGAGCGGTCATGGTTACACTCTTGAGGAGCGCTGAGTGACAAGTGTGTGGGTGCACGAATGACAGCACACAGAGCAGACAATGACACAGATTATGGGAGCATTCCAGGAAAAATTTAATAAGGCTCCACGGCGAAAAGCAACACTTCTGGATTGGGAAGACGTGCTTTTGCTTTTGGCAGTGTTAAAGACAGGCCGCGGAGTGGAAGGAAGAAGACATGTGCCGGAGTCTCTGCTTCGATTGAACAACCTCCTATGAAGTCGAGATGTAAACGTGCTTCGGAACTCGATATACCGAGGACAACAATGTCAGATCACATGAAAAAAGACCTTAAGCTCAGACCTTTTCGACCGACGTTTGTAAACGAGTTATCGTATAGAGACGGAATGAGCACATTTTAGCATGCCGTGCTTTGTTAACTCAATTTCCAAATGCAGTGAACCGTGCCAAGGTTATGTTTTCAGATGACTGTGCGATTTATCGCAGCTCACGTGTTAGAAATATTGTCTTTTGGACCAAAGAGAATCCTCATTACACAGCCGAGTTAGAAAGGAACCCGCCTCACGTAATGATATGGCATCACATCTGCTTGGACCGTACTTTTTGAAGGGACTGTGAATGGCACAAATTATTTACACATGTTACAAACATGGTTAATACCTCAGCTTGAGGAAAGGGGCCTCACAGAACGCATATGGTTGCAGAAGATGGAGCACCTCCTCGTTACGCTCTTAGGACGATGGATAGGTCGTGGTTCATCAGCGACACCAGCTCCCTTGAAATGACCACCAAGAAGTCCTGACCTCACCAACCTGACAACTCGTTATGGGGAGTCATTAAGGCGCATGTATCTGCACGTCGTTATGCTACAAACGAAGAACTGCGCAATGCTGTTGAGGTGCATTTCGCACTATAACACCGGACATGCTCAACAATATGTCAAGAAGAACATGGAGGCGTATGCAACTGTGTTTACAACATGATGAGGAACGTACACATATATTCGACACTTAACGGGTACGGGGACTTCTCCTCCACCCTGTAATTTAAGATAGGCTATTCATGTTGTAAAAGAAGGGCCTCTCTCCAGAGAAACTGATAAAAGAAGAAATAGCATACAGCAAAAGAAAATGTTTGACACTTTCCATGGAAAGAAGAAGCTGATTGCTTTTATTTTGTTTTTTTCTCTCACGTGTATTCCACATGCATCGCATTTCTCCAACCTATACGCAACAATTAGCAGCTAGTGATAGCTCGTTGTTGTTCTGTTTTATAAGGAATACAAAAGGATACAATATTTTTGTGTGAATGTGTGTGATTTTGTTTTCAGTTGTTAAGGGTTTACTCATAAAAAATTATTCAGAAGTGAAAACCATTATGGAACCTAAAAGAAAGAAACGAAAATCATATGGATGGCTATCTGTAACAAATGAAAGACTAAAGTTACAATCTCATGAAATGGGAGATAATTGTAACTGTACTCTATAATGCTTTCAGTTAGTGCCATAGAAACAAGATACAGTATTTTAAAACAATTCAATTTTTTGAAATCGCACAATGATCAGAATATCTACCTCTGTGGGTTGATTTCTGCCTTGCCAGTAAACAAACCTACAGATTTGGGTCTTGGTAAATTGCGACTTAATCTCCGACTAACTCGTTTTGTTATCAGAAGAGGTAGCATGTAAATTGCGACTGAACGCACCCTGTGAATGTTACAGTATACTGAGACGCAAAAATGTTTACAGCAGTAAACAGTAATACAAGCGCACGCTCTAACCTCGGATTAAAGTTAGAAATGGTAGAACCGCGAGTTTCCTTGCGGCTTGCTACGGCCTGACGGTATTCGCTCACTTCCTACTCGTTATTTAGGGCACGCGGAAGGCACAAATCGTATTCTAAGGGTTATGCCTGTCAGCTAGTTAGGATATATAATTACAGTTCATATACACCATCGCACAATTGAATATAGCGTCTTAACCACACTAGACTTCTTTAAATATGCGAGTCCTAAGTCTGGATAAAGTAGGAAAGAACTTGCTCATTTTGTCGCAATTAACGTGCTTCCTGAGAAAGAGTGGGGTGAGTGTTTGCGTCGCAATTTACATGTCTGATTTCCTCTAATCTAAGATTAGGTCGTAATTTACAAATCCCGAGAAAAAATAGAAGATTCTGTAATTCACGGTGCATCCTACCTATACAAGGTTCAAGGACCAGTTCCAGAAGAACACTACAGGGAAACTGTAAGAGAACTGTATGCCGGAAGTATGCCGTTAGTTTTTATGTCTATCCATGGAATAAAAAAGAACAGAATATATGGTAAAAAGCTTGCGAGGTACAGGTTGTGCTCCAACTGACAAGCGTGGAAAACATGGCCTTAAACTTAGTTGAGACCATAAGCAATATACTTCAGCATATAAATTCATTCCAAGGACGTTAAGGCCACTATAGCTTACATGATTCCTTAAAACTATATTTGTCTGAGGAACTGAACATCAAAAAAGTTTTGCAATGTTTAAAGTAAAATATCCTGAAAATCAAGTAAGTTATAAGACCCATAGAGACATGTTTTCTAGAGATTTCAATATTGCATTCGGTTTTCCAAGGACCGACACCTGCAGTGAATGCAATGAGTACATAACTAAGAAGAACAGCTTAAAAGCAGAGAAGAAACTGCATTTTAGCCAAGGATAAATGAAAAGAACTCAACAATGAAATGCATAATACAGTGCACAAGAAAACAGTTACTGCATTTTATACAAGGAGAGGAAATGCTAAGATGAAATCCAAACTAACAATGGAATTTGAAGCAATCAGCTTCGACTATGAAAAGAATCTTTCACTTCCTAAAATCTTCATCAATGAAGTTTGCAGTAAGATACAGCTGTCTACAGGGTGAACCATTTAAGTTGAGACTGTACAATATCTCCAAAATTTGATCCCTTTAACAGAATTAAATTGATCCTAAAATGCCTATCATAACGTCCTCCAAATAAACCATGACTAATAGCATTTACTTTACCCTACAATATCAAGCAGCTTTTATTAAATCTTTTACACCGCTTAGTTTTGGAGATACTGAACAGTCTCAACTTAAATGATCCATCCTGTATATACTTTTAATGTCCATGTTAAGTCCAGTTCTTAAAGTGTTTTATGTGCAACCCGAACATAAAGGGCAGAAGAGAAGTGATGATGTTTGCTCCTTATTACATCATTTCAGCCACAACTTTCTAAGTCCCGATGTGAAGCATTTGAATATGTTTCTATGATTCATGTACTGGGCAACAGAAGAACTTCACCTCTTTTTCATTTCATTTACAATATGGTGAATACTGAAAAGAAATTGGAGTCAATCAATTTAACATTTCCTATAAGAGGTCATTCTTATCTTGAAAATAAAAAGAATATGGAACTGGTAAACTCAAAAGAAAAGTTAGCAACTCCTAAGGACTGGATTTCGCTTATCAGAAGTCCCATACCCTTCACCGTTGTGAAAGTTGACCACAATAGGAGGTGTGATCAAGAAGTAACGGGAATTCTTGTTGTTCTTAAAGAATTTTTATTTAATCATCAACACCAACCTTGTCCCCTTCAAAGTAATCCCCTTCAGATATAACACACTTGTGTCAGCGCTTTTTTCAATCTTGGAAACACTTCTGGAACTCGCTTTTCGTTATGGTGTTCAGCTCCTTCAGCGATTCTGTTTTTATCTCACCAATGGTGGCAAAACGTCGTCCTTTCATGGTTCTCTTCAGCCTCGGGAATATAAGGAAGTCGCAGGGGGCTATGTCCGGCGAATACGGTGGCTGAGGCATCATAGTGCTTTTGTTTTCTGTTAAAAGTCATACAAGCATTGAGGTGTGAGCGGATGCATTATCGTGATGCAATTACCACGAGTGGTTTTGCCACAATTCTGGTCGTTGTCTTCGGATTACTTCACGCAAACGGCGCATAACTTCCAGGTAGTATTCCTTATTGACCGACCATAAGGCAGGAACTCCTGATGCACTATCCCATTGTAATCGAAGAAAACCGTGAGACGTACCTTCACATGTGATCGAACTTGTCGAATTTTTTTCGGTCTTGGCTCTTCAGGCAGTTTCCATTGGGACAATTGGTCTTTAGTTTCGACGTCATACCCATGTTTCGCCATGGGCATAACCTACATTAGAAGTTCTGGATCATTTTCGACTTCATTCAGCAATTCGAGCACTGTCTACGCGATGTTGTTTTTGGTCGAAATTCAAGCGTTTCGGAACAAACTTTGCTGCTACACGTTTCATGCCTAAAACATCCGATAAAATTGCTTGGCATGAGCCAAAGGATATGCCGACATCATCAGCAACCTGTATGATGGTGATTCAGCGATTTTCCAGAACCATTTTCTTTACTTCTTCTATATTATTGTCAGTAATTGATGTACTAGGGCGTCCAAGGCGGTCGTCTTCTTCAACGTCTTCTCGACCGTCTTTGAAACGTTTGTACCCTCGTAAACTCTTGCCTTACTCATAGTAGATTCGCCAAATGTTACAGTCAACATTTTGAATGCGGTGCTGCACTTTATTTCGTTTTTCACGCAAAATTTAATGCAAATTCCTTTATCCATCTTTTTCGAAAGTAAAAATTCGCCGAGCACTCGAAAATATGTATAACTTTTTCAACTGTCAACAGTAAACTAAATATTCAAAACAGCTTAAAATGCAAACATACATCAGCACATGGTACCAACAAGATAAAACAAAAATTTCGAACATCGGATGTATAAAGTGAAATTAAAAAATGCCCGTTTTTTTTATCACACCTCGTATGTTCAGAGAGTGGACAAAATTCATGGACGAGAAGTACATGAAGAAATCACAATTTCTACGTCGGCCTATAAGAGACAAACATACAGAGAGGATCTTTATTGAGCTTCAGAACCACATACAATGGAGTCTGGGAATCGGTTTTTATAGCATCGAGACGCAATAAAGAGGCTGCTTTCACTCTACCTGTCGGGCAGTTTGATCTGCCGGAGTGTGCATATGAAGGTAAATTTGACACTTTTTGTTTCTCTAAAAAATCACCTGACTTAGTTACCATAACAGTAATTCTATAACTTCCTTTTAGAAACTCTACCCATATATGCAGAGTAGTATAAGGATCTACAAGAGCTAATGAGGTATTGAGGAAAGAAAGGAAAATAATACTTCTCAAACCTTCGACACAAATGAAAAAAGCTTGTTCCTTCATGGTCGGAATACATACAGGTTTGTGTAATCAACTAGTACATTATGGGTGAGATGAAATCCATTAAAACTGTTACACAGCGAACTAAAGGAAGGTGGCAGAAACTTTAACGATGGCAGATGCGACCCTCATTAAAAGGAATATACGCTATGCACGCGCTCGCAGTCATCCCGATCTGCCCCAAAGTGCCACAACTATACATGCCGTATTGAAAGAAATGGAAATAGTCACCATCAACGGTGAGCCTTTCCTAGTGATAAATTATTGTAAAATCTACATAACTGGTTTTCAACTACAAACAACTTAACCGTTATTTGTAGAAGGCACACAGTTTACGTAGATAGCACATTTAATAGTTGTCCCAAGTTTTATACACAATTGTTTACTATTCATACATTAGTATATGATGTTTACGTGCCATTTGCATTCTTTCTACCATCAAATAAAGCAACTGAAACCTATGTAAAAATGTTCCGTCATATTGTAACGCACTGTGCGATACTTGGCTTAACATTTACACCAGAAGTGATTTTTATACGCTATAAAGCACCACTTCACAAGGCCGCAACACTTGAGCCATTTATGATAAAAGGATGTCGTTTTAATTTAGAACAAAATTGGTGGCGCGAAATACAAGCCCTTGGTCTATCAAAGGAACACAAGTCGAACTCAGAGAAAGGTAAAATTTTAAAACATTTCTTTGGACTTCCCTTTTTAAGCCCAGGCGACGTAGAGGATTGCTTTGTCGAAAACTGGTGGCTGTACAACCAGGAGACAAAAAGATACAAGAGTTCTGTGACTAAATCCTAGAGACATACATTGTGGCAGATTCAATGTTCCCCCGCTAATTGGGCTTAAATTCACAACTACCACAAGTCGAACAAGAAGTAGCTGTGAATATTTTCGTTCCAAATTGAACAGGTTGTTTTACACTTTGCACCTGAACATCAACAACTTCGGTGACGTTTGTACCGGCATTCAGTCAGATGTGTATGTTCAGTTACGAAATAGGGGGGAAAATCTGATGTGCTACACTCACATGACTTTCTCTACTCTTGTACAAACTATTTTTACAAACGTTTATTTTCCATATGCTTCATGTTAATCGAAATATCGAGATGTCAATCTTATTGCTAATTTTCTTGTGGATGCAAGGGGAATGTGGTAGGTTATAAGCGATAGTCAAATCTTTTAAGCGTTGGTTGCTATGTGGCACATTCCAATCTCTTTGCATGTCCAGGACATAAAAAAAATGAATAATGAATTTGAGAAAAAGTATAAGTATTGGAACATTTAAGGGAATAACAAGCAATATCTCGAAAATGGTTCACTCTACAAAAAAAAGTACACGACATAAATTGTGTATTTTAACGCGATCTACATTTTTCGTGCAGTACAATTTTGTCTACCTCTTATGGTTTACCAGTTATGCAAAAGTCGTTCACAATGAAGAACACTTTTGGAGACATTCCCAGAAAATTCGAGATATACATTTCATTTGTCATGAAAATATCTTAAACATATGACATTTTAATCAAAATCGTTAGAGCCATTTTTGAGAAAATTAAAATTTTCGAAAAATGTTCCATGTAAAGGGTAATCTGGGGTGGAGGGATTTTCTTGAAAACCTTCGTGTCGCATCTCTGGAAGATACTGAACCTAAATACCAAGTTTGGTGTTTATCCGACTGTTTGTTTCTGAGTTATGCTGTTCACAGACAGACACACACACGAACATGTTTCCAAAAATGCTCTTTTTGGATTCAGGGCGTCTCAAAACATGTATTTCCGGTGAGATCTCGGTATAGAATTTTTGGGTGGAATACAATACTTCCCCTACTTACTATACGTAGTAGAGAAAGTAAAAATAGAAACACACTAATGGAAAAAGAAACATTTTTGAGGGTACAGATGGCAAAGTTGAGTAGCCAGAACATACTAAGATTTAAATTTGTGAAAACTCTTTCTTTTAAATTTTTACCTGTATGACAAAAATATTGCAAGTTGCGCATACGAACGATTTCATTTCGTAAACACTTTGGGGGACTATGCATCCTATTAATACAAAAGTTTTAGTCACAACACCTGCTAAATGTTGCGCATTCCCAAATCTGCACAAAGTGGGAGGGGAAATTTTCTCATTTAACATTAAAGGTCTAGGGACTCAAATTATCCTTTGCGAAAATTTAGGCTGGACTCAATTATCCAAGAAATATTCAAATTGGATTCAATTTACCAAATCCGGTAGCAGTACTAGTACTAGCACTAGCAGTAGAGTAGCAGATGGCGGCTTGTGACTTGCAAGTTTGGGAGAGCGGTAAGTGAGGTTCTCACAGTAATAATCGAGCTTTACTTGGTAGTTCCAATTCTACAGTTTACCAGAAGATAGATATATGTTTAAAAATGACCATATAAACCAAAGTATTGTTTCACATAATTTCTAATTTGTTCAGTTGCTTGCATGTATTTTTCAGTGCGTACAGAATCCTATGTCTTGGTGAAATTTAGAAATAACACGTGCAATAAGGTGCATCTATCGAAGCGAGTGTAATTTAGACTATATTAATGCTATTATATTATGCCTTTCGTAGCAGGAAGCTTGAGCTATTTATATCGTACGGCGCATCCCTGAGTTAATATGTATTCGTTAAAATTTCAGCGGGGAACACACGGCTTATACAAGAAAAATTAATTTTCTGACCTTTGTTCCACAAAATAATTAATTTATGAGTCTTAATTATAGATAATTATACATGTATACCTCTGTATTTTGGGAACATATTTCTTCTTTTGGCTCCTACGTTCTATAATATTTATTCAGACGCCAGGGAAAAAACATAATTTCCTAAGCTGAAACACACAGAGTTTATTTTTGCTCTCTGAGTGAGTCTATCTCATAGCTTTGCTGCTATTGTTAACAGCAGTGTTTACAATGCCAGACTCAAACCGAGTGAGTCAACTTTGAAAGCAGCAACAGCCAACAATTTCTTCGCTGCAGGCTGCCCAACCTTATCACGCGTCTAAACATTTATATGATGATACCAACCAATCAACAACACGCACTGTAAAATATTCAAGAGTATAAAATAAAGTATACTTCCAGTTATTTAACAATCTCTACGAAGAGCACACCACTTACACTAAAGTCACCTGTTAAGTTAGATATTTTACACAACTTGTCGCTACGCAACTAACATATACGTGTGTGAGTAAATCACAGCAGTTACACAACTGCGTATGGGCGCATTCAATGTGACGACCAAACATACGTTTCTAGATTGTAGTATAAAGGTGTTTATTGCTTTTTTCTGCTCTGAAGCCTTATAACTGTATGGTGCTGTACTTTAAATTGCAATATAACTTGGAAATTAATTTTAATTTAAAATTAGCTGAAGGAAAAATTAAATGTTACACTGGACTGAGTAGGTATATCTTTTTTCGCGTGGTAGCGGCAGTGAAATTGAATGATTCCATATGGTACAGACCGCGTGGAGAAAAAACCAATAGCGAAGCCCTTGGACTCCGCCAAGTTTCAATTACCTCTCTGCAACTATCGCCCAGGGTCGAAGTATTCCCCTCCGCACGTCTCACCGCTAACAGTACCCACAAAAATGAGGATTCCCGGACGGACTGATGTAGTCCGAAATACACTTACGGTAAACATTCGCGCTGATCACAGTATATGCGTTACAAAAACATTTCAAACAAAAGGAAATCCATAAAACAATTCGAGAGTACGGAATTCACTGCAACTTTATCTGATGTTATTCTTATTTCCTGTTTTTTTATTTCTTTTATAGGCAGAGCGCCGCTCCTCCATCGCCAGCCGCCACTGAGTAGCAGTAATACTAGTAGAAGGAGCAGTAATATTAGCTATAGCATTAGCAATAACAGTAGCAGTAGTAGCACTAGTAACAATAGTACTATTGGTATTAGTTAGTAGTAGTACTATTCGTAGAACTAGTACTAGCAATAGCAGAATTAAAAAGAGAAATTATAGAAAATGGAGGATTACCCGATAAACAATATGGATTTCGGAAAGGGAAATCTACAATACAAGCCATTAACGCTGTACTCAGAATTAAATACGAATCGAGAGGAAAATGAGCTGCATTACTTATATTAGACGTGAAAAATGTTTTTAACAACGCTACATGGAGCTTAATATAGAAAAAATCTGTATGTATATAATAAATGTACTAACATCCTACTTTCAAGGAAAGAAAACAAAGAAGAAACAGAAATAACGGCAAGTGTTCCGCAGGGATCCTATCTTGGACCTACCCTATAGAATATCCTATATGATGGAGTTCTTAAGTTGACATAAGGTGCAATACAAATTGTTTTCCCGGAGGATCTAGCACTGGTTGTCAGTGCTGAAGACGGAGAAAGGTTGATATATAGAGTCAATGAATCTCTAAGACGTATTGACAGGTGGATAGCATATAACAAACTACAGTTAGCACTACAGAAAACAGAATTCGTTATCCTGAACCGCCTAGGAAGCGTCAAAGTAAGTGTTTTATATTGAGAGAAACCATTAGAGTCCCATAAAGGCTATAAAATACTTAGATATAATGATAGACGAAAATACCACCTTCGAAGAACATATAAAAACCGTGTCAAGAAAGGCAGAATAAAAAGCACTGCAACTCGCTAGAATAATGCCAAGTATCCGCGATCAATTAAACGACAAATACTATGTGAATTAGTTTATTCGATTATATTATATGCTGTACCTATATGGTATACTTCCATAAAGAAAAAGGAATGTGCAAAAGAGATGGAGAGAGTGCAAAGAAAAGCATTACTGAGAATGATTTGTGCTTATATAACAGTTTCAAATAGGGCACTACAAGTAATAGCAGGGACCATTCCAATCGATTTATTGAAAAAAGACAGCTTTTTAGTGTTTCAAATATGTATAATTCTATTGAAGGCAAAGAAGAGATCAGAGATCAAATTGTTAATGAATGGCAAGCAAGATGGAGAGAAACTACTACAGTAGTACAATGGACTAAATGGATAATTCCAGAGGTAAGATTATCGCTGCGTTGTAAACAATGTTAGGTTGTTTATTTCCTGGTTCAGGTTTTGACTGGCCATGGGAGGTTAAAGAATTATGCGTTTAAAATGGGGAAATCCGATACTACTAGATGTCCCTACTGCCATGCAGAAGATTTAGTAGAAAATACTTTCTTTCGATGCTCTCGATGGGAGGAGAAGAGAAAGGAAGCATATACCAAACTATATGTGGTACTGACAGTAGAAAACCTGAGTACCACCATGCCAGAGAGCGTAAAGGCATGGAACATAGCGAAACAATTGACTACGTATATACTGGAAACCAAGGAGAAGGAATAAAGGAAGGCATTAAATTAATGTTAAATTCATATGTAAATTTGTTAGTGTCAGTTTAAACACATAGGAGTACGACGTAAGGAAATGAGATAAGAAAGCTACCATTCTATGTGATACATTATCGCAGCTTGAGTGTGGTATGCGGTGAGAGTAAGGGTTTTATAGTTGGTGAGAATCCAACGCCTCGCAAAGAGACGCCTTTAAAAGATATTTCCCTTACTAGAATAAAAACAAGTAATGGCATTAGCTATAGAAATAGCGATAACAGTATTATCAATAACAGTAATACCAGTAGTAGCAGTGGTAGTACTAGCAGTAGGGGAGGCAGGGGGTGGTGCCACTGGGGAAATTCCGCCACCGTCTGGTAATCGTTGATCTTTACCCGTAAGAGCGTTTGCTTGGTGCTGCGCCCCACCAAACAGATTTAAAAGTGCTACGCAGTTGTTTTCGCGTCAGTAGTGAGACGGGCTTTGAACTAAGTGGCGAAGGTATTTTCTATACCTTTTAATCCAATTTTTTTAGGAAATAAATTTTAAGGTAACGTAGGGTACTTTTAATTGCTAGTAAATATGCATATGCTAGCCGAACGTTAGATATTAAGCTTTTATTTAGTATATTTTGAATTCAAATTCGCTGCTATTGTCAGTGCGTTTTGTCCATTTGTTCGGCATATTGCACCACTGGGGAAATGCTGACCTTAGAGCCCGAGAAATACTACCAAGGTGGCGGCATTACCCGGCTTAATTTGGTGGGTAGTTATTCGACATTTCCTGCATTTGTGGTTTCAGGTGGTTAGATCAAGAAAGAGAACTACGGAAAAGACCAATTAGACCGAGGATCACCTTAGGACAGCCCTAGAAATGGTGAACAATGGCAGTTCGAGAGTGAAAGCATTAAGTCTCTACATAAGATAATACAAATATTCAACAAAGACTTAAGCGAAATACTTACAGAGATAAATTAACTTAAAGCAGAAAATCAGCATCTAAAAAATCAAGTGCAACAAATAATATCTGAATATACTATTCCAGCACCTTGCTTACTACACTGGGACATACATTCAAACTTTACATTTATTCTCACAACACATTTAGTTTTATATTACATCACATTTTTCAGATAAAATAACAAACTACACGATGTCTACAAAATAATAAATAAAAATAAAAGAAAAAAGAACAGAAGTTATTACATTAGAGTAAGGACGTAAACAAAATTTAACTACAATTCTATAGTCTATATTTATCTGCATTTGCTGGAAACCAGCAAACTTAGTAAGTCCAGCACAACAGGAAGCAGGATGCAAACAACCAAAATCAACAGCAAGGAAATCGAATGACAAGAAACATCAGGTGCCAGTAACTGAAAACAAATTCGCCGCTTTAGCATCAAGTGAGGAGATGAAAACGCGCCTTGCACATAAAGAAATCAATGAAACCGGATCTACTAAGAAGAAAAGTAAGAGGTTATCAATTTATGGTGATAGTCATATAAGAGGACCCGCGCAGATAATAAGTGCAAATATTACCAATTGTGAAGCCGTATGACATGCGAAGTCCAATGCGAAGCTCAAAGATACAACATCGTCTATATCCAGTACAAGTGATATACAAGAAATGAAGATCATTGTGGTTGGAGCCAAATATGAGTACCGAAATGAAGCAAAAGCTTCATAACTGCGCTAGTTCAATTTCTACAAGAAGAGGAAAAGTAGGAATCAAACATTGGTGTTAAAAATCCCTAACAGGTATGACTTGAACAATAACTCGAGGGTAAACACAGAAATCAGAAAAACGAGCAAATAGATGAAACTAATATTTTCAGTATACCGAAATGTGAAATTGGTGGACAGCAGTAACCTTAATTATGAGTGTCATACCAAATAGAGATTACATCTGAATTCAAAAGGTAAAAGATATAAACTCACTTCTTTCTGAAATAGTAAGTAACATTATCAGACAAAACCGTATGTAGTAAATTCATCAGCAGACACAGATACTAAACAGTCACAAAATGTAAATTTGTGTTCACCCCTTGATTATGTAAATACCAGCATGCACAGTAACTTGACCCTTAGAATATTCGTACAAATTCTACAGTAATATATACAATAAACTTTAAACCTTGGAAACTACTAAATGATATATCACACTTATTATTACTAATTTCGGAAGAAGAATTACAGCTTATTGAAACCAAACATTCTTCATAAAATACAAAAGAAATAACTTGGACAATCACAGGAATTTGTATATTACAACATGTTTCCCAACAAAATCACAGGAGTTTGAATCATTAAGAATTTGAAGCCAGTCACTATCTGCATATTCAACATTCTCCACATCTTCATACTATTCACTTGTTTCTTCACTGGTGTCTCTCAGACAGCTCTTGTAGAAGTCATGCTGCTGCCAATTAATTCCCATTTTTTTAGAAGTTGCTTCACATCTTTGACTTTAGCATCAGGCATATGATTCACTTTCTTCATTTATTTGAGAGGAAGGGCAATATTATTGGTATTCTTGTGTTGAGGTTTTAGAATCTGTATTGTGATACTGTGATCTCTGCATAGAACTGTTGGTTAGTTACAACATTAGTGTTCTTGTGATCAAAACAGTTAACTTTGAAATCCCTTGTCATTTTCAGGAAAGGTTTTGATGAATCCTTCCATGTTTGTACCATTGCTTTTCTTTGTGAATGAAGAGCACTTACGATGACAGAGCTTCATCATATTCTTTTGGATCTACAACCTGATACTTCTTTCTAGCTTGTGCCAAATCCACCCTCCCAGGAGAAATATACATTACGCAACGGGCATGTATCAAAGGAACGCTGCCGAATGTGGGGAAAAAGAAGGCAACGATTAACGTAGTAGTTCTCGCTACAAGAAGAACCAGCACAAGTTTGGACTCACGTAGTGGGTCACGCCACGAGACTCGTCGACTGCGCAGGCGCAAAAACACACTCAATCTGCTCGAACGTGTCGGCTGGGAGGACGAACCAGTCTGTCTTCATCGAGGGAAACAAGCAGGATCACGTCAGATAGAGGCATTCGGTACGGTATACAAAATTCTCTTTCGGCTAAATATATTTAAAATTCTTTTTTGGTAATTGGGCAGCGGTAAAGAGTTATCGTCGGGTAGAGATATTTATTCTTGGCGTTTAACTATAAAGCTTTAAATGTGAGAGCAGGAAGCAAATTGTAAAAATTGTAATCGAATAATAATGTTGAAACTGTAAACTCTAAAATGAAATAGGGAATGATAATTGTAATCCTTTGTGTGATATTGATGTTGAGTTATTAAAGTAAAGAATACGGTTGTTAATTATTTTATGAATATATCTTCAAGCCATTATTCCTTGTATAATCCCGGTAATCTTGGGTCAAAGTAATCGCTTCAAGCTGTTTCCCTACTAACCCAAAGGTTCTGCTGCCGGCAAGTGTGAATGTCCTCTTACAGGAAAGAACCATTGGAAGTCAATATCTTCTTTGCACACAATTTCATTAACATGAATAGCATTGCATAGTGTTTATTATGTCCCATGTAACTAAAAAAATTATACTTGTTCAGGGGAGCTTCAAAATGTTCTGTCAACACAGATTGAAGAAATGCCACTCACAAAATACTTTCGTTCGATCTTCTGCTATATTGCTACTCTAATGAGCGGTAGAAATTAACATCCTCCTTACTCAACACTGCATTCGCAGCCTGTAGGGATCTTAACGGCAAATGTGTAGTACCACTTCTGACGGGAATATTACGCCTCTCCAGTTTCACCTTTAGAAAGTGGTTGGTTTTGCATCAGATCGAATATGACTGTGAGGCGGGAACCCTTTTGGTTACCTGTCCGTGAAGGCTGCATCGGAGCGCCTGACTAGCTCGGTGCGACAGTGTCTCTGGATAGAAGCCCGCTGGTCTCACAGGAGATCCCCTCCTAGATGTAGCATCTGCTTCAGCTGCTAGTCTCCGTCGAATTTCGGTGTTATCAGAATAAAAAATAAAGGTTTGTCCTGGCTAGATGTACCTCAATAGAGAGACAAGCATGTTTGCTTATAGGAATGACAACGGTAAAGAGGATCTCAGTGTAAGTACAGAAACTGGAAAAAGTGATAACACGCACGTACTGGTTAAATCTGAATTGTATTTTCTTTAAAAACTTTATGGGCCTGAGTTGTATTCCCTTTGAACACTTCCACTTCACACGTGCCACAGTTAATAATGGTCTTGGACAACTCCTGTTTGCGATCGCGTCCTGAATTTCTCGATTATTAATACGTGTATTTTCTGACTTACACGACACTTTATTATTCACTGCCCGTGATGATGCTCAGTAACTTTGCGGTTTCAAACTGATTACGCCGGAATTTATACGTTAGCACTTTAACTTTCTGCGAAGTATTTCTTTAGCTGTTTCACGCGAATTATTTCTCGCATAGCGACGTGTATACAACGTCTGTTAGTGACAAAACTGTGTAATAACAAGAAATACTCACTGGAATATATACAAGACTACCTAACGCGTTGACCAGAATTACCTAATTCCTGATTGGATACACTTTTGCGTCGTTGCTAGCATGGGTTTACAATGACGTAATTATACATAGTCCTCATTGGCTTACTCAACCACATGACATTTTACATTACATCATACGGGAATTTCTCTCTTTCACTTAACATTTAGCCTACTACGTCATCTACGGTACCTATTCGACCACTAACAATAGAATAAAGAACTTTTCCGCTTTCGACAAAAAACAAAAGCTTGCAAACGGAGTGCTGCTAGAACCTAAATACTTTAAAAGACATCCTAAAGCTACAGAACCAAGAACATTTTAAAATAGGCGAATATTACAAACATGTAAGATTAACAATTATGGCTATTCCTGAACAATAACGTATTATATATACACATAAAATTATCCTTAAAATAAAATGCATTCGATAAAATTACATACATAGTGGCAAAATATGGTCTTAAGTAATACCTTTAGATGTTCAAAAGTTAATCTCCTTATAGAAGAAGGCACTACTTCGTTTATGCATTAAGTACTTGACAGTCAAACGTTTCCTCTCTTGTTGATTATTTGTTTCCGTTTTAGTCCCACACGCTCGCTATAGATGTCTTTCTTTTTATAACCAATCCCTAGATTGAATCCATGAATGAAAACTTGCCAGTAGCTGATACATTTACAGCCAACGTCACCGTATTTTTCTTAAATAGTTCCCAGGCTGTCTTAATGCATAAGTGAGTGAGTGAGTGAGTGAGTGAGTGAGTGAGTGAGTGAGTGAGTGGGGCTTAAGGCCCCGTTGACAACTAGGTCATTGGGACCGGAAGTCAAAACTTAAAACCATAAAAACCTACAAGTAATAAGGTAAAAAGGTAAAAAAACAAAACGGCAAAGAGACAGAAGACCAATAGGTTAAAAGCAGAGGGAGAAAACACGATAAAAGCAAATCAGTCAAGTTAGACCTCAGTATGGAACCCAATAGTGAGGACGAAACTCAGTGCCTGATCGCCACGGGATCGTCGCCTAAAACTGAACGCTGGGTAGAACCCAGGCCAAAGGACAGGCGCACACGAGCGTATCCTGAACAAGCAAGGAGAATATGGGATATTCAGAGTCGTACAGACAGGAGCCAGGTTACCACGCAAAAGATGTCCATGAGTAGTGCGGGTATGTCCCAGTCGTAGGCGAGTTACAATAGCATCCGACCGCCGGGAATCACCGAAAGAAGTGGGCCAGGGTTGGACGGTGTCCTTTATAGTCCGGAGTTGAGTGCCAGCCAACGTCTCCCATGACTGTTGCCAAGCCAAAAACATATGACGACGAAAGTACCGATGGACATCTCTATAAGGCACAGTTACTGTGGAAAGCTCCGACAAACGGCAGGCGGATCTAGCAACTGCACCCGCCTCCTGCGGATCTAGCAACTGCACCCGCCTCCTCATTGCCGGTAATGTCCAAATGCCCGGGGGTTCAAGTAAAAACGAATTGATTGCCGCGACTAACAACTCGGAGACAAGTGTCTGAAATTTCACGACGAGGTGGAGCAGCCGTGAAACTGTTACAAGGCCTGAAGGGCGTTCAAATGTCGCAGCATATAAGAAAATATCCGAGAACTAAAGTGGAGATAAAAAGTGGAAAATAAAGGATGACGGAGAGCTCGGCTGTAAAAACGAAACTGACGTCCAAAACGCAATACTGGTGAGCCGCAGCGTTATAGAAAAACTCGCAACCTGTAACACCTAGGAACCATCAGTGAACACCGGAGTGAAGTTCCAGTAACGCCCCAGAAGCTTGGTGAAAAGCTGATGAAACACCAACGGTGGGGTAGAGGATTGCACAATATCCGAAAGAGCTAGCTCGAATCGGGCACGTTGGAGTTGCAACGGAGCAGAACGTCTGAAAGAGGACCGCTCCGCAGGAGGCAGTCGGATGCCACGAGCAATGAGAAGGTTGGGAACCGAATACCGCTGGGGCGCGAAAGAGCACTTTTCCGCATATAACTGAGCGAGATCCGGGTGAAAACAGATTTAAAGCATGGAAGATCTGGTTGATCAGTCAACCTTACAACCTAAGAACAGAGCAAAAACCAGCGTCGAATAGACAGTGGAGGTTCGCCATAGTCAGCGTATAGACATTCGACACAAGTAGTGCGGAAATCCTCAGTAGTAAGACGGACACCAGCGTGATGAAGAGTGTCTAAGTGGCGGACGCAGCCTCATAGCTAAAATTGCCACAGTCCAGTTTGACCGAACCAACGATCGGTACAATGGCAATATCAGGTGAGATCGCCTCCCCAAGACACTCCGATAAAACATTCAGCGCCCGAAGCGAAAGATCGCACGAAGTACGAAGCCCGCGAATATGGTACTCCCAGGCAAGTATACTGTCGAGGTAAAGATCCAAAAACGTGAGGTGCGAATAAATGGCAGGGATGCGCAAAGCAAATAAAGATCAAGAGGAGAATGCACACCATGAAGGCGATGAAAGTAAACACACTGTGCTTTCGTAGGAGAAAAGCGAATCCGTTACGACGCGCCCAGGCTGTAAGGGATATTAAGACCAGTTGAAGTTGACGCTCGATGTGCTCGAGAGTATAACAATGATAATATGTCGGAAAGTCGTCAACGTACAGAGGCATCGAGTGGTCGCTACAAGCGACATTAGCTATCCATTAATGGCTATGACAAAAGAGAGTGACACTAAGAATCAACCTGGGTACATCATTCTCCTGGGTCCACTCTTGGGATAGCGTGTTTCCAATGCGGACACGAAAGCGGCGAAGGTGTAAAAAGTTATCAAGAAAGGCAGCTAAATGAGCGCGTAAACAGTAACCATGCAAAGTACGGATGATACCATAACGTCAGGTAGTGTCATAGGCCTTCTGCAGATCATAGAAGACACCCACGACAGGCTGTTTCAACAGTAATGCATTTTGGACATAAGCCTCCAGGCGTGGCAGGTTATCGACACAAGAGCGATGCAGCAGCACTGAACATTGCAAAGCACGTTATTCGTCTCTAGCCACCACACCAAACGAATTTAATTATGCGTTAAAAGGTCTTACACCAACACTCATCAGACAATTAGGGTGGTAGTTAGAGGGAAGCGACCGGTCTTTTCCGGGTGAAGAGATAGAAATAACAATACCCGTCAGCCAGGGGATCGGAACACCTGCCGACTCCAGATGTGGTTGTAGATAAGGAGTAGGAAGGAAATCGCTTTAGCGGAAGATAAAAAATTAAATTGAGGTTTATTCAATTGCTGTGGTCCTTAGCGTCCTATTATATATTGGCGATCATTTTGATCAGAGGCCCCTTTGTCAGGCTTGAGACATGCCGTAAATTTACGACAGGGCACCACCGACTTTAGTTCTCTTCCAAAGGAATCCATGCTAAGAATTTGTACGTCCGAAAGGATCCATCGCCCTCCGCCAGGTTTGAAACCGCGGCCTGAGAAACTAGAGACTAGCATGGTAACCACTGCACTACGGAGGATGAACAGGCTGAAGATGATGCAGCATTTCCGGGTGGATGTCATTGGAATTAGGGGAAGAGTCCTTGGCGACAGACAGAGAATGCGTCAGTTTGGCAAGGGTAAAAAGCGCGTTGTACGGTTCACTACAGTCATTGTAAAAATCGTTGTCCTCCATGGTGTAGTGGTTACCATGCTAGCTTCTAGTTCCGCGGGTTCAAACCCTGCGGAAGGCGATGAATTTTTTTTCGGGCGTAAAGATCTTTAGCATGACTTCTTTCGGAAGGGAAGTAAAGCCGGTGGTCCCGTGTCGTAGATTTACGGCACGAAAAACAACCACAACCCTAATAAAGAGGCCTCTGAGCAAAATTACTGGTCTTTCACGCCCATTATAGAATGGGACACTAAGGACTACAGCAGTTAAAGAGCGTCCATAAATAAAACTCAATTTAATTTAACTGTGAAAATCGAAGACCAATCGCTCCGCAGAGGCTTTGGTGGACAGAAAGCAATTATCATACGTATCCGTTTGGCTAGAAGCAGCAAAGGAGGTGGCAAGGGATTCGGCTATACCCTGTTCTCTTGTGTACTGGGAGCCGATTACGGCAGGACCGTGAATGAACGCCCGGCGACACTTGCCATACATACGTCAAATAGCGCTCCACATCTGCTGCGCATTACTACGACGAGAAAGGAAGATGCATAGGAATTCCCAAGATTTTTGTTTGGCATTGCGGACAAAACGTGCCCTAGCCCGAGAATGCTTAAAAGTAGCGAAGTTCTCCTCCGTAGGATGTAACTGAAAGACACGTAGGGCATGCCTGCGCGCTTTGAGGGCCAAACGGTATTCCGCGGCCCACCAAAGGACAGGAATGTGACGTAGGGTGAAAGAACCTCAAGGGATGCGTTGCGAGCAAGAGAGAGCAAGTAAAATATTCAACATTTTAGCGATGGTGGCAAAATCATCATCTGTGAGATGAATGACGGAACGAGGGCTCCCCCAGTCGCCCATAGAAACAATCAAGTGAGAATATTGTGAGTGTATAGTATGGAGGACGGATAACTGAATGGCAATGGGGCAATGATCTCTGCGGGCATCGTCAGTGTCGGAACCCCAGAGAGAATTTTGGCATTCAGATCATCTAGGAAAAGGAGCGGCGGGCGAATATGTGCTTAGCACCCGAAGTGCGCTTGTATGACATTATGCGGTGGCAGATAGACATTTCAAAAACGGCGTATGAATTGGTATGTTGATGGCAGAAACATTATGCGCCACCAGAATAGCAACTCCACCGTCGGGATGCTGTGCAACAGCAGTCATGCCTAAACATGGAAAAGTTTCGCGGATATAAAGCGTGATTAGGCTGCAATTGGGTTTCCTGGAGACAGATGAGAAGGCGAGCGTTGGGAAACTAAACAATGTATGTCCGGAGCGTTTGCCCGGAAATGATTAACATTCCGCTGGACAGCTTCCACGGTAAGAAAATGTTAAAGTTTTAAGTTTTTTCCTTGCCTTGGCTAATTTGAACCGACGAGAGGAAAATCCCCATACTCTGGCGACACCTCCGATGCCCGGGAGCCGGAAGAGGTCCTGCGGCTCGTGGAGCGGGACCGGGACTCAAAGAGGAAGCGCAATTAGTCGATCTAGTTTGAGGCCGAGAACGATGACTTAGCAGACGAAACAGAAGGAAGAGCTATGGTAGACGGCTTGGTGCTGATGGCTCCACGGCTGAAGACAAAGGCTGTTGCGTAGGGGCACTGGAGAGATTCTCACTGGCACGTCTGTGTCGAAGCATCGGTAACGTGCACGAGTGGCAAGCCAAGTGGCAACAGGAGAGCGGCATTCGCGGATGAATAACCAGTGATGGTTATAAGTTGAAGTTGCGCAAAACGCTTCAGAAAATGTTGGGCGTTCCTTAAGGCGCACGAACACTGTCCCAAACTAAATGGATAACCCCTCCACAGTTTACACAACTAGAGTCTCGAATACAAACCGCGTCGGCATCGGCAGGTACGCCATATAGCTCACAAACAGCAGGAGTAGGGTAAACGAACGAGTAGTATGTCCGAACCTCTGACACCGAAAACAGGCATGGATTTTGGGATTTTACAGCGTACGGTCCTAACCACAAAAAGTATATTCTGGTACCACAGTACCTTTGAAGGCGAGAGACACCGTTCGCAAGGGGTACTACTTCCTCCGTCCAGATGGAGATGATGCCAACCCCTACAAGAGTTTAAGGACTTGTGTGGAGCTAGGACCCCAAAAGCTCGCTTTCAATAACTTCTGGGACTGATCGGCATTGTTTGTCTGTATCAATGCATCGTCTCTAAGTAGCATCGTGTTCTTTACCGGGCCACAGATCCGATCCACAACCTCACCTTGATGTAAAAAGGGCTTCCTTAAACATTTTACCTTTGTGAGCTTAGGTCACAATTAAAAAGAGTAAGTGAAGGGGCTTTTGCGCAGATACATAGTGAATAGGACCCCTATCCGAAACCCTCGGCATCAGCCTGCCATTGGGGTATTAAAGAAAAAATCCACCATATCTTCACGGTTTGTGGTGTCGTAGGAACCCTCCCAAAACCGGTCTAAAGGCGTACCTCAGCTACCCTCTAATCTCTACTGCTGGTCATATGTGTAAGCAATTCATCACACACACACCCCGACTTTAAGCCCCTACCACGGGAATAACCGCCCATGGCTCCCCACTCTAGACCGTGCTTCGAGCAAGACACAAACACGTATTCAGGGGACTTGTGGTTGATTACACCGGAGTTCCGTAAGCGGTGACACGTCTGGCACGTGATATTAACCCAGCGACACTTAGCTGTCAGGGAATTAAGCATGCCGGGCCCCCAGAGAGCTACTGGGTGAACAGAGGCCTCCAAATGTTTTCCGTTCCACCGGTAGCGGGGTAAGCGGGCTGTCTTATCGAGAGGTTATGCCAGGTGCTTTAGCTCATACCTGCTCTACAAGGAAGGTTAAGGGATGTAATAGACTAAAGAAAATATCATTCCAACACATTTCCCTTAGACTTGGCTGTAAGAATGTAATAACTGTGAAAAGAAAACAGCAATAACATTACAACACAGCGAGATAATCAGTATACAAACTAATTTTTAGGAATTAGAGGCATCATATCATTGTATAATAAGCAAGTGTTAAAACAAAATGGTTTGGTTTTCAGTATTTACTGCTTTCTCTACCCATTATCAACTGACATATGTTCCTTATTTTCATAATGCCCTTATAAAGTATGGTTTTTCCGTGCATCTGACAATAATTTAGGCCTAAATTATTTAAAGTTACAATCTAGGTTACACTTTTCTCTGTTTGGTTGCATGCAAGATGCCCTAACGACAAACAGCCGCTTATATATTCCATATTTCATTTTTACTGTCTCTACTATTTACCTATAATAAGTAGGAAAGTGTTGTATTCCACCCAAAAATTAAAAAACGAGATTCACCGGAAATACACTTTTTGAGACCCACTGAATCCAAACAAAGCATTTTTACTTTCTCTACTAGGTAGCTACAGGAGGTAGAGAAAGTATTGCATTCCACCCGAAAACTATGTAACGAGATTCACCGGATATATACGTTTTGAGACTCTCTGGATCCAAAGAAAGCATTTTTACATTCTCTACTACGTAGTTACAGTAAGTAGGGCAAGTATTGTTTTCCACCCAAAAATTGAATAACGAGAATCAACGGAAATACATATTTGAGACCCCTGACTCCAAAGTAAGCATTTCTACTTTCTCTATTACAGTAAGTAGAGAAAGGACTGTGTTCCACCTAAAAATTCAGTGTCGTAATTTCACCAGAAATCACGTTTGCGACCCCTTGAATCCAATGACTTTTATTTCTAGAAAATTGTCCAAGTGTGTGTGTGTGTGTGTGTGTGTGTGTGTGTGTGTGTGTGTGTGTGTGTGTGTGTGTGTGTCCACGAACAGCATAACTCAAAAGCAAAAGGTTGGTTAAAAACCGAACTTAGTGTTTAAGTTCAACTTCTTCCAAGAATGCGACACTGAGATATTAAAGAAAATCCCCCACTCCAAACTACCCTTTACGCTGGACATTTTTCGAAATGTTTTATTCCTTCAAATATGGCTAATGATTTTGATTGAAAGGCATATGTTTAAGCTATTTTCATGATAAATAGAATGCATATCTTTTATTTTCTAGGAATAATCTCTAAATTAGTCTTTTTTGTTAATGAATTTTGGTAATTAGTAAATCGTAAGAGAGAGACAAAATCTTAATGCACAATAATGTAGATCTTGTTAAAGCATAAGATTTAAAGGAAATAACATTTTTATTTTACTTCAAATAACTTTTATATTTTACCTATTCTGAAATTTTCTTTGTTATTAATTTGAATTTTCAAATACCTTATACTTCTCTCAACTGCAAATAGCTATTGCTTTTCTTTCTTCTTTCTTTATTTCTTTCTATTCTTTCCTTCCTTCTTTCCTTCCTTCCTTCTTTCTTCTTTGTTTCTTTCTTTCCTTCTTTCTTTCTTTCCTTCCTTCTTTCTTTCCTTCTTTCTTTCATTCTTCTTTCTTTCTTTCCTTCTTTCCTTCTTTCTTTCCTTCTCGTGTTCATACAAAGGGAACAGAATTTCAAAGTTATCACGTCTGTGGCCGCATTCGGGATGTCGTGGGTTCGATTCCACTTGCCGACCTTCCCGACCACTGGGTTTTTTTCGGGGCGTTTTTTCGGGTCGACAGGTGAATGCTGGGAATGATTCTAACATCCCCAAATTTCCTGAACCTCCATATCATCTCCATTCTCATTTCCCTTCATCTTTCATCCGTTGGTCTCTTTCAGGGTTGAAGTGTCAACGATGGTGTTTCGGTGGAGTGTGACAAGGGAAAAGGATGCTTTTTGTGACTTTCTCCGTCCCTCGGCTTACGGCTGGCTGTCGGGAGTATCCCAACTTCCTTGAGGGGCATTGGACCCCCTCTGTGCTGGGTGGGATCCCCGGTCTGCCTGTCCGTCTGACGGGGAGTCTCTATCTGAAAACATAGGAACCCTTCCAACCTGTGCCGTCATTCCTGGTTCCGGACGCCCGGTATCTTGTCTCGCCTCATCCTTCCCCCTGGACAAGCCCGCTTGTGGGACGTAGGCACAATATTCACTATGTGGATCAGTGCCGAGTCCCCTCGTAGCCAACCATCCAAAGCTATCATGTAGCGATCAGCTTTGAGGGATTTGACTATCGCTTTAGCTTAATATGTTCTGATTATACCTACAACGAATTGTGAAAATAAGAGATGAAGGTTTATCGGTATTAGCATGATATAGATGCAAAATAAGTTTTGTAAGAATAGTTCGTAGAAGAGTGAGTAGAGGAAGTCATGTGAATGCAACACACATTTTATAGCAAAAGCTCCATATGCCTGTGTGTCTGTGAACAACATAAATCCAAAGCGAAAAGTCGGTTAAATACCAAACTTAATACTTAAGTTCAGCATCCTTCAAAGATGTGACAAGGATTTTCAAGAAAATCTCCCCCATCCTGAACAACCCTTTAGAGGAAAATTTTTCGAAATTTTATTTTCTTAAAAATGGCTCTAAAGATTTTTATTAAAATACTCTCTGTTTTAAATGTATTCATGACAAACGAAATATATATTTTGAACTTACTGAGCAGAGCCTCTCAAGTCTTCTTCATTCTGAATGACTTTTGTATAATTCGTAAACTCTAAAAGATTGGACAAAGTTATGCTACACAAGAAATGCAGATCCCGTTAAAGCACGAGTTTGTTATACATATATTTTATGAGATTAACTATTTCCCAGATATTTTCGTTATTGGTTTAAATACTTCTTGTAACTGAGAAGTCGCTATTCGTTCTGTTTTGTCGCGGTCATACAAATAGCATGGTATTTCAAAGCATCAAGTAGTGACATGCTTTTTGAACATGTGACTATTGTTTTATCTAAGTATACTACAACGAAATGTGTAAATGTGAACTTCCTTTTTGGTATTTAATTAAAGTCCTTTAACGGGTAAGCCATTACGGACAGTGAATGAACGAAATGGTTAAAATGATGCTCAAATGGGCCCGAGGTCCTTAGAAATTAGAATCTGACATTCATCTTCTCAGCATAAGAGGAAACCCCGGAAAAATTTTACCCAGGTATTTCTCTTTAACTGAGATTCGAACTCGGGACCTCTCGAATGTGAGGTAGACCCCCACACCACGGAGATGGGCTAAAATGTGATTTGCATGTTTGTCTGGGTTATAAGAAATAGACAGAAAAAGAAGATTTAGAAAAAAGAATATGTATAGTGGTGGGAAGAGAAAGTTATATGAATGCAACACTTTAGTTTGTTCTCGTGGTAATGCAAAGAGTGTGGAGTTTCAAAGACCCCACATAAGAATGTGACTATCGATTGAGCTACTGCGTTCTTCTTATACTTACAATGAAGTTTGTAATGGCAGTTTATCTCAATGAACAAGAAGACTCTTTCACTCAAGCCGTCTGCAGGGCAAGGTTGGAAATATAGAATCAGATTGAAAAATTCAATGTCATAGCCGAGACTTGAACTACGGATCTTCCAGTTTACGTCCAGATGGCGCCGCGGTAACGCGTGCGACTCGTATTCGGGAGATCCCTAGTTGGCTTCCCGACGACCTCCCAATCTGATCCACGGGTTTTTTTTCGAGAGTTTTCCCAGCCCCCAGTTTTCTCTCAGCCCCCGAATATCGTTCCATTCCTCATTTCATTCATCCCTAACCTCGTTAGGTCTGTTTCAGGGTTGAAAGTGTCGGCAATAGTATTTCGGTGCGGCATGGCAAAGAAAAAGGATGCTCTCTGTGAAACCTATCCGTCTCTGGGTCTTCGGCTGGTTCCAGCGTTTCTTGGGGGCCTTGGACCCTTTATGTGGGGTGGGATCCCAGGTTTACCTGCCCGACTGTCAGGGCGTCTCAATCTGGAAACTTTAGGAACTTTGATATTGCTGTGCCGTCACTGCTGGTTCCGACAGCCCGGTGTCTCGGTGTCTCTCACCTCGTCCTTCCCTCCCGGGAGCGCCCCCTCGAGGGACACAAACACAATATCCTCATTCACTGGATCGGGGTCGAGTTCTCTCCGTTACACACGGAATTCCAGACCAGGGAAGAGAAGCACTTTAGGAATTCAGAACGTGAATCGTAATACAAAGTACCCAAGTCTTTTTTGGGGGGTAAGGGGCATCTTCAGATTTGTAACTTGAAAGCAATTTAATTTTCAGAATACAGCGCTTTCAAATGAATCAATTGCAACAAAAGCACATCAACCTGTCTGCATTAACATTTTCGGGTCACTATTTTGAAAATATAGCTTATATGTTATCCTAACCAATAAAACACCTATATAGAAACCGTATATTTTGCACTAAACGTTGTTTCCTCGTATCTAATAACATTTTCTCCTTTTGGATACAATACATACATAGGTGTTTTTATTCTACTCTACTATAGGACTGGCACGGTTTTTCTTCCTTTCTCTTGTGAGTGTGAGTATGTGTGTGTGTGTGTGTGTGTGTGTGTGTGTGTGTGTGTGTGTGTGTGTAAGGCGAATTATGTTTCAGATAAAACAATCTTTATTCGTTTTTCAGTTACAAACGCAAAGTATGTCTCATTTTGAATACAATTTAATGTTGCACTTAATTGTGCCCAAACTGCTTCAACATTTTGACATTAATATTACTTTTGCTTCCATATTTTTAAAACATTACCTGAAATTATCAGAACTGAATATGCCAACTGTATGGAACTACACACTTAGCGCTAAACTTGTGATTAATATCTATGACAATTAAAAAGCAAATCGAACTTATATTCAAGGTAATAAGTACCTTCTGCTTCTGAGTACGCGTAGAACGTTCTATTGGTGATAATTATGAAACTATTATTATTGTTATTAATATTATTATTTATTACTAGTAACAAACGTTAACAACAAGATATGCATTTAGCGAACCTTATTTCTCAAGAAAATTACTGAATCTTAAACTTGTGTAGCACCTGCATAAAGAATGCAATATTTGATTTTTAACCAACATATTATGCAAAGAAAATGTTAATTTATTTCGCTTGAATAGATCTAATAAAGAGAAAAGTATTTAGTTTCGTCTTCTTTCTTCTTAAGGTCAGGTCACTGAAATATACGAGCATACACAGACGTAAATGTGACCTGTGAGGCGATACCGGCACTTACTTTTGGCTATAGAAAGGCATGACTAGTCGAGAATACATTTCTTCCCCCTCTTCCTCTACACCCCTTGGTCCATCAGAAAACATTTGAAACCTACTGTACATGACGGCATGGACGGCCTCCGCACCTAATGTTACATACAGGACAGTGCAGGGGGTCCGCCCGACCTTCGCGCGTGGGATCTCCGTAGAGCACACATGTCGGAAACAAAGCTCAAACCGTGAGAAAGAGCCACGGAGATAGAAAAAATCCCAGTTGGTGACATGGGAGTTAATAAACCTAAGATCGTACAAACTAAGAATTATAATAAACCTATAAGAGGAAGAGGAATAATTAATAACTAAGAAGCAATAGACTGACGTGGCACAGTCGAAGGGGTTGGACGGGTAATAAGACGACGAGGGGCTCGGGACCCCGGGTACGCCAAAGCCGTACCCACCGAAGGTGGGCCTCTTGGGTTTTAATGCATAAATGCAAAGGAGTTTTGTAAATACTAAATATAAATATTTTGGTGAACATTAAACAAATATTTTGAATGTAAATAACATCAATTTGAAATTTGTAGCTCTGAATTACTCTAGATAAGAGTTACAATATATTTTCCAAATGTGTACAATGTAATTATGTAATTTTGACGTAATCTACATCCTAGATTAGACCAGCTCTCTCTCTTAAGCTGGTCTAACTCACTATAGGATCTCCAGATTGATATGAATAGCAGCTTCAAGATATAATAACTTTTATGCCATACGTTCCACCTATGCACCAGGAATATTTTGAGCACTGAGAGAATAACAAGCTGGGCAAATGGACACAGGAGAAGTTGATTTGGGCTGCATTTATATGACTTATTTATTCCTTAAATATATGTACTTGATTTGTTACAATAAATCAGAATTTTTCACATTTTAACAAATTGTATCATGAAGTATTAATGTAAAGTACCTATATTTCATTCCTTTGAATGGTGTAGTTCTAAATCTCTAAAATGTGAACTCAGTCATATTTAAAATATTTTGTGCATTTCTCTGGTCAAAGCATGGAATAAACTTATATATTATGATAGTCAAAGGTTATCAAATGCTAATAATTCGTTTTAAAATGTTTTATTATATCTTGATTTACAGATTTTTTTAGATCTTTCATTTTAAAGTCCTGGATAATAAAGTTATTTTGTAGCTTTGATCTATATCATTCTCACCACCTAAATTGATAACTAATGGGAATACGCACCCATTATGTGGTCTTTCAGTGGGCATTAATCTATACGTACCAGTCACATTGGATATAAGGTGCAGATAAGAGCTTTATTTTTCCTTTCTTGAAAACTGAGTTTTTCCGGATATGAGATTTTGCCATCTTATTGCCGAAATGAAATAGTAAACGAAAACACTACTTTAGGTTAATATCTTAATTTTAAATAATTTTCTATGTCCGTTTGATAGTTTAGAAAACTATTGGTTTTACCGAATGTTTAAGAGTAACTCGTTCTGTCGAAGTCAAACATAGGTCAGCGATTTAACGGTTAATCTGCAATCCTACCGAGAACTTATTCAATTATTCAGATATACAGACGCTTTTAAATATATTGGAAGTCATACTTCTTAAATAAAAAAATGAAGTGGAAGTTAAATTCAACAATCAGCTACAGCTAAAAGGTGCAATTAAAGATGTCTGTTAAAGGAAGCAGGAAATCGCACAGTTTTAAAGCTTTGTAACACCGCCTTGCTCACGTTTCTCTATGGTGCAGAAACAAAAATCATAGAAAACAAACGAAGGAAGTGTATGCGTTAAGAGGCTATTTCATTTAAGATTCTAAGCATAAATCCAAGGGGGATATGAAATACAAGAGGATCAAAAATGAATTTGCTGGGACAATAACAAATTCTTTGCTAAGCTGGAACGGATCCGGGTGTCCAATCCGTATTGTGCTTTAAATACCTACCTGCCCGCGTACCTACCTACATAGTATAAATACATATGTACAGACACAAATATAAAACACTTAATTACATACATACATACATACACACATACATACATACATACATACATACATACATACACACATAAATGATTTAATTCAAATATATAAAAAGCAGTTTATCATATTTGTTAAGATTAATTTTGAAAATTTACAAACTACATAATTGATATTAGTAGTTATTTTATAGTATAATTCAAGCTAACCTGTATTATTTTGTAAAAGGTTAAAATATTAATGTAAAGAGGCTAACATTAGCAAGTAAAATTTACCAATATCTAATGGAACTTGCTACATATAATAAATAAACAAACAAATTACATACACCCTGTGCATGTATTATATTATACAGTAATAGAGCACGCAGAGCCTATGCCAAAATAAAATGAAATAAAACGCAACAATATGTAAGGGCGATACCGAAACATTTTCGAACCCATGTTTCTAAAAATAAATGAAATTTGTTAATATTTGACAGCTACTTTCCAATGTTTTGCGAGTTAATTGCCGTTGAGTTAGTTAGATTTTCTCTAATAGTTTACTACTTATCGTCATTTAAAGATTTTGTGTTCACCCAAAAATGAATTTACTAGAGAACATTTCAGGGCTGTATTTTTACCATTTTAAATTGTCATTATCGACTAAACAATGGAAGATTGGTTTAGAAATGCATTTGGCGAAGAAGTCCCACCTAAGTCAACAATTTATAATTGGCAAAACCAATTCAAAAGAGATGTTTTTTTCTTAGTGTTAAATTCCGTGAGGGACGCCGAAGAACTGCTGTCACTGGTGAAAACACTGCCGCTGTTTGAGCAATGCTTGAAGAAGATCGACGAACACTTTATGAATTTATTCGGACAACATTGGATATTAGCATGAGTCAAATCCAAAACATTTTACAACAACAGTTACGCGAGAGAAAGTTTGTTGTCGATGGATTCCACACAAACTGATTCCGATTAAAAACTACAACGCATCGACTGGTGCAGAAAAACTCTGGAAAAATACCAAGGCGGCCCTTGAAATTTGGTTTGGAATATCGGTACTGGTGATGAACCCTGGATTTATTATTATGAACCTGAAAATAAAAGTCAATTGGCTCAATGGGTCTTTCGAACAGAACCTAAGCCTACAAAAATCCGACGAATTCACAGTGCTGTTAAGAAGATGGTTGTTGGGTTTTCTTTCCTTTTCTAAAACGGGCCATATTGCTACTATAGCATTAGATGATAGATGTATTGTCACTGCCGATTGGTACACAAATGTCTGTTAACGCACATTTTTGAAAAAGTTTGTTAAAAAAGCTCAAAGAAAAAATAATGTTACATCTTGAGCAACGCAGTGTCGCATACAGGAGTATCTAGATGACCTTAAGGTCAGCACCATGGACACTCTACCATATACTTTTGACCTAGCACCTTGTATTTTTCTTTTAGTTTCCAAAAAATTAAGATAAAATGCGTGGAATCAATTTTTCGTCATCAGATGAAGTAGTAGTGTCGTCCTCTGTGATGTAGTGGTTACCATGCTAGCCTGTAGTTCCCGAGGATGCGGGTTCAAACCCGGCGTAGGGCGATGGATTTTTTCGGGCGTAAAAATCCTTAGCATGGCTTCCTTCGGAAGGGAAGTAAAGCCGGTGGTCCCGTGTTGTAGATTTACAGCACGTAAAAGAACCTCAAGACTGATAAAGAGGCCTCTGAGCAAAATTACCGGTCTTTCACGCCCAGTATAGAATGGAACGCTAAGGACCACAGCAGTTAAAGAGCGTCCATAAATAAAACTAACAAAGAAAGATGAAGTAGTGGAACTTTATACCATAAAACTTGGTTTCTGAAGTGACTCAGGAAGAGTGGCAACATACACTACGTGATCAAAAGTATCCGGACACCTGGCTGAAAATGACGTACAAGTTTGTGGCGCCCTCCATCGGTAATGCTGGAAGTCAATATGGTGTTGGCCCACCCTTAGCCTTTATGACAGCATTCACTCTCGCAGGCATACTTTCAATCAGGTTATGGAACGTTTCTTGGGGAATGGCAGCCCATTCTTCACGGAGTGAGGAACTGAGGAGGGGTATCGATGTAGGTCGGTGAGGACTGGCACGAAGTTGGCGTTTCAAAACATCCCAAAGGTGTTCTATAGAATTCAAGTCAGGACTCTGTGCAGGTCAGTCCATTACAGGGATGTTGTTGTCGTGTAACCACTCCGCCACAGCCCGTGCAGTATGAACAGGTGCTGGATCGTGTTGAAAGATGCAATTGCCATCCCCGAATTGCTCTTCAACAGTGGGAAGCAAGAAGGTGCTTAAAATATCAATATAGGTCTGCGCTGTGATCGTGCCACGCAAAACAACAAGGAGTGCAAGTCCCCTCCAGGAAAAACACGACCAAACCATAACACCACCACCTCCCACTGTTGGTACTACACGCGCTGGCAGATGACGTTCACCGGGCATTCGCATACCCTCACCCTGCCATCGGATTGTGTACCGTTCGATCGTGTAATGTTGACGCTCCTTACGCCAAGCGAGGCGTCGCTTGGCATTTTCCTGCGTGATGTGTGGCTTATGAGCAGCCGCTCGACCATGGAATCCCAAGGTTTCTCACCTCACGCCTAACTGTGATAGTACTTGGAGTGGATCCTGATGTAGTTTGGAATTCCTGTGTGATGGTTTGGATAGATGTCTGCCTATTACTCTTTACGACCCTCTTCAAATGTCGGCGGTCTCTGTCAGTCAACAGACGAGGTCGGCCTGTACGCTTTTGTGCTGTACATGTCCCTTCACGTTTCCACTTCACTGTCACATCAGAAACAGTGGACCTAGGGAAGTTTAGGAGTGTGGAAATCTCGCGTACAGACTTCTGACACAAGTGATACCCAATCACCTGACCATGTTGGAAGTCTTTGAGTTCCATGGAGCGTCCCATTCTGCTGTTTCACGATGTCTAATGCCTATTGAGGTCGCGGATAATGAGTACCAGGCAGTAGGTGGCAGCACAATGCACTAAGATGAAAAACGTATGTTTGTGGGTGTGTCCGGATACCTTTGATCACATAGTGTAGCTTTATGGATTGGTTTCATCCAATGAATAAATGCATTGATCTTAAAGGGGAATATTTTAAAAAACAATAAAATCATTTAATTTTTTTAAAACTAATCTCCTTGATTTCTAAAAATCTTCAGTGTCGCCATTGTACGCATACATAATACATATACATACATTTTTACCACTTTCTCTATCACGTACATAGAAGATAGAGAAGGTGTTGTATTTCACACAATAATTCGATACTGAGATTCCACCGGAAATAAATTTTTGAGCACCCTTGAACAAGAAAGAAGCATTTCTAGAAAAAATGAGTATGCGTGTGTTTGTGACAGCACAACTCATAGACGAGGAGGCGGATAAATACCGAATAAATAAATACCGGATAAATATTATTTAGGTTCAGCACCTTCCAAGATGCGACAGGAAGATTTGCAAGAAAATCCCCCCCTAACTATCCCTTACATGGAAAATTTTTCGAAACATTTTATTTTCTAAAAAATGGTTCTAACGATTTTGATTACAATACGGTGACATGACACAGACAGTATGACATTTACATGACAAATAAAATGTAGGTATATCTTGAATTTTCTGGGAATAGACTGTGAAGTTCTGCTCACTCGGAAGGAATTTTATTTAATCTTGTTTAGCTTTAAGCGGTTGACTAAACCCTCCCACACAAAAATTGGAGACCTCTTTAAAACACACAAATTTATTTAAAATAACATTTTTGTAGCATCAACCATTTTTGCTTTCTCTACTACGTATAGTAAGTAGGGGAAGTATTGTATTCCACCCAAAATTTCGATACCGATATTTCACCGGAAATACATGTTTTGAGACTCACTGAATCCAAAAAAAAACATTTTTGGAAACATGTCTGTGTGTGTGTCTGTGTGTGTGTCTGTGTGTGTGTGTCTGTGTGTGTGTCTGTGAACAGCATAACTCAAAAACGAAGAGTCGGATAAACACCAAACTTGGTATTTAGGTTCAGTATCTTCCAGAGATGCGACACGAAGGTTTTCAAGAAAATCCCCCCAACCCAGACTACCCTTTACATGGAACATTTTTCGAAAATTTTAATTTTCTCAAAAACGGCTCTAACGATTTTGATTACAATATCATATGTTTAAGATATTGTCATGATAATTAAAATGTATATCTCGAATTTTCTGGGAATGTCTCCAAAAGTATTCTTCATTATGAACGACTTTTTCATAACTGGTAAACCATAAGAGATAGACAAAATTTTACTACACAAAAAATGTAGATCGCGTTAAAATACACAATTTATGTCATATACATTTCTTTTGTTGAGTGAATCGTTTGCGAGATATTGCTTGTTATTCCCTTAAATTTTCCAATACTTATACTTTTTCTCAAATTCGTTATTCATTTTTTTATGTCCTGGACATGCAAAGAGAATGGAATGCGCCACATAGCAACCAGCGTTAAAATATTTGACTATCGCTTAAAAGCTACCATATTTCTCTTGCATCTACAAGAAAATTACCAATAAGATTGACATCTGGATATCTCGATTAACATGAAGCATACGGAGAATAGGCGTTTGTAAAATTAGATTGTACAAGAGTAGAGAAAGTCATGTGAGTGTAACACATCAGATTTTTTAGATAACCGCTATTATTAGTTCGAATTTTTCAGTGCTTTGTCATTCTTTTAAAGTCCTGCCGACATTCAATTGTTTCTAGCGATTGCATGGAGTTTTAAGGCCGGCATATAGCGCCCAGTTCTTAAACAAATGACTATCGCTATTCCCTTTGCATTTATAACGAAATGTTAATGTAGCTACTTTCTTTCTCAAAGCTTTGTCGCGATTAAAATGTAGATCGAACAATAAGCATTCGTAAGAACAGTTTTTATACCCATTAATAAATATTAAGAGGGTAGAGAATGTAACACATCAGATCTTTTTATGTTGACAGCTGGATAACACTGAATGCGCATAGGAAGTCTAACATTTACACAAATATAATTGATTAAATCAGGAGCCAAGTGGGTAAAGGAAATGGAGACCAGAGGCTATAAAATTCAGTTCAACTGGATGAAAGCACAAGCCGAACACAAAAGAAGCAAAGGCAGTGGCACTCAGCAGAGAAACAACAACAACACAAAAATAAGTACAACAGGAGTCCGAAAAATGCAGTAAAACATGAAATAAGCGAG
Organism: Deroplatys truncata; assembly: GCA_030765065.1. Classification (NCBI taxonomy): domain Eukaryota; kingdom Metazoa; phylum Arthropoda; class Insecta; order Mantodea; family Mantidae; genus Deroplatys; species Deroplatys truncata. The sequence goes on from CM060976.1 coordinate 32,946,369, forward strand.
ATTAGTGGCAAAGTGAATGGAACGAAACACCTTAAGGTATATTTATAAAATCTTTCTTTCCAAATAGGAGTTTGTTTCCAAAAGGTACCAAATCCAACAGAACTAATGTTAGAGGAATTAAAAAAACTACTCGTAGTTGTAAAACATATATACTGTTATAGCTTCATGTAACTCTTATTTGAGAATTATATTTAGGCTATGTAACATATTTACAAGTGAAGGCTGGTTCACACCGCCCGAGAACGGTAACCAGAACGGAAACGAGAACGGGAAGCAATGCACCATGCAAGATATTGGTTTACAGCAGCCCGGTAACGAGAACGGGAATGCACATCGATCACAAAGTGAAAGTCGATTTTCCGCATTGGGATTTCATTTGTTTTTAACTGATCATTGAGATTTTTTCACCTACTTCCCATTTAGCCAAGCCAACGTCAAAATTCCATAAAGTAAATTTATCTAAATGCATATCCATTACATTTCCGATCCCTCTAGTTGTTCCAAGCTTTCATTTCTTTATTTAATGGCATACATCAAGGTTGTTTATTGTTCTTTTTAATTTCTACCGGTTTAGCTGTTCTTTGTAGCTTTTGCCATTGTTTTTAGGTAATAGCCAGTTTTGAGTTGCATATAAACAAACTACAAATGGCCCTTTAGAGAATCATTGGATTTGCGGGTGTCTAGATGAGGTTAGGAAGCACATTTAGTACTAATTTCTTCCAGTTTCATGTTTCCAGCTTGCAACTAAAGAGAGCAGTAGCGACTGTTTCATGTCACGGCCGCCTAGAATAATCTCTAGAGTGAAGAGTCTAATATGCACAATATGGATCTAATATACCGTGTCTGGGAACGAGAACGAGAACGCTAAAAGTTGGGCAACTCTTCTTTCTCGTTCTCGGGGCCCAAGAAGGCTTCTCGTCGATTGTGAACGCTTCCATTTGAATACATGTATTTCAACTTTCTCGTTCTCGTTCTGGTTACCGTTCTCGTTGGTTGTGAACCAGCCTTAACTGTTAATAATATTTGTTTGGTTGTGGATATTTCGGCAACAAAATTGTATGTGTTGCATATTGCCATGAAATAATTTAGTACAATGAATGAGGAAACCAAAAAAAATATTAATATCACTGTACAATTGAAAAATTATTAAACATTTTTTTCATAGTTTGTAGTTTACATAAACATAATAAATCATAATAAACACAAATATTATCCTCATCTACTGTCCTAACAGGAGACTCTAATTTATAATATTACTGTAAAATGCTAGTTTGTTAATATCCCAATTGCCTATGGATACTAACAAAGACTTCGTAATGGAAACTATAAAATTAGAGATGGTACATACTTATTAAATAGTATATTATTATGAATGGTGCTACATAAGAATTATTACTATCACATTGAATACATTATTTGCTGTATGCGCAAGCATTGATCAGGCTTATTGTGCAGTGCATTTTTTTTATTTTCCGTCTGTGATACTACGCGCGTTTATAGAGTGTGGAAGCCATAATAGATACCAATGTTTTCCCTCAGAAAGAGTGGGGCTTCGTCATTCCACAGCCACGTGAAGGGGAAACCAATGTCGTGAGAGCAACAGGAATTACACTTCTAGGGCTTCCTTTCTGAGTGACGTCATACCTGGAGGTCGTTCCTGGATTATGAGGATTATGTATACTGTGACAACACAAGTACATACCCAATATCCATTTAAACGACGAGACCGTAATGAAGGTGACGCTTAGAACTAATCGATAGTTAGTTGAATGACCTTGTGACAGACAATGCAATTAGATTCGTTTTCATATTCGTAATATCAATTCATGATTATTCTGGTATGTGAAAATCGGGTCAAGATCAAGTTTTGGGAGAACTCACATATGCTTATGAAGGTTATTTGTGACAAGCTTACGTGACAACTGGAGTTAGGAGAGGATAAGGTTAGCTGAGCTACTGCCCCAAATCCATAAATGGACGTAAAAGGAGGAAGTGATGGTGATAGTGCATTAGGACGCAAAGGTATTCAGGTAATTAAGCGTCCTGACAAAATCATAAAAGTAAACACATATCTTACATTCTATAACTTTCTCTACCCTCTATCGTTTATTAGTGGGTATAAAAATTATTCTTACGAAACTTTATTTTTCTATCCCCTTACTTTAATCGAGATAAACGTTTCCGGAAATAATTGCGTTACACTTTTCGTTATAGATACAAAGTGAAGAGAGGTAGTGAAATGTTTTATAACTGGAGTCTTTTTACTTTCTCTACCATGTACAGTGGGCTTCAAATATTTTCCGATGGACCAAGTGGTGTAGAGGAAAAGGGGAAAGAATTGTCGTATCGACTAGTCATGCCTGGCTATAGCCAACAGTGAGTGCCGGTCGTTTCAAACGTCACATTTACTTCTATGTATGATCACATACTTCAGCGACCTGACTCTAAGAGGAAAGAAGACGAAACTAAATACTTTTCTCTTTACTAGATCTATTCAAGCGAAATAAATTAACATTTTCTTTGCATAATATGTTGTTTAAAATCAAATATTACACTCTTTATGCAGGTGCTACACAAGTTTAGGATTCAATAATTTTCTTGAGAGACAAGGTTCGCATAATGTATATCTTGTTTTTAACGTTTGTTGCTGGTAATAATAATAATAGTTTCATAATTATCACCAATAGAACGTTCTACGCGTACTCAGAAGCAGAGACATATATTACCTTGAATTCAATTTGCTTTTTAATTGTCAAAGATATTGATCACAACGTTTAGCGCTAACTGTGTGGCACATTCAGTTGTGATAATATTCAAGTAATGTTTTAAAAATATGGAAGCAAAAGTAATATTAATGTCAAAATGTTGAAGCAGTTTGGGCTCAATTAAGTGCAACATTAAATTTTCTTCAAAATGAGATATATTTTGCGTTTGTTACTGAAAAACGATTAAAGATTGTTTTATTTGAAACATAATTCCCCTTACACACACACACACACACACACACACACACACACACACACACTCACAAGAGAAAGGAAGAAAAACCGTGCCAGTCCTATAGTGGACGTAGAATAAAAACACTTATGTACGTATTGTATCCAAAAGGAGAAAATGTTAATAGATACGAGGAAACAACGTTTAGCGCAAAATATGTCGTTTCTAGCCTGTTTTATACGGTTAGGATAACATATAAGCTAAATTTTCAAAATAGTGACCCGAAAGTGTTAATGCAGACAGGTTGATGTGCTTTTGTTGCAATTGGTTCATTTGAAAGCACTCTATTCTGAAAATTAAATTGCTTTCAAGTTAAAAATCTGAAGATGCCCCCCTTCCCCAAAAAAGACTTTGTATTACGATTCACGTTCTGAATTTTTAAAATGCTTCTCTTCCCTGGTCTGGAATGGAATGAATATGTAACGGAGGGGACTCGACCCGATCCAGTGAATGAGGATATTGTGTTTGTGCCCCTCGAGGGAGGGACGAGGTGAGAGACACCGAGACATCGGGAGGCCCGAACCAGCAGTGACGACACAGCAATGACAAGTTTTCTAAACTTTCCAGATTGAAACGCTCTGACAGTCGGGCAGGCAAACCGGAGAGCCCACCCCACACAGAGGGTGCAACGCCCCAAAGAAACGGTTTGTATACCCTGGCAACCAGCCGAAGACCGAGAGACGGATAAGGCATCCCTTTTCTCTGCCACGCCGCACCGGAATACCATCGCGGACACTTCCACCCCTGAAACAGACCTAACGGGGTTAAAGATGAATGAAATGAATGGAACGATATTCGGGGGTTGAGAGAAATCACGACCTGGGAAAACACTCCAAAAAAAAACCGTGGGTCAGATTGGGCGGTCCCCGGGAAGCGAACTAGGGATTTCTCGAATGCGAGTAGCACGCGTTACCGCGGCGCCACCTGGACGTAAACTGGAAGAACCTTAGTTCAAATCTCGGCTATGACATTGAACTTTTCAATCTGATTCTATCTTTCCAACCTTGCCCTGCACACGGCTGGAATGAAAGCGTCTTCTTGTTAATTGAGACGAACTGCCATTACAAACTTCGTTGATATATAACAAGAATGCAGTAGCCAGCGAAAGTCAAATTATTATGGGGTGTCTTTGAAACTCCAGGCTCATTGCATTACCACGAGAACAAACTAACGTGTTGCATTCACATAATTTTCTCTTCTCACCACTCTACAAATTCTTTTTTCTAAATCTCATTTTCCTGTCTATTTCTTATAATTCAGATAAACTTGCAAATCACATTTAGCCCACCTCTGTGGTATGGGGGTCTGCCTCACATCCAAAAGGTCCCGAGTTCGAATCTCGGTTAAAGTGAAATACCTGGGTAAAGCTATTTCCGGGGTTTCCTCTTATCCTGAGAAGATGAATGTTAGATTCCAATTTCTAAGGACCTCGGACCCATTTGAGCATCATTTTAAACATTTCGTTCATTCACCGTCCGTAATGGTCTACGTGGTTAAAGGACTTTAATTAAATACAAAAAGAAAAAGTTCACATTTACACATTTCGTTGTAGTACACGTAGATAAAACAATAGTCACATTTTCAAAAAGCATGTCGCTACGTGATGCTTTGAAATTTCAGGCTATTTGTATGACCGCGAAAAAAAGAAAACGAATAGCGACTTCTCAGTTACAAAAAGTATTCAAACCAATAACAAAAAATATCTGGGAAATAGTTAATCATAAAATATATGTATAACGAACTGCGTGCTTTAACGGGGTCTGCATTTTTTGTGTAGCAAAACTTTGTCCAATCTTTTAGAGTTTACCAATTATACAAAAGTCATTCAGAATGAAGAATATATGAGAGGTTCTTCTCAGTAAGTTCAAAATATATATTTCGTTTGTCATGAAAATATTTTAAACAGAAAGTATTTTAATCAAAATCAGTGGAGACATTTTAAGAAAATAACAAATTTCGAAAATTTTTCCTTGTAAAGGGTTGTTCAGGACGGGGAAGATTTTCTTGAAAATCCTTGTCACATCTTTGAAAGATGCTGAACTTAAATGTTAAGTTTGGTATTTAACCGACTTTTCGCTTTGGATTTATGTTGTTCACAGACACGTAGGCATATGGAGCTTTTGCTATAAAATGTGTGTTGTGTTCACATGACTTTCTCTACTCGTTCTTCTATAAACTATTCTTACAAAACTTATTTTGCATCTATGTCATGTTAATACCAATAAACCTTCACTCTTATTTTCACAATTGTTGTAGGTATAACCAGAACATATTAAGCTAAAGCATAGCCAAATCCCTCAAAGCTGATCGCTATGTCATAGCTTTGGATTGGTTAGCTCCGGAAGGGACTCGTCACTGGTCCACATAGTGGATATTGTGCCTACGTCTCATAAGGGGGCGTCTCCGGGAGGAAGGATGAGGCAAAACAAGACACCGGGCGTTCGGAACCAGGAATAAAGGCACAGGAATGGCAGGGTCCCTAAGTTTTCAGATAGAGACTCCTCGTCAGACGGATAGGCAGACCGGGTACCCCACCCAGCACAGAGGGGGTCCAACGACAGCGAGCCGAAGGCCGAGGGACGGAGAAAGTCACAAAAAGCATCCTTTTCCCTTGCCACACTGCACCGAAACTCCATCGCTGACACTTCAACCCTGAAAGAGACCATCGGATGAAAGATGAGGGGAAATGAGAATGGAGATGAAATGGACGTTCAGGAAATTTGGGGAAGTGAGAATCATTCCCAGCATTCACCTGGCGACCCAGGAAAACGCCCCGAAAAAACCCATGGGTCAGGAAGGTCGGCAAGTGGAATCGAACTCGCGACTTCCCGAATGCGAGCCATAGACGTGATAGCTTTGAAATTCTGTTCTCTTTGTATAAACACGAGAAGAAAAAAAGAAAGAAAGAAAGAAAGAAAAGCAATAGCTAGTTGCAGTTGAGAGAAGTATAAGGTATTTGAAAATTCAAATTAATAACAGATAAAATTTCAGAATAGCTAAAATATAAAAGTTATTTGACATAAAAAAGTGTTACTTGATATAAATTTTGTGCTTTAGCAAGATCTACAGTTGTTGTGCAGTAAGATTTTGACTGTCTCCTATGATTTACTAATTATCAAAAGTCACTGACAATAAAGACTAATTTACAGATTATTCTTAGAAAATAAAATATATACATTCTATTTATCATGAAAATGGCTTAAATGTGTGTATTTTAATCAAAATCCTTAGCCATTTTTGAAAGAATAAAACATTTCAAAAAATGTCCAGTGTAAAGGGTAGTTTGGAGTGGGGGATTTTCTTTAAAATCTCAGTGTCGCATTCTTGGGAGAAGTTGAACTTAAACACTAAGTTCGGTTTTTAACAAACCTTTTGCTTTTGAGTTATGCTGTAACACTTGGACCATTTTCTAAAAATAAATTCGTTGGATTCAGGGGGTCACAAACGTGATTTCTGGTGAAATTCCGACAATGAATTTTTAGGTGGAAGACAATACTTTCTATACTTACTGTAGCTACGTAGTAAAGAAAGTAGAAATGCTTACTTTGGATTCAGGGGTCTCAAAACGTGTATTTACGTTGAATCTCTCCATTAAATTTTTGGATGGAACGCAATACTTACTCTACTTACTGTCACCATGTAGTAAAGAAAGTAGAAATGCTTACTTTGGACTCAGGGAGTCTCAAACGTGTATTTCTATTGAACTCGTTATTCAATTTTTGGTGGAACACAATACTTGCTCTACTTACTGTAACTACGTAGTAGAGAAAGTAAAAATGCTTTCTTTGGATCCAGGGAGACTCAAAACATGTATATCCGGTGAATCTTGTTATTCAATTTTTGGTGGAATACAATACTTGCTCTATTTACTGTAACTACGTAGTAGAGAAAGTAAAAATGCTTTCTTTGGATCCAGGGAGACTCAAAACATGTATATCCGGTGAATCTTGTTATTCAATTTTTGGTGGAACACAATACTTGCTCTACTTACTGTAACTACGTAGTAGAGAAAGTAAAAATGCTTTCTTTGGATCCAGGGAGACTCAAAACATGTATATCCGGTGAATCTTGTTATTCAATTTTTGGTGGAACACAATACTTGCTCTACTTACTGTAACTACGTAGTAGAGAAAGTAAAAATGCTTTCTTTGGATCCAGGGAGACTCAAAACATGTATATCCGGTGAATCTCGTTATTCAGTTTTTGTGTGGAATACAATACATTGTCTTCCTCCTGTAACTACGTGGTAGAGAAAGTAAAAATGCTTTGTTTGGTTTCAGGGGGTCTCAAAAAACATGTATATCCGGTGAATCTCGTTATTCAGTTTTTGTGTGGAATACAATACTTGCTCTATTTACTGTAACTACGTAGTAGAGAAAGTAAAAATGCTTTGTTTGGATTCAGGGGGTCTCAAAACATGTATATCCGGTGAATCTCGTTATTCAGTTTTTGTGTGGAATACAATACTTGCTCTATTTACTGTAACTACGTAGTAGAGAAAGTAAAAATGCTTTGTTTGGTTTCAGGGGGTCTCAAAAAACATGTATATCCGGTGAATCTCGTTATTCAGTTTTTGTGTGAAACACAATACTTGCTCTATTTACTGTAACTACGTAGTAGAGAAAGTAAAAATGCTTTGTTTGGATTCAGGGGGTCTCAAAACTTGTATATCCGGTGAATTTCATTATTCAGTTTTTGGATGGAACACAATACTTGGTCTACTTACTGTAACTACGTAGTAGGGAAAATAAAAACGCTTTGTTTGGTTTCAGGAAGTTCAAAACGAGTATTCCCGTTCCGATTATTAAGCTCGTTATTCAATTTTTGGGTGGAATACAATACTTGCTCTGCTTTACTTTAACAACGCACTAGAGAAAGTAAAAATGCTTTCTTTGGATTCAGGAAGTTCAAAACGAGTATTTCCGGTGAATATCGTTGAATTTTTGGGTGGATAACAATACTTTCTCTACCTCGTGTAACTACATAGTAGGGAAAGTAAAAATGCTTTCTTTGGATTCAGGGGGTGTCAAAACGTGTATTTCCGGTGAATTTCTTTATTTAATTTTTGGGTGGAAAACAATACTTTCTCTATCTCCTGTAGCTATGTAGTAGAGAAGGTAATAATGATTTCTTTGGATTCAGGGGGTCTCAAAGCGTGTGTTTCCGGTGAATCTCTTTATTGAATTTTTGGATTAAATACAATACTTGCTCTACTTACTGTAACTACGTAGTAGAGAAAGTGAAAATGCTTTCTTTGGTTTCAGGGAGTCTCAAAACGTGTATTTCCGGTAAATTTCGTTATTCAATTTTTGGGTGGAATACAATAATTCCTCTACTTACTGTAAGTATGTAGTAGGGAAGGTAAAAATGCTTTCTTTGGATTCAATGGGTCTCAAAACGTGTATTTCCGATGAATCTCGTATTGAATGTTTGGGTGAAATACAATACTTCCTCTGCTTACTGTAAGTGCGTAGTAGGGAAAGTAAACATGCGTTCTTTGGATTCAGTGGGTCTGAAAAAGTGTATTTCCGGTGAATCTCGTTTTTTTAATTTTTGGGTGGAATATAACACTTTCCCTACTTATTATAGGTAAATAGTGAAGACAGTAAAAAGATGAGTTGTGGAGTAGATAAGCGGCTGTTTGTCGTTACGGCATCTTGCATGCAACCAAATAGGAAAAGTGTAACTTAGACTGTAACTTTAAATAATTTCTGGCCTAAATTGTCAGATGCACGGAAAAACCACACTTCAAAAGAACATTATGAAAATAAAGAATATATGTTAGTTGATAATGGGTAGAGAGAGTAGCAAATATTGAAAATCAAACCATTTTGTTTTAACACTTGCTTGTTATACAATGATATGATGCCTCTAATTCCTAAAAATTAGTTTGTATATTGCTTATATTGCTGTGTTGTAATGTTATTGCTGTTTTTTCTTTTTACAGTTATTACATTCTTACAGCCAAGTCTAAGGGAACTGTGTTGGAATGATATTTTCTTTAGTCTATTACATCCCTTAACCTTCCTTGTGGAACAGGTATGAGCTAAGGCACCTGGCATAACCTCTCGATAAGACCTCGCTACCGGTGGAACGGAAAACATTTGGAGCCGTCTGTACCTAGTAGGTAAACAAAGTATTGCATTTGACCCAAGAATTCGATACGAGATTTCACCGGTAGTACATGTTTTGAGGTACCCTAATAAAATCATTTAGAAAAAGGTCCGTGAGCTTTTACAAGAAATATAACTTTTGAGAACTCCTGAATAAAACAGCACTTTGGAAAAGGTCTTGTGTAAGTTTGTGTATATCTGTGACTCCATAACTCCAAAACAAAGATTCGAACAAATACCAAAATTGGTATTTAAGTTTAGCATCTTCCAAAGTTGGGACACGAAGATTTTCAAGAAAATCCCTTATTCCTCAACTACACTTTACATGGAACATCTTAAGAAATATTTAATTTCTCAAAAATGGGTCCAACGAACTTGATTGAAATAGCATAGATATATTAAAAATGGCAAATAAAATGTATATCTTGAATTTTCTGGAAATAGCCTGTGAATCCTCTTTGTATAAGGAATTTTGTGTAATCTTGTATATATGTTAACATTAAAGAGATAGACGAAAACGTTACACAACATATGTAGATCCTTTTTAAGACTCACAATTTAATTTTTGTAACTTAAGCCAGTTCCGAGATATCTGTTATTAATGTTCGAATTGATCACTACTTTTGTAATTCTTCTAAAGTCGCGTAGACTTTCAGTTGCTTCTTGCGAGTGCACGGAAAGAGTATTGAATTTTAAGACCACCGTACTATCTATTCCCTTTTTATCTATAACGAAATGTGTAATGTAGCTATTTCTACAAAGGTTTATCTAGATCAAAATTAAGTAAATAGAAAAAAACTTCCTAAAAGTACCTTATATAGCTACTAATAAGCGATAGAGGATGTCATGTGAATCTAACAAATCATATGTTTAGAAAAAGATTCATGCGCATATCTGTGAACAGCAAAACTTGAAAAGAAGGTTAAACACCAACGTTAGTATTTAAGTTCAGCACTTCCAAGGATAAGAAGAAAGTCCGCCACAAATTACCCCTTAGTTGGAGTATATGTTAAGATATTTTCATGAAAAATAAAAATTTGAATTTTCTGGGAATAGCCCTTAAGCCCTCTTCATTCCGAATGACTTTTGTACAATTGGTAAACTGTAAGAGATAGCAAAGCGATGCCCAACCTTCTCTCTTATGAGCTAATACGTCACCTTGTTGCTTTACTCCACCTCCTTCGTTTTGTGTTTGTTGTCATCCATAACAGTCCATGAAGTATTTTGCCTTCGCTCACTCATTCAGTGACGTCTCTACGCAATGGCATGTTCCGAGGCAACCAAACCTATCGTATTCCGAAAGGAATGAGACGAGGAATATTTTTGTTGAAGAGGAAAGCACAATGAACTGTCTGATTCGTAAACAACGTTTATCGATGTAATATGAAATGACATTTTGAAAAATACAGCTTACTGATTATGGCAAACACGTTCTATCAGGTAAACAATCAGTAACATCACTTGCTATTATAGCTTGAATTTGAATTTCGTATTACTAAATTGTGAAGGAATTGTGCAACTAACAAATTTCACTTGGAGGTGAAGCAAGATTACAGAAACTAAAATGTATGAAAGCACCGACTCCTGATGGCCTTCGTTCTGACAATATTGCTAAAGTTTCATATAGAATTTCAGAACACAGTGCAATGAATATGAAGGCTTTTAATGAAGGATAGTTCACAAAAAAGTGTTTAATTATGGCAGAGGAAGAAGTATGTCCTAATGTAATGCTGGCTTTTAAATCAGTAATCTCCTCTCGAAATACCATGACAAGACGCGTGGAAGACTTAAGTGTGATATAGACAGACAGCTACAGGACAAAATAAAATCATTAACATCTTTCTCTAGCACTGGATGAAAGAGCGAGTATAATTTATGTAGCTCAAATAGTTGTTTTTCCCCAGAGGATTTCATGCTGAATTCAATCTTATTGAAGAACTTCTAAATGTAGTTTCCCTTAAAGCACATACTTGCATTAAACATATCTTCAATCTTATGCGAGATGCTGGTTGCAGAGTAGAACTTCCTTGGGTTAAACTAGTTAGTGTTGCCACCGATGGGGCCACATCGATGAGAGGGGATGAAAATGGTTATTGGGAGTCTAAGGACATTTTAAGAAATATGTCCTCTAATTTTTTGTCTATTCATTGAATAATCTATAGAGAGGCTTTATGCACAAAATTAATTGCCTTAAATAATGTTATGTCCGTTGTTGTGAGCTGCGTGACGTTTATTAAATCAGACTCAGGCTATATCACCTGCGAATTGTTCGTTAAATGGCTACGTCACTTTCAGAATAATACTAGAGCAACTACGAAGAAGTCTGTGTTACTGATTTTAGATAATCATACCTTTCACATAGCACTACAGGATGTTCAGTATTGCAGAGAAAACAACATTCTTCTTCTGAGTCTTCCTCCGCACAGCAGCCACAAGATGCAGACACTTAACAGATGTTATTTCATATCTCTTAAATATTGTGACCAGGCAGGCTCATAACCCCGTTTAAAGCTGCTTAGCTGTTTGGGAATGCATGTCTCAAGAACAGCACAACAGAGAAAGCTGTCAAGCGTTCGAAGTCTGTGGTATTGTGACAATGAATCGTTTGTAATTTGGTGAGGAAAACTTCCCTCCTTCCTTCCTTGGGAAGTAACTGATTCAGAGGCCCATTTCTCCTTCTGCATCAAGTGACAATGTTGGATCACGTAACGACCAGCAGTCACCTCAACCGTCAACGTCCGGTGTTAGGAGAGCCAGCATCACAGATGTACCACAACGTGAGTGCTCATCCAGTGACTCCCCAGCGGCCTACTACGGTAGGTATGGGATTGGTGCTCCCAGAGTCCAAGCCACACTCTCAATTGGGTTCCATTAAGAGGTGAGAGGGCTATGCCAAACGCCCAATAAACTTTGGTCCACAAGCATGTTTGACTAACTTACCAGTTACCTCCCTGAACACAGTCTGACGGATACGGCTGCGCGCTACGGGGGAGGGGAGCCGCAAGGGGTGACTGGGTAACGCATAATTCCCAGCCCCTGAGTATCATGTAGGACTGTATTTTTATCCGCTAATAAATGTCAGTCCAGGGGAAGAGCCATTGCCTGAGCCGTTACAATCTTGAAGGCGATTGAATCCCTCTGACTATGAATAGGGAGGTGAGACCCTAAGATGAGGAAGGTCCAAACCAGGACTCTCAAATAAACCACGGTGGCACCTAGGATATAACATGCCATTGGAGACATTTACAACGATGGAAGACTTTTCTTCGCCATGGAAAAATCCAAAACAAACAACACCAATGTGAGTATAAAAGAAGTAGTTCATTGTTGTGGTCTTCACTACTGTTAATTTATAGAGCAAAGGAATGAACAAAGTTTCTATCGGTAAACCCATTTACAGTTCAAAACGGTCTCGATACAATTGCTGGTCCGGTTAAGTCACCCCTCCTAAAAGCTACATGACCTTGTATTTGGGTGAGGGGCTTGTGTGTATTAAAGACTTTGTAGGCTAAGCTGGCGGTGCCAGTCACCAGTTGGGCCACCCATGCCACACAGGCTACAAGCAAGATATCGGACGATGAATCAGCTTAAAAACCTAAATCCAACTCCACAAGATATCTCAGTAAGACAACCCTCATGGGTCTCTCAGTAAGAGTCCACACATATTGGGGCAATGGTCCACTCAAAGCTAGGTGTGTCGTCCTCCGTGGACTAGTGATACCGTGCTAGCTTCTAGTTCCCGAGTTCGCGGGTTCAGACCCGGCGGAGGACGATGGATGTTTTTGAGCGTGAAAATTCTTAGCATCCGGTGGTCCAGTGTCATAGATTTACGGACGTAAAAGAACCTCAAGCCAGATAAGAGGCCTCTGAGCAAACTTTCCGTTTTTCACGCCCAATAAGGACGATAGCAGTTAAGGGGTGTCCATAAATAAAACTCAATTAATTTGTTTAAAGCCAAGGTGCGAAGCATCGTGCCGAGGGCTGTATGGCACCAACGCGGAAAAAATAAATGATGTTGCCAACGATCTCTTCAGGGCACCAGGTGCAACCATGCCGTAATTAACCTCACATCTGTGCAGGAGGGCTTCGCAGACGTTGAACTTTAAATCTCCCTTACTTGTGGGACTAATATGGACATGCGACAAACAAAATAACCCGGGGACTTCCTAGTAAAGAAACCGCAGAAATAACCACAGTAATTGAGGATGAAGAGGGTCTAGTCGATGAAGCCTCAACTTCAATTAGTGATGCTCCACCAAAGGGAAATAATATAAACCCTGAGGAGGCTTCAGATCTCAGACACACAGCCTCAATGGTAAATAGGATACCTCTGGGAAAAAAGCTATCCGGAGCACAAAGAAGAAAACCGGCCATAGAAAGAGGCTGGGGAAACAATAAGACCCAGAAAGCCAAGATGAGTGCCAAAACAATCTGCTGAGGTGAAACAGAGGGATATATAGCCAAATCCTCAGGATCACAAGACTTAGGTAAGGCTGTACTAAAAACATAGGCACTAAAAGGAAGATGTCTAAAACTAGCACTCCATCTCCAACTGGACATGGGAATCCTGCTCCAAAAAGACCAAAGACTGAAGAGCACACTGCAGCCAAACCCAGTACTACTGGGGTGACTTACACTCATGCTTTGACCGCTCTGAAGGTAGCAGTTTTTCTGGACAAGTATCCAGAAAAACAACCGACAGACGATCAGTCAGTAACAATTCAATCAGCTATTCTGGAGGAAGTCTGTAGATGTGGACCAGGGGCAAGCCCCCATTTCAAAAATAGCTATGCTGAAAAGGGTGTATGGTACATAACTTGCGCTGACGAAGCAGCCAAGAAATGGTTGATGCAAAAGGTGCATGTATCAAACCTTTGGAAGGGTCGATCTTGCAGAATGGAACCGCTAGGGATATAACTCGAACTACTCGGGTAGTTGCATGGTCACTAGTTAAACTCCTCAAAGAGAATGACCCAAGGGACTTACTTAAATGTCTGGAAACCCAAAATTCTGGGCTTAAGACAGACGATTAGTAGATTGGTAGATTGTGTTATGCAGGCTATTCAGGGCTAGTTTGGCATTTTCATACGTTGCAATGACCTGGAGGAATGCAAACGTGGTTTTTATTCCAAAATCTGGACGCAGTAGCTATACCCACGCCAAAGATTTTAGACAAATCAGATTATCTTCATTTCTGTTAAAAATAATGCAGAAACTAAATGACCAGATTATTAAGGAAACCTCGTTAATTCAGGGGCATTTAAATGTAAACCTACAAGCTTATCAATAAAGCAAATCCTGTAAAACAGCCTTACATCAACTGGTGTGGAGGAGTGAAAACCCACTGGAAAACCACGAAATAGCATTAGGGGCTTTATTTGATATACGTGTTTGATAATGTTTCCTTAGTTTCGATTATCCTTGCAGCAAAAAAGCATGGCGTTGAAGACATCTGTTGCACGTAGATTGAAACCATGCTGGAAGACAGGAAAATAAGCACAACCATGTTCACTTAAATAAGGCAAGTGTCAACATCCAGGGGTTGTCCGCGCGAAGTGGGGTATTATTCCCGCTACTGTGGGAGCGGGTTGTCGACGGACGGCTGACAATATCGAACAAACCAGGGTGTTATACCCAAGGACATTCTGACGATTTTGTCATACTTATCCAGGGGAAATTCGCTTGAAGTGTATCTGAGCTTATATCTAAAGCTCTGAAATATGTATAGGGATGGTGCAGTAGACTAACGTTGTGCGTGAACCTGTCAGAAACCACTCGTTCCTGTCACAACAAAATATGGAAGGTTTTCGAACTCCCATATTTTTAACAATCAACTGCAAATTGGTTCTAGGTATAACTATCTGGGTCTAATCCTGAATAATAAACTGACCTGGAATCTACATTCGCCGAAAATAACAAACAAAGGAAAATGGGACTTATGGTGGCCAGAAGAGCCTTTGGGAAGTCATGAGGGCTTAAACCACGGATGATGCACTGGCTGTATAAAGCAGTGATAAAACCTATAATAAATTATGGCTGTGCAATATAGTGGCTAAAAGTGTGTCAGAAACAGGCAGCAAAAGGTCGCAAATATGCTGAGGCAATGGCAACCACCACTACAGCGCAATGCAAACCCTTCTCAACCTGCCACCTTTAGATATTTATTCAAAGGAAGAGCAAGGCTGGGTGGGTATAGACTGGAAACAAAATGGTAACTGATGCAGGCGTAATTCTTTAGAGCACACCACAATTACAAGCATAATAAAAAAGACAAACCTTTGAGATGGGCGTGATTATATGCTTTTAAAACTATCCTTTGGGAAACCATTCAATATTTTGTTTGAGTGTAATCTGGATAAAATACACTGTCAACCTAAGAACTGATCTGGTATCCAGAGGTTCAAAGATGCACATTGGGTATAAAACTAGAATTTAGGTGAAACTCTTAGATGGTATATTCGTATCCCTCTAGGAAGAAATACCACAACTTTCCAGGCTGAAGTTTATGCAATTGGAATCTGTGCTGGGGAAGAATCTCCGAAGGGGTTATAAAAATAGCACCATAGGGATTTTCTCCGATAGCCAGGCCGCTCTTACAGCAATTGCAAGTAACCAGATAACATCTAAGCTCGTTTGGAACTGCCTACAACATCTTGTACATCTTGCAAAACACAACAAAGTAACACTTGACTGAGTACCAGGGCATTAAGGCATTCTAGGCAACGAAAAAGCTGACACCTTAGCAAAGAAATGTTCAGTAAGAATTTATTGGCCCTGAGCCAGTATTTGACAAGTTCATGGCCACTGTAAAGAGAACCATTGCAGAGTGGATTTTAAACAATTACCATCAACAACAGCTGGAAGGAAACAGACATAGTAAGAGAGTGTTGTTAAAACCAACTTTAGGTCTCACTAAAGAAATCTTAAATCTCAGTAAAACACAAATGCGTCTGAAAACAGGCATCTTTACAGGTCACTGCGGATTAAGAAAGCACCTGCATACTGTGGGTATCTATAAAGAAAATCCAGTCTGTATGTAATGCGATAAACAGTGAGAAACTGCCTCTGATATAAACAAATGAAGATGGACATACCTGGGAGTGACTGGTTCAGAAGACCTCCCAGGTAAGAGTCTGGTTAAAAGTCTACAACTCCTTGTTAAAGAGTTAAACTCTGTTTAACTGGAAATAATAAAGTTGGAAAATAATACAATAGATCTTTGGGTTTCAGAGTTAGGGCACATACCCCTAGTCCAGCTTCTTGTCAATTCAATCCAATCCAATCCGGGTAAGTCATGTATTAGATCTCGCAATGGCACGTTCCTAGTTGAAGCACATCCCAGGCCGCGAAAATATTCAAAGCAAATGTGTTAACCAGCTATCGTGTACTGCTGAGTTACACAGAGCCTTGAACTGCTCGCACGGTGTGGTAAACACCCGTGCATTGGACGGTATGACCAATGAGGAGATTCAAGAAAATCTTGAAAATCAAGATATGACATGCGTATATCGGGTTCAGCGGAAACAAAAGATGGATTCGCGTTCACTTGTAGTCCGTTTCTTACCTTTGATCGGGTAGATCTCACTCAAAGGACTAAGGCAGGGTATGAAGCCATCGAAGTCAGGCCATTCATCCCGAATCTGCTAAGATGTTGTGTCAACACTTTGGATACACTAGTGATTTATGCAACAGTGAATCTACCCGCGTTAACTGTAGAGACGTCTCTCACGATGAGCATGTACATCAGCACCAACGTGCGTTAATGCAGCGAAGGGCATCCATCAAGTTCCCGAGAATCCCCCGTTTAGCAGAGCAAAGAGCTATCTAGGAAATCCGGGTTATAACCGGTTTGTATCACAACGCAGCTACCTGCGATCGCAATGACAGAATATCCACGTGGACAGAACACTGAATTTCACTACTTGACGTATAATGTAGATGTTTTACCATAAGACACATTTATTTGATCGTATGCCTAAATAGCATGTAGCACAGCGATATGAAAATTAATTGCTACTTACGTGATCGCATTCCAGTAATCTGAGCTAAATATCGGTTCGATACCCTCCAGATAGGACGTCTCTGTGTCGCTCGATTCATTACGCAGATTTATCACGCATTCTGTTACCACGACATCGATAATACCCTCCAGGTCTCAAATTTTGTTCTTCCCTAACCACATGTTGAACAAAGCACTCCAAATTAAGCTTTTTGTTTAAAGTGATGGGTTCATTATTAGCATAGAACTAGTGAACCGGCTAATTGCTCACCTCATAAAATCGCCGCACACATCAAACACTTGCCTGGCCGCGATCTCTTCTTGCCGGGGCTTCTAACCCCACCAGCGCTAGACTTCTCTTTACGCAGACTGTAAATGCTTGTAGCTTACATACCGGTATTGTTAATTTCACCACTTCATTTATGGAAAGTTCTGGATATTTTCACAAAACTTGTTAAACACATTTAGTATTATTCTCTTTTCGTCACTTCGTAGCAGTTGTCCGCGCTTATGGTCTGTAGCATTAACTTGTTCAGTCATATTAACTTTCAAACTGTTTTTTTCTTGTCATTGCCTATTAGCAACCCAGTTGCGCGCGACGTATGACTTATTTTTCTTAGGAATTCCATAAACTGCGTGTTTTTATAATTCAACTATGGTTGGTGTTCATTATTTTTTGCTTTAGCAAAAACGAAGTTAGCTTTCAGAACCCAGATGTGGTATTCTCCAAGGAATTATATAGAGAGCGGAAGCACCACACAATCATGAAGACGACGCGCTGCAGTCAAGAGTCGCGAGGTTTTGTTTACGTCTACTTCCTTCTCCCGCTGAACATAGTGTTAATTAAAAATCTATTATGTAATTATTGAAGAATTAACCTACCTATAATATCTAGTAATCAATCACAGTTGTCCCACACTTAGTCCACGCCATTAATCGTAAATTTGATATGGCGGAGGACAATTTTGCAAAAGATGGTTTGGAAGAGAAAGAGAATGCAAATTCATTTCCCGTTTAAGTCTGTTTTCTTTTGTTTCCGCATATTGAAGATTGAACACATTTTATGTGGTGGAAAACCTTCAGATATTCATGACAGTAATTTAGGAAACGACACACTTTGTAGAAATGCTGATGTTGTAATCCAGTGATGGCGAAAGGGCGACTCGTGAGGCAGTGTGACTCGCAGGCGCAACTCCTTTTCTAGTCGTCTATTCATTTGTTTTCCATGTGCTGTTGAGTGGTATAGTGCGTGTTGAATATTTGATGACTCGAGGGAGAAAGGCATTTTCCCAACCCTTGTTGTAATCAATCTGTTTGAAATGCCTACTACAGACCACAGATTTTAGCTCTGATGTCCAAAACAGACCAGCTTGTTTCCTTGGCGAGAAATTACTATGCAAAATTTCTTTTTTAGATCGTTGTCTTTTGCGAATGCATGAAATGATAAACCACATTCGTTTTCATGCTTTACTTACAGTAAAGCACACAGAATTAAACCGTTTTTATTAGATTATATCAATTCAATGCAAACATTACCCATTTCAGTTTAGAGAGCTTAACACACATACAAAACGCACACAAACTTAACCGAAAGGTATTGCATGTTAGAAAATGTAAGCTCGTTGGAAAACCCAAAACAATGCATTTAACTCCCGCCGATTCAGTAATTTGCGATATGCTTGAATCGATATACAGCAGAGTGAAAGAGAAAGTTACCTGGTTGATGGATCTTCGTATGTACATGTATGTCATATTTCATAACAACGAAAGTGTCAACGAATTATCATTGCATTTTGAAGCTACAACCAATAAAGCTCTGTCTAAGTGTTATATAGCGTTATGAACGTTAAATATATAAACATCATTTGAAATAATAAGCCATCAAGACTTCATTGTCATTATAGCTGTCTGCTAGAAGTTTAGGGAGTGTTGTTGTTTTTTTAGTTTTATTTATGGACGCTCTTTAGCACCTCTATTGCCAAACAAGGCGTTGCGCAGGAACCTGCTGTGTTGTTAATTCTCAGTCGGATGCGCCAGCTTATAACATCTAGTAAGTAATGAAACTAACAGTAGCGAATTCTAGTGTTAAACGATGGCAAAACCAAGGCGATTGCTGCGTGAGTAGTGAGAGTGGGAGCAGTGGGAGGGAACTAAACAATGAAAAGTCGCGCTCTCGAATGGTGACGTCTCTGGTAGCTACTACAGCTGTATTTTCATACCTGCCGAGATGTCTGGCTCAGCTTACCATACGTTCTAATGCCGTATCGCTACTGAAGTTAATTACGAGAGCGTCGATAGTCGTGATTGCGCATCGAAACATTCAAATTGCTTTCAAAGGGTTCGATAAAGCTCACATAAACTAACATGTCATTGCCATCCATAACAATATAGTATTAGAACATAATTATGATTCAATTGAACGCCTGAAAGATAGAATAGTATGAAAAACAAACTGTTTTTTTATAATTCTTTTCAATAAAATTGTCTAATAGTCGGTACATAAATCGTTTTATATAACATAATTGTATTTAATAGTGGTTGCTGGTTCAAGTCAGTAATTCTATTAACAAGAATGTTTCTATGCCACAATACATGCCTAATTGTGTCACATTTAACTAAATTTCGAGGCGGAATGAAAAGTTCAGGTACCTTGCAATAATTGTTCTGGGTGCTCCATAGGAAAATCTTTTCTGCTTAAAACTGCGTCCAAGTTTTGTTTGAACCCTCAACCAACTGACACTTGGATGTGGAATTTGATAGGAAAATGGGAAGAATAACACATTTGTCACTGCTGTTTTATTCTATTCCCCGGATAGCACAACAGAATTTGACATGTTTGTGCATCTAACACGAATAACTCCATTCAATTTCTTACAAAGAAACTTCTGCTTACATTGATATGCAACATTGTAGCTATTGCTAGATATGTCAACACTTGTTTGTCATTTACTGGATTGCTATTAACAATGCAACAAATGTCATTAGCAAGAGTTTTACTACATCATTTAATACTATCAATGCAATTATCACTCTGTGCTCTTACTTGAAGCACCCTCACTGGAAACAATAGGCAGAGATTATTTAAAATTCTACACTCATTACCTTCACAATCAGGGGAATACTTTAACTCCAACTTTCCATTATATACCATGTGTTAAAAAAAGTATACCGTATTTTAAGAGATGAACCAAAACAAGAAAAAAAAAACAGTAAACATGGTTCTAAAATGCATGCCTTAAGAGCTTTGAGCACTTGTTCATCTTCGGTGTTGTGAAACATCATCTGTTCTACTGCAAGCTCTTTGCTGTTACGTGCGGCCTATAGCAGGCAGTAAACAAATGACACAATACTCTCTTATTGTCCATGGATACAGATGCAGCAAACATCTGTTAGTGTTGTTACTGTAAACCCTATTCACGTTCTGGGTAAGTGCAATGCATATTGTTATTAGTTCTAATGGAAACAGTTTCTGTTTGATAAGTTTGTGAAATGCTTTTACATTGCACTTTTATTTTTAAATCTTTAGCTATGCAACCCCCATTAATGACGTTCAAACACTATAGGAAGGCGACATAAATGTCTGCCAGAGCCTCCGTGACCATCTTGGAGTGGTTCGAGTGCGTGATTCCCTAAGACATCGGACAGAAGCATGCCTTGCTATGAATGGGCGCCGTATTGAGCACCTCCTTTAGCAATGGTACACAAGTGTAGGTCATATGTAATCACAAGCAGGTTACATTAGAAGCTATGCAGTTTCACAGTAACAGAGTAATATGTCCTCATTCGTTTACTCTTTTGTTTACTGTATTACGTAGGACATAGTAATAGCAAAGAACTTGCAGTACAAGAGATGTTTCATAGCAGTGAAGATGAGCAAGTGCTCATAGTTCTTAAAATATGCATTTTAGAGCCCATGTTTACTGGACAGTTTTTCTTGTTTTGATCCTTACTACCACCCTTTAAAACATGGAATACTTTTTCTTTAACGTCCTGTATATCCTAAATATACATGTTTAAAGTACCCCTAAAAGTAGGTTTTTGAGAAGAGAAATCAATTTGCATCCAGGGAAAATTTATTGTTACAAATATCTTTTAATTATATTACCTAGGACCACTATTGCTAGTACATCCAGAGGAATTTTAACACGTCAGTCAGAAATTTCTAGTTTATTTGCAACCAGTAACCTACGTAATGTGTGTTTTTGGGGTGCAGAGGAACTAGGCTTACCTTTAAAATAGATACAAGTTTTAAATAGATTATAAACAACTTCAATAATTGTACAAATGATTATTATAACAAGTAGTCAACTTCCTGCTAAAAGTAGCATGTTTCCAATCTTGTCACTCTCGTGACAACTTTAGCCTACATACGGCATGTGTGATGAACAATTAATTAACATTGATTGACCAAATAGTGGTTAACTAAGAAGCCCGGGACTCAAAGCACTTACGATATTGTAAGTTACCAATGGGGTACACAATCTCAAAATGTATTTGAGAACGCCTTGTGATTTACTGAAAAAATGTGAGTCAATTGGGGAGTTTAATGTCGTATAGGCATTTTCCATGGTAGCTCAGTTGTCTAGAACAATGGCATGGAATGGTGAAGATCTATGTTCAAATTCTGGCTATGGTATTGAAGTTTTCAGTGTTCTACCTTTCCAACTTTAGTCTGTACAGGGGATATATAGAAAACAATCATCATTCAGTGGCATGTTTAACCTTATTACTGTTGTGTCTTGTAGGGATGTTATGAAGTATGAAACAAATTATTTTAACTATTTACTTCGTTGGACATGCATTCAAATTGACCAATATAGTTCAAAACCCATATCAGTTTCAGCCAAACACAACAAACAAAGCTAAATAAACCAAAAACTTTTCTTAAGGACATATATAGAATACTGTGCTATGTTATGATATTGGTATTATATAAATTCAATTCAATAATATATAAAATATTAGTTATTTTAATTCTTTTATCATTCTTTAATAAATGTTTCGATCAGGAAACAGTCTTAGCCACCCATGAGTTCGATATTAGTCAGACAAATCCCACAACTCAATTTTTCTATTTTATAGGTATTAATTGACATATGCATAACAACTGTCAATACATTTTTGCTTTCTCCCTATACAACGTTTATCTGACTATGTGTGTATATTTGGATTGGTTCTGCAAATACAGATAGCTGAAATCTTGAAGGCATATCGAAGCCTTCTGTTGCACATTGCAATTCTGGATTCGCTGAAAAAAAATGGTTTATGATGAGCATCATTTCTATTATCCACGAGTAATCTGCAACTTATTGCACCTCATATTTTTGTCCTTTCTGATGTGGATGTGTTATTGCTGTATTTGCTTATTAATGTAAAGGCTGGTTCACAACCAACGAGAACGGTAACCAGAACGAGAACGGGAAAGTTGAAATACATGTATTCAAATGAGAGTGTCCACAACCGACGGGAAGCCTTCCCGGGCCCCGGGAACGGGAAGAAGAGTTGCCCAACTTTTAACTTTCTCGTTCTCGTTCCCGGGCACGGCATATTAGATCCCTATTGTGCATATTAGACTCTTCACTCTAGAGGTTATTCTAAACGGCCGTGACATGAAAAAGCCACTAGTGCTCTCTATAGTCGCAAGCTGGAAACATGAAACTAGAAGGAATTAGTAGTAAATGTGCTTCCTAACCTCACCCCGACACCCGCAAATCTAATCAACGTTGGTTCCTCTGGTGAAGGAATCATTTGTAGTTTGTTTATATGCAACTCAAAACTGGTTATTACCTAAAAAACAATGGCAAAAGCTATAAAGAACAGCTAAAACCGGTGGAAATGAAAAAAGAATAAACAATTTTAATGTACGCCATTAAATAGAGGAATGAAAGTTTGGCATAAGTAGAGGAATCGGAAATGTAATGAATATGCATTTAGATAATGTTTACTCTATCGAATTTTGACGTTGGCTTGGCTAAATTGGAACTAGGTGAAAAAATGTCATTGGTCAGTTAAAAACAAATGAAATCCCAATGCGCAAAATCGACTTTCACTTTGTGATCGATATGCATTCTCGTTCTCGTTACCGGGCTGTTGTGAATCAAAATTTCTTGCTTCCCGTTCTCGTTTCCGTTCTGGTTACCGTTACCGGGTGGTTGTGAACCAGCCTTAATTTAGTAAATGTGAAGTGGTAGTAATTAGTAGAACTGAAGAATTTAAAGAAAATGGTGTTATATTTGTCGCAAAATGCTTGATAACGAAATATTGATATGAGTGTATTAACTAGTCAGCCAATTATGTGAAACACACTACAAATGCCCCAGTTTAAAGAAACATAGGGATTAAATGAGTCAGCTCGAATTTTGTTCCCGTGTTTGGTTGATCAAGTGTTAGGTGAGAAGGAAAATACAACCACCACTTTGTGTTACTTAAAATAACAATTCTAGTCACAACATACTGGCAAATATAGGAAGCTCGTGCAGTCAGCATTACTTCATTTGACTTAACTTCAACTCTGACCTGACGCTTCGCTTCGCCTTGCATCCTAAGCTTGCATTAATTGATAATTGGACGAACATGGTTGCTACAGAAGTGTGTTTAAAACATTCATGAACAACCAACAAGACTTAAGCAAAAGTGCTGATTCTGTAGAATAGACCAGTATAAGCAAAGAATATACAATACACTTTTCCTTCTTTCTAGCCGCCTATAATGGTCACTTCATTGCGTTTGTCGTAGTATCCTGATATGTTCATTTGAGTTCCTTGGAACTAGAATTAGGTTGCTTTTACATAGCTATTTACCCCAGAAATAATAATCTGAGAATAACTTACCAATTGACACATAATAATACTGACGAAGTTGAATGCAATTTTCACCACGTGCTCGCTGTGTACTGATGTTCTGTTGTTTTAGTCTGCATATGCAGTGTTACCAAACAAAAAAGGACCCCTATGCTCTCGGCCAAGTCCGGTCTGCGTTTTAACAACACACAGATTCAGCCTCCGATCATGTACAGAAGCGAATGGGTTTTAACCATGTCTTATACCAAATTTTAACAATCGGCCCAACACCTTTTGGGCTGTACCAACGATATATACGATGCCGATTTGGCCTATATGCTTATCAGACGGTGACTATGAGTTTTTAGGTCACATCTTACAATAGACGAGGACACTTTCCGAGGAAAACTGTAGGACCAAAATTCTGGTTGTTCTATGTACCCGGTTTACGCATCAAATTTGAATTACATGATCTGCACAATTATCTTTACGGATGGATATAAAACCCAGACGGGAGTTAGTGCCAGACTTTCAACTGGACTACACAAGACACGCAGAATGGACACCGTACCCATATTCGTATATACAGTATTGGAGGAAACGATAACGCTTTATCAGGCAGGTAAATACGCAATCCGACAGCATATTCAATATCTCGTTCCCTTTACGGAAAGTCTGAGCGTCTTGCAGGGGATACGAAAGCTTTATGCTGATACAAAACAACAGATATAAAGATCTTATTAAAAACGCATTTCGTAGAGTATTATCCTCGGCAATGGTGTTTTTGGTCTGGATATCCAGACATGTGAATTTTCTCGGAAATAAAATAGTTGACGCTACGGTTAAGCAGGATAATATAGCTATGGAATTACTGACACCACCGCATGACGTTCTCCACCACTACTTTTGCAAACTGATGAGCAAACATACTGTTGGGAAAAGTTTCTGGACTAAGTTAAATAACTTTGTGACCTTTCACCACGATTTCCCAAAAAAAGCCCTTATGACTTCCTTTCGGCTCCCGGTAATACCTCATAGGCCAATATTTATACCGTCTTCGTCAACAGTTTGCGGAATTCGGGGCACGAAACATCATTTCTTCAGTGCCCAAATCAACAGGTTTTCACTAATGAAGCACTTGAATTTAATGTTTCATATACGAACCACCTTCCCGTATCTTACACCGCTGTTTCCGTATCCATATTTCTCTGGACACACAGTAACACAACTTCGTGGTTGGCAGTAGTATCAAAAATAAACCTGGAAGAAGAAGCTACCTTGGTTTGGTGTTCTGAGAGTCGTTAACGGGTTGTGATCGAGGAAGTGTGTCAAAATACAGATGTGGGATTCCACGACGTGGTTAGTGTAATATTTCCGATATAGCGACTATGTCCGTTAATCCAAAGGAAATTAAAGTTACAGATCCTAATCTTAAGAAAACTGTGTAAACATGCTCTGAGGAATCTCACACAGAAATTTCAAGCCAAGAAAGTGAGAGGGAGACCAACACTACTACCAAGGATGTTATTAAGATAGGAGTATAACTGTCCTCCCTAAGTTAAGAGAAATAATAATTAGGCTACTGGTTATTATTGCTCTACCAAAACAAGTATTACAACTGTATTTGTAATACAACTATTTCAGGTTTAGGAAATAAAAGATCTCCTTTTAGGCTGAAAAAGTCCTTAAGACTTACACAAAAATTCCTGTTTTGGGCAATCTTGCCCTCCCCTCAGAAATTGAAAAGACGCTCCTGATGCTATCACAAGTGATCAGAAACAACGAGTGAGCTTTCTGGTCGTGAATCACATCATGATGAGATGCAGACTTTTCTAAATAAACAGGAAAGTGACACAAGTATTCCACGCAAGAATTATTTCTACGGCAATATGTATGTGTGTGTATATATATATATATATATATATATATATATATATATATATATATTGTGTGTGCGTGTGTGTTAGTGTGGTGTGTGTGATGGGCTGTCACTGAACCAACCCGAAATGTTACAACACTAGTTCACAATACATTGAGGATGCTACAACATAAAAATGCTTTGCACAAAATTAAACCAAAGCATAGCAGCAATTTTTCACCTAAGCTTATTAGATAACATTATACTAATTTGAAATTTCGGGTATTTTGAAATAAGCTAGGCATTCAGGAAACAAATTTAGACGAAACAAACGTTTTCTGAGACTTCTACTATTAACTTCCGCCTTTAAAACTAATGATGAGGGCATTGAATAAGTGTTCAACAGACGGGACTGTTCGGGAAATGTTTTGAGTGTAATGTTATCAAAAAAATTACCCATTTGATTGGCTTTCCCGAGGTTTGGTACCCATGAAGAGAGAAAGGATAAAACCTGACCCAGATGCAGGAATAGCCTATATATCTTCAAAACCTTCAATAAAAGTTATCAATCAGCTTATTCTTTGGAAGCCAATACAGCTGTGGACGAAATGTTGGTTGGACTTTAGAGACAAAATTAAATTTAAAATACATTTGCCGAGTAAATCAGTAAAATACGTCTTGAAAATAAAATTCCTTTAGCTCTGTTACTTTTAGTTCTTTATAACAGGTTTTAGCCATAGCTGTACCCTTTTTATATATTTCAGAGATAATAAAAATTATCTAGTATGAAAGATTCAAACCTAAATTCTCAGGATAGAGAACTGAATTAATTCCTCTCAATCCCTCAAACTTTTAACCTTGTACCTTTTAAATTCAGCTAGCTGAGTAACACAGTAACTCAGTTCTCACTTCGAAACATTGCTTATATATTTTAGGCCTTCAGTGGCCTTTATGCAGTGGCGGCTATTGTGTAAGAGCACAAGAGCCCCGAATACTCTGATTTTTTACACCTTGTGCATTTGTTCGTTATTTTTTCTTTGAATGCTATTACACTTAACATAGATGTGGTAATTTAAAATCTACCGCGCTTCACTTCTAAATTTGATGAGATATGGCAACAGAATCACGAGCACAACTTGACTTGTGCACGTTTTAAGACTTTTGCGCATGTGCAACTGTTATGACGTAAATTACCTTATGGGTGAAATTCACATCAGTTATGCACACTTGAAGACGTGCACTGTCTTTGCCATGCATTTCTCAGCAAAAAGTTCACATCGATGCCATTAGGTGGTAGCACGCTACTGCATAAGTTTCATTCATGCGAGAGTGCATTGGCAGGAATTTGGAAACCCCCGCTCGCTTTTCAGTTTCGTATAAACCTCGCTAGATTGCAGCATACTGAAAAGTTATGCCAATTCACTCACTGTACAGCGAAAATCTCACGTGAGTATATGTTATGGTTATACGGAGAGAAAAACATATTTTCTATGTATATTATGGCTTTCTGGGTGAGTTATGGTATTTTATCCTATGATGCTAAGGACTTCAATGATAAAACGATAAAGGCATTTGCGCGAATGAAAAACACACGCATGGATTTACTTTATAAATAGACAATGTCAGCCATGATGCAGTATAGTTTTCCCTATTTAAGTGTATCTACAGTGCAGGGTAACGTGTATTTATATTGATTAACTTTTATGTGGAATATATGGAGGGGCAGGACGTTTTATGAGAAGAAGTTAGCCATTTTTCTGCTTCAAAACATGAGAGTTTGTGTGTGGTAATAAATGTTAATATTTGACTGAAGAAAGAATGCAAATGGAGAGTGACGAAAACGGTACCGCGGCGGTACCGCAAAAACTTACACATTAATGCGTTGTTGCTCTAAAATAACTTAATTATCTGCAAGGCAATAAAAATCCAAACAAACAACACTTTCTCTTCCCAGACAAGCTATTATTATTATTATTATTGGTAGCGGCTGCAAATATATCAATTTGTTCACAGTCATAACCATTAAGCGCTAGATGCTACTTCACATTTTCAGGGCTGTCTGAATCCAACATTTTGTGAACACCCAAAAAATATACTCACGAGCCGCCACTGCTTTTAAGCTTATTTTTGGGCTTTAGCGTTATTAATTACATGACACAACACACTGTTATACAAAACGTAAGTGCTGTAGTTTATTCCAGAATTGAATTACTAACTGATTTAGCATCTATGTTATATGTACAATGATAGTACAGGATTAGGTGCAGGTGTGTGTTTTAACTGGTTGTAACCTATCATGTCCCGCTTTGATAGTTCTACGATTTTTACTTTCTCTACTACGTATAGTAAGTAGGGGAAGTATTGCATTCCACCCAAAAATTCGATACCGAGATTTCACCGGAAATACATGTTTTGAGACCTCCTGAATCCAAAAAAAACATGTCCGTGTCTGTGTGTGTGTGTGTGTGTGTGTGTGTGTGTGTGTGTGTGTGTGTGTGTGTGTCTGTGAACAGCATAACTCAAAAACTAACAGTCGGATAAACACCAAACTTGGTATTTACGTTCAGTATCTTCCAGAGATGCGACACGAAGATTTTCAAGAAAATCCCCCCACTCCAGACTACCCTTTACATGGAAAATTTTTCGAAAATTTTAATTTTCTCAAAAATGGCTCTAACGATTTTGATGAAAATATCATATGTTTAAGATAATGTCATGAGAAATGAAATGTATATCTCGAATTTTCTGGGAATGTCTCCAAAAGTATTCTTCATTGTGAACGCCTTTTGCATAACTGGTAAACCATAAGAGATAGACAAAATTTTACTACACAAAAAATGTAGATCGCGTTAAAATACACAACTTATGTCATATACATTTGTTTTGTTGAGTGAACCGTTTTCGAGATATTGCTTGTTATTTCCTTAAATATTTCAATACTTATTCTTTTTCTCAAATTCGTTATTCATTTTTTACTTTCTCTACTACGTATAGTAAGTAGGGGAAGTATTGCATTCCACCCAAAAATTCGATACCGAGATTTCGCCGGAAATACATGTTTTCAGATCTCCTGAATCCAAAAAAAGCATTTTTGGAAACATGTCGTGTGTGTGTCTGTGTGTGTGTGTCTGTGTGTGTGTCTGTGTGTGTGTCTGTGAACAGCATAACTCAAAAACGAACAGTCGGATAAACACCAAACTTGGTATTTAGGTTCAGTATCTTCCAGAGATGCGACACGAAGGTTTGCAAGAAAATCCCCCCACCCCAGACTACCCTTTACATGGAAGATTTTTCGAAAAGCTTAATTTTCTCAAAAATGGCTCTAACGATTTTGATGAAAATATCATATGTTTAAGATAATGTCATGAGAAATGAAATGTATATTTCGAATTTTCTGGGAATGTCTCCAAAAGTATTCTTCATTGTGAACGACTTTTGCATAACTGGTAAACCATAAGAGATAGACAAAATTTTACTACACAAAAAATGTAGATCGCGTTAAAATACACAACTT
This sequence comes from Deroplatys truncata, assembly GCA_030765065.1. Classification (NCBI taxonomy): domain Eukaryota; kingdom Metazoa; phylum Arthropoda; class Insecta; order Mantodea; family Mantidae; genus Deroplatys; species Deroplatys truncata. The sequence goes on from CM060976.1 coordinate 32,975,629, forward strand.
ATGTCATATACATTTCTTTTGTTGAGTGAACCGTTTTCGAGATATTGCTTGTTATTTCCCTAAATTTCCAATACTTATATTTTTTCTCAAATTCGTTATTCATTTTTACTTTCTCTACTACGTATAGTAAGTAGGGGAAGTATTGCATTCCACCCAAAAATTCGATACCGAGATTTCACCGGAAATACATGTTTTGAGACCTCCTGAATCCAAAAAAAAGCATTTTTGGAAACATGTCCGTGTCTGTGTCTGTGTCTGTGTGTGTGTGTGTGTGTGTGTGTGTGTGTGTGTGTGTGTGTGTCTGTGAACAGCATAACTCAAAAACTAACAGTCGGATAAACACCAAACTTGGTATTTACGTTCAGTATCTTCCAGAGATGCGACACGAAGGTTTTCAAGAAAATCCCCCCACTCCTGACTACCCTTTACATGGAAAATTTTTCGAAAATTTTAATTTTCTCAAAAATGGCTCTAACGATTTTGATGAAAATATCATAAGTTTAAGATAATGTCATGAGAAGTGAAATGTATATCTCGAATTTTCTGGGAATGTCTCCAAAAGTATTCTTCATTGTGAACGCCTTTGCATAACTGGTAAACCATAAGAGATAGACAAAATTTTACTACACAAAAAATGTAGATCGCGTTAAAATACACAACTTATGTCATATACATTTGTTTTGTTGAGTGAACCGTTTTCGAGATATTGCTTGTTATTTCCTTAAATATTTCAATACTTATTCTTTTTCTCAAATTCGTTATTCATTTTTTACTTTCTCTACTACGTATAGTAAGTAGGGGAAGTATTGCATTCCACCCAAAAATTCGATACCGAGATTTCGCCGGAAATACATGTTTTCAGACCTCCTGAATCCAAAAAAAGCATTTTTGGAAACATGTCCGTGTGTGTGTCTGTGTGTGTGTGTGTGTCTGTGTGTGTGTCTGTGTGTGTGTCTGTGAACAGCATAACTCAAAAACGAACAGTCGGATAAACACCAAACTTGGTATTTACGTTCAGTATCTTCCAGAGATGCGACACGAAGGTTTTCAAGAAAATCCCCCCATCCCAGACTACCCTTTACATGGAAGATTTTTCGAAAAGCTTAATTTTCTCAAAAATGGCTCTAACGATTTTGATGAAAATATCATATGTTTAAGATAATGTCATGAGAAATGAAATGTATATTTCGAATTTTCTGGGAATGTCTCCAAAAGTATTCTTCATTGTGAACGACTTTTGCATAACTGGTAAACCATAAGAGATAGACAAAATTTTACTACACAAAAAATGTAGATCGCGTTAAAATACACAACTTATGTCATATACATTTCTTTTGTTGAGTGAACCGTTTTCGAGATATTGCTTGTTATTTCCCTAAATTTCCAATACTTATATTTTTTCTCAAATTCGTTATTCATTTTTACTTTCTCTACTACGTATAGTAAGTAGGGGAAGTATTGCATTCCACCCAAAAATTCGATACCGAGATTTCACCGGAAATACATGTTTTGAGACCTCCTGAATCCAAAAAAAGCATTTTTGGAAACATGTCCGTGTGTGTGTGTGTGTGTGTGTGTGTGTGTGTGTGCCTGTGTGTCTGTGTGTCTGTATGTCTGTGAACAGCATAACTCAAAAACGAACAGTCGGATAAACACCAAACTTGGTATTTAGGTTCAGTATCTTCCAGAGATGCGACACGAAGGTTTTCAAGAAAATCCCCCCACCCCAGACTACCCTTTACATGGAACATTTTTCGAAAATTTTAATTTTCTCAAAAATGGCTCTAACGATTTTGATGAAAATAACATATGTTTAAGATACTGTCATGAGAAATGAAATGTATATCTCGAATTTTCTGGAAATGTCTCCAAAAGTATTCTTCATTGTGAACGACTTTTGCATAACTGGTAATCTATAAGAGATAGACAAAATTTTACTACACAAAAAATGTAGATCGCGTTAAAATGCACAACTTATGTCATATACATTTCTTTTGTTGAGTGAACCGTTTTCTAGATATTGCTTGTTATTTCCTTAAATTTTCCAATACTTATACTTTTTCTCAAATTCGTTATTCATTTTTTTGTCTTTGATATGCAAAGACTATTAATCTGTGGAAAAGGGAATAGTGCTGCACCTAGCAACCAGCTATTAAGAGATATGTATATGCTTAAAGGCTACTGTATTTCTATATTGCCCTTGTAAATATATATTCCCCTTACATCTACAAGAAAATTAGCAATAAGATAGAGTATGCAAATGTTTATCTCGATTAACATGAAGTAGATGGAGAATAAGCGTTTGTAAAAATAGTTTGTACAAGAGTAGAGAAAGTCATGTGAGTGTAACACATCAGATTTTTTTATGTCCTGGACATGCAAAGAGAATAGAATGCGCCACATAGCAACCAGCGTTAAAATATTTGACTATCGCTTAAAAGCTACCATGTTTCCCTTGCATCTACAAGAAAATTACCAATAAGATTGACATCTCGATATCTTGATTAACATGAAGTATATGGAGAATAGGCGTTTGTAAAAATAGATTGTACAAGAGTAGAGAAAGTCATGTGAGTGTAACACATCAGATTTTTTTATATTGGATTCATATGATAGGTGGCACTTTCAACGGGAGCTTTCATAAAGTTTGTACAGAGTACACTGTAGAATGAAGGGGTTAAACATCATAGGAACCAAGTAGAGTTGTCAGAGTATGAGTACCAAGTTAGAGCAAATCCCGTAAATCACTTATGGACGGAGTTACAATGTCATCTCTCCTTTATATTCCAAGTGATAGTACAGCTCTGCTCAGATATAAGATTCTTACTTCGTGAAAAACTGAATTCCGTCAAACTTGATGCTTTCGTAAATAAATGCTCTTTCTATATAAATATCATTAAACACAGTGAGAACAGGTGATACAAATTTCCATTAAATTGTGCATCAGCACGTCAATGCATTTCCCTTGTGTGTGCCAGATTACAATAGATGTAATCTGGCATACATCATACATACATATTTGATAGATAAGTCTAAAACGCTTGCTTATGTTTATTGCAGAGATAGGTAGGGAAGAGTGGACTTTTTTTCAATGCTCTTCACAGAAGAACCTGACCACATTCATCACCCAAGAACAAATTGTGCCAAACATTATTTTGCTCACAATTGCTCAGTGTGATAATAACAATGATGATGGTGATATACTTACTAAAAGTTATATCTCCTAATTACACTGAAAGTTGTAATGAAAGAGATATCCTGGACAACTGCATGGGACAAAGAAGATGACATGCCTAATTCAAGATGAATACTAAGGGGTAGAACAAATTCACTCTTACTTTTTGATGTCACAGGGCCTGTGTCCTTAGGATACTTTAGGGCAGGTGCTCTTAATCTGCTGCTCGCGAGCACCATTGTGTTCTTTAAATGTCATTAGGTGCTCTCGCCATAGCGAGGAAGTCCCCGTGAGCACGAAGGTACCTGAGTTATTTTTCTCAGTTCGTTCTGAAACAGAGTTCTTCAGTTCAGAAACACTTAGCAACTTATTAAAATATTCTACTTATAAAAAGATGCTCAATTTCAATGATATCATTAACAAACTGTGATTTGTTACTTGATGTTGGTCGCGTAGTTGTATTTTATTTGGATGGGGTCCATTGTCTTAAAGAGATTAGGAAACCCTTCCTTAGGGTGTTATATGTAATCATGTAATTGAGAAATCAATGAAAAGTGAAACAGATAATGATGTACCACAAGGAGCTAGTACAGCTGCAAATTCTGCTTAATGCTATTCCATAAAGGGGAATAATAGCTTCAAATATTATTACAAACTTTAGTAAAATGCTCGTAAAACTTTAGGAACTTTTTAACAACTTCTAAACTGGTATTGAAAGTTTGCCTGAAGATATTCTATCTCTCGGTATAGGGATATATGTGTTAAATATTCCACGTCCTCAAAGTATTATTTTGTAAAGATTTAAACAGACTGAATACGTGGAAAGTAATGGGCAAGTGTCGTGGAACGCATATTACCTATATCCACTTTTGGACAAATTGAGTTTGGCATGAATGTGCATAGTTTCAAACATGCGGTGTCTTGCTATGAACTCCATTTGTATGAGTTCTGCTATAACTGACATGCAATATGCTGGATGTTCTGAACCTTATTTGTGACTACTACAACCCCTATAGTGTCCATTGAAATTGTCATAGTCGTTGTTTATACTGAAGACTCTGAGTGCAAGACAGTTTCTATTTTTCACCAATGCATTGTTTCATAATGGATGAAGGTGTTATTATTGTAGCAGATAAGTATAGCAGAAGCGAGAGAAAACAGTAGCAGAAAAGGTTAGCAAGACAGCTGCTACCGAGCAAACGGAGTGTTGAATATTTAACACTTAAAATGCATAATCCGTTATGCCTTGATGATCTGCTTGTTTGTGTTCACCATCATTATTAGAATTATACCATATCATTTATATTATTGGTTTCACTGTATTAATATAAAACTTTCACACACATATCAATACTACTGAATAAATCGATAATTTATTTTTTCTTCAGGCACTCTGATAGACCCCTGGACATGGACAAATTAATTCCTACATGGTAAAATTAAAACGGGAGATCACATCCAAATCATTTATCCTCATTTCAAAGAAAGGGAAATCAACAGCCGTTATTCCTGGAACAGGGCTCATTCAGCTAATTACCAGAGTGTTAGAGACAGTGCTCTCATGGAAGCCATGCGGAGCCGCATGGGTTATGGGAACCCTAAAATAGATTGAGAGAGTGTATGGGAAAGAAAAAACGAGTCCATATGGTGATAATACTATACACTTATTTTCTCTTACTATCATGGGAGTTGAGAGTTTGTTTTTGAACACACTATGAATTCAATTTCGCAACATCCGCCTGACAAGTAATCCGTAATATACGCATTTTTCTTTGTGCTGCTTTCCTCGTGCGAAGGGTTTGATTAAAACTGAAAGCTGTTTATCCCTGCAATACCTATTCGTGTCTGGCTCTGTGCTGTCTGACAATTACTCCTAAATGTGCGCTTTTTGTATTTTATGATGTACTGTTTATATTATTTTAATATTTCGTATTTTATTTTTCAAAGCAATACAGTACATCACGGGGTGTTTCAAAATCATAATTTTCGAAAGTTGCAGAAAATAAACTAATGCTGCTAACGTACAAAATGAGTAAGAGTAATAATATTATATTGCAAATATAAGGGTAAACAATAAACATCTTCAATTCTTAAGAACTTCTCGAACATCACTACAATTAAAAAGATATTTAACTAAATTTTAGTATATATCTACTTGAGAGTTTTCACTATAAATTCTTGGCACATTTCTTGAAAAGCTGCCCGGTATACTCCAAGCAATAGAGCATTCAATTTCTTGCAGCAATGTATTTAAAGTCACTTCTTATTTTATTCTAGGTAACAGCTCTTATAAAATTTGCGTTTATTTTTTATACAAGGACCACAAGAGAACTCATCGATTTCTGTAGGCCGAAACTTGTTAAAACCTTCCTGAAGCGCGCTGGTTATTCAGCTTGTAAGAGTGATCCTTTTAGACAGTTGATCAATATATAGCTCTCAGGATAACATTTTCAATAATAGCCTCTGCTCTTTATTTAATTTCAATTGCCCAGGAAGAGAATTTCAGCATTCGGTGCATCTGTGTTCAGCATAGCAAAAACTACATTAAGGCCATCTACGACCATTTCTAGCAACTTCATATGTGGCACAAATTTTGTCTACCACACCCACTCCAGATTGTTTCATTATAAAACTTTATCACCCTTGCTTCTGCTTTTCACCGGAATTTTTATCAATGCCATCGTCAAAATGTTGACTGGATATCACAGGACATTCTTGCCTTTCTTAGGAATGTAGAAAGTAAGGGTAGTTCCTTCTCTAAATGCAAACTTACTGGAATTCTAAGATCTGCCTTTTATATTGACAAATTCCGCTGGAAGCCGTGGATTATTTTTCTTCGGTACTCCAGGACAATCTCTCTTTCTGCAGATCTCACTAAATTATAGCCACTGAGCCTATTATCTATTTCTTTCACTTCTGTAAAGCGATTTTTCTAGTAGTTCACAAGTCTGAGGGCTTATTGCTAATGCAGAATGGTCCATCAGGCTGCTTCTCAGCATAAATTACAAGATTGTGACAGTAGAATATTTTGGCATCAGCCAAAACATAGATTTTAATTCCATATTTATTAGGATTAGATTGAATATACTGTCTAAAACTGCATCTCCCTCTGAATCATACTAGCATCTCGTCGATTGTGACATTTTCTCCCAGTGAGTAACATTGCTGACGAATGTTCTGAAAGTGTCTCTCACTGCTGCAAGACAATCTAATTTTTTCTTTGTTTGTTTGTTTGTTTCTTTCTTTCTTTGCGAGAAAACCTGGCATCAAATCTAAGGCAGTGAAGAAGAAACTTCAAACGCTTCAAATTCATACCAATCGAAACATCCCTACGCCATCTCCATTTGTACTCCATAGCTCTTCTAAAGGCAGTCTGCTAGTACGTAGGTCTCTTGCCAAACATAGAAGACATATGAATGCTTTCATCTCTTCACGGTTTAATTTGTTTTGTATAAACTCTATGTATTGGTTGTTATATATCATGATTATGTCTAGTATGCCATCTGTAATAAGACAACTCCAACAATCTCTAGGCCAACTAGCAACTCTAGCTTGACCCGTAACTCCAGGCAGGTGACCAAGCAAATTCTACGATCAAGTTCTTCTCTGCTGCAGAGGTCTTATTTTTTCCCCATTTAGTGGCCCCATTTTTCCAGTAAACTGAGTATTAACATCTGTGTGTCGTTTTGAGAGGAATAAGAATCTTCTTTACAGGCGTCTGTCGTAGCTTCACAATCTGTGTCACTTTCATTATCAAAAAAATCTTCACTAATGTCTTCGTTTTCATCCAACAGTATTACTAGGGCTTTCCGTACAGGGAAAAAGTTCCAGGGTTACACACATTTAGCTCTTCTTGTTTCTTTGACATTATGCACGTAAAAAGTAACCGACAGAAAAGGTTACAACAACAATGAGGTATGTGTGCGAGCGTAATGTATCTCACAGATACCTTTGCTTGATAATGGAACGAAAACACAACTTGCCAATAATGAACCAGAAAGCTACAATGTGTTATGTGCTGTGCGTTATAATGAGTTGCAGCCACTCTGCATAAATGGTTGCGTCTGCATGTTGAAAAACGCGGGAAAGGCATCTCTCAGATAGATTGCGCCCGATGGACGATTAATATACACCACAACTAATGTTTTTACACATAAATGGTCCACCTTTGCAAAGCAAGAAGCCAGGCCAAATATTAAAGAGTGGCTAAAAGTCATCGAAGTACCATTAGGATGTATGAAAAATCCACTTGGAACATTCCTTAATTACGTTCTATTAAATAAATGGTAGGCTAACAAATTATTACACTTTTTATTTCCATTAATTGAAACTTTAGCAACACAAATCTTATAAGTTACAAAAAGCTGCATTATGAGATTGATTTATAACACTGAGTATATTTTAACATAATTAAGTTACTTTGAATAACCTGAAATTCCTAACATAAAAGTATAATGATGTTTTGCTTAAGTTTAAATTTCTTATAAAATTTCAATTATTTTGAGGACATCTTGGAGAACAAGAAGATTTTATTAGGAATGGATGAGTATGGATAAGACAAAATTACCATGACACATTGGTAGGAGGTAAAAATAAATGGTTTTGAGTCTGCTATGAAAAATGTTTGTGATCATTGGAAGAATGAGGAGGAGTTACATCATCTTATAAACACTTTAAATATATCAGAACCACTTCACTCTAGAATTGAAGTAGTATTGTGTGATTGCTTGAAAGAAGAGAATGATATGAACCGAATTACTTGTGCTGAGTTATTGTTATTTTTCAGAAAGTAGTATTTATTCTATAAATACATTAGTTGTCATAAAGATGAACATAAGTATCTAAATGTAACTGATTAATTTATCATTTCATAAAAGTATTTGTCTTTTATTTAATTATATTTATGTTACTGTGGTTGAGTTATAAATTATTACTATTATTATATAATTTATTTTCCAGCATGCATCATTACAGTCGTAATATTGGATGCATTACTTGACATATTTGGATGGTATTGCATATCATTAAATCATTATAAAAATTAAATAACCCGTTTAGGTGGATATATACCCAATGATGTGGATATATATACATTGCATCGCATGTACGTATTAATGATATTGTTCACCTTTTTCTTACATCTTATCGTATTCTAGTGTTCTTAAGTATTTCAGAATACGTTTTATATGCTTTTGTATAAAGTCTTTCTATAAAGGAGATGGTCCACAGTCTGCATTGCTTTCCGACATTGGCAGATTAGTGCACTTATGACACCTATTCTGGAATATACGCTTTGTTCTTGCCGCATTCGGTTAATATTGTTACTCTGATGTTAAATTTTAAGTTTTTTTCTACCTCTAACAGATGGGAAGAATTTTTTACAGGTGGCTCCTTTTGCAGTGTTGCTCCACTCGTTCTGCCATTTTGATTCCTTCTTCTTTTACCTGAGTAATAATTGAAGATTTGGTTTCTCTTGTGAACACTATAGTTCCATTGGTTTCTGTCGCGCTTTAGTTACTAATCCATCTGCCACTTCATTGCCCCAGTTGTCAAAACGGGCCTTTATCCATCCAAAGTATATTATCCAACTTTGTTCTTAGAGTTTCTTAATGCGTTTCTTATTTCCTTTATTAGGTATTCAGAGGACTAAAGCTGTCTTAAGTAGATCGAGAGTAAAGTGACTAGCTGTGTACACTGAGACTAATCTTTCTTCAGAGCTAACTTTGTCTAGGGATGACATGGCTTCTAAAGCTTTAAGACTCCCTATCTGTTCAACCTGATTATTTTAATAGTGACTGTCTAATTTGGACTTCAATTGCGCAGTAACTATTCATTTATTAAGATGACCACAGCACCTCTTACCATTCTTTGGATTTTACTATCATCAGTGAATATTTCTATTTTGTAGTCACTTAATTCTTTGACTTGTTCACAGCAATTCTTTGGACATCATGTGGCCACTCTTCCTTATTCAGTGGAGCATCTGTTGGATTGTCTGGGATTGTCAACGAGATTGTGCGTTGCTCTATATCTGAATTGTTTCTTATGTACTAATAGCAATTGGTTTAATGCTAGGTCTTACACAAGAGACTTCTCATGGTAGCGTTTCATAGGCTTTTGCTTTCATAACATTTATAATTCTGTGCACTTTCTTTAGCTTGTTTAAATTCTCCTGTTTTCTTAATGTCTGCTCCAATATTGGGGCTCGCTGTCCTCCGTGGTGTAGTGGTTACCATGCTAACCTCTAATTCCCAAGATCACGGGTTCCAACCCGGCGGAGGGCGATGGATATTTTCGGGCATAAAAATCCTCAGAATGGCTTCCTTCGGAAGGGGAGTAAAGCCCGTGGTCCCGTGTCGTAAATTTACGGAACGTAAAAGAACCTCAAGCCTGATAAAGAGGCCTCTAAGGGAAATAACAGGTCTTTCACTCCCAATATAGAATGGGACGCTAAGGACCACAGCAGTTAAAGAACGTCCATAAATAAAACCCAATTTATTTTCATATTGGGGTTACATATGTTAGCATAGGCAAGGTATATTATATATAATGTTAATGCCCTATGGCCTAGTCCCCACTGAAATCATGCTGTTCTTTTTACCATGTTCATAAGGCTTATGGGCTTGTTTGATATAACCTCAATGTGTTTATCAAGATATAGTTTGTAATCGACATGTAGGTATTCCTAAGTACTTCATTTTATTGGCTCGCTTGATACGTTCACAGTTTATGTATACATTGATGTTTTTTGTTTTCAGACGCGCCCTTTCTTGAGACTAACATGGCCGTAGATTTGCATTCATTGAATGTGATTTTATTATGTTTAACCCATTCTTATAGTTTGCTTATGTTGGTATTCGCGTAATTTTCTGCATCAATGCCATTATCTCCTCTTGAGGGAAGTTTAGTATTAAGTCATCAGAATGTAATGAATGCAGTGCAATGACCTGCGAGTGGTTTGAAAAGTTAAGTTTCAACAGTGAATTGTACATAACGTTCCAATAACCAGACCGTTACAGGGTCCAAATGGACATTCCTTAATTATTTATTTTACCGATCTAAAATAATCACTGATTATATTGCAAATCTGTTTCTGAAGTAATTCTGTGCTACGTTGTACAGATTTTTTGGACATTTAAGTAGTTTTAGATTGTATAGTATGCTTGACCACCATGTTGCGTCAAATGCCCCTTTTATTTCTAGGCTTACTAGGAGACGACACTATGTTTTCGTTCGAATTCAGCTTGAAGACATTTGCTTGGCTACCATGTCGCGTCAAATGCCCCTTTTACATCTAGGCTTACTAGGACGACACTATGTTTTTCATTTTGATGATATTTGCTTGGCCACCATGCCGCGTCAAATGCCCTTTTTATATCTAGGCTTAGTAGGGCGACACTATGCTTTTCATTTTGATGATATTTGCTTGGCTACCATGCCGTGTCAAATGCCCCTTTTACTTCTAGGCTTATTAGGACGATACGTTTTTCATTCAGGCTCTTTTCGATGATATTTGTTACTGCCCTTACTTCTTCCGTTGTTCCTACTTGTGGAGAAAATCCAAATTGGTTGCTATTTAGCAGTCTATTTCTGTACATATTCTTCAGAACTCTGTCAATGAGAAACTTCTCAAATACTTTACCCACTACATTAAGGAAGCTTATTGACCATACATGTCTTTAGCGTGCTCCTAGTCTGGTTTTGTTATTACAGCTATAATTCATTTCTTCCATAGTTTTAGGAAACTTCCTTTCTCCAAGCATGTGTTGTTTAATTCTGTAACAAAATTAGGGAAACGTTTATATACTCACGTGAGAATGTCACTCGTTTTCTCATCTTCCCCAGGTGACTTTTGGAGTTAAATGCCTTGAGCTCGGCTAGTATTTCATCTTTGGTGAAACCTGTACAAATTTCTTCCTCGGGTGCTTCCACTACTAGTTTTCTATGTAATGAATGGTATTCATTATACTTTTCTTCATTGTCCTCAGGTACAAAGTTATCGATGATATTGTAACGTTATACCGGTAAGGAGCTGGGTCTTGGATTTATTATTACACACCAATTGGTGATATCTTAATATTCGGTTACATTCTTCTAAATTTATGTAGAATCTTATTCTACTTATTTCTTAGTTTATGACATTTCTGTTAATCTTGTGTACGTGACCGGACACTAGCGGTTGCTTATTTCCTAGGAGTGTTTCTTGGGATTTACAGTGACGTCAACTTCCCCATGGAAACTCATGGAACAATGTTCCAGAAATGAATATGTGTATCCGGGAAAGTCATGCGCTCTTGCGTAACTCTAGGGCGGCTTCGAACCATATACGGTAATATCCGCTCGGACAATATGGAGACCCGATAGAAGCCGGGCTTCTATATAAGCAAGCGAGCGAGGCCCGCTCGCTCTTCTTCTTCTTGCTGCTCTTGCGGATGGGAATCGCGTACAGCTGGTCACGATTGACATCGACTTGCAGCTCCTTCCTGCGCAACGAACATATCTCCAAGGTAAGCCCAGAAGGGTGTTATTAGTAATAGCTTTTACTATCTGAGTCATGTAGTTACAAAGTCATTGCCTAAACATTGTACATCACCATCTCAGGGTTTCCCTTCAAAATATATTCATGCAGTCAGTAGCTTAAGCGAGTGTCTTTGCCTTCTGATCCTGTCCACCTACGCTTCCCGATCACACCCAGTGGTGGGGTGTGACAATATGATTTACCTTTTTTCTATATCCTTTGTGCGTGGTCCTTCTAATGTATGGAGTGTAGACAAAAAAGATCTGCTTGTATATTTTCTAAGTGGTTTTATATATAATATTCAACGGATTGGATCCAGGAGTTTATGATGTGGAAGTTCCTTCATGACTTTAACTTTCTTTTCCCGCCTGAATCTTCGACCGATACCGAGTTTTCCTTCTTTGTATCGAATTCTTCTCTCTTCTCTTAAGTTTGAGTTGTTCTGAATTCTTTGGTATTTTCGTCTCATTGCAGTTAACTTTTGGCGTGGAATTGTTAGTTCATCTAACCAATAAGGACTGAACTACCTTTTTATCGCCTTACTTACACTTAAGCGAAATGCAGATTTGCATGCTCTTTGAATGCAGGAGAAGAAGCCGTCTATAATTGTATTTTCATTCTTCAGCTTTTCAATCAATCATTTCTTGACAGCTGGCATTTCTATTGTGGTGCAATTACAAGGGGTTTCGATATTTTCCACCAAATTATCATTACACTTTTTGAAGTTTCCTCTTTTGCTATGCATCGTGGATGATGATCTCGGGGGTTTAAAGGGGCGCTAAACATCTAGGATGATGATCTCGTTCTGGTGTTCCAAGTGTTCTGTATTTGCTATTTTCTGCTATTGTTAAGGAAGGACATGAGTTTGCTCTCATGAGTTTGTGATCAGAATACCATTCCACTTCCCGCTGGTCCACTCCATAATGGAATGAAGGGGATTTGGAGAGGAAATCATCAAGTAAATTAGAGTGCGAGCTCTACTAGGTTCAAATGTGGGGATTGCATTAAATTCGTTATTTATGAATAAATTACTGGTAGTTGTGAATTCGTCAAGCCCTTTATCTCATTGATTTTTATACTGTAAAACCAGTGGTGTATCTCGCGTTTGTATCTGCTGCAGTTATAATACCGTAGCCATTTATTATGGTTCAATATAGATTGAATTTGTTTAACGTCTCTTCCTATAGCTCTTTCAATATCCAAGTATAGACTTGCAGCATATGATTTATGTTTATTGGTAATACTTTCTACTACTTCACAGTGATCACATAATGGTTAATAGGTACTATTATTGCTGCTTTTCCACGTTTCCTCCTGTAAATGCTGCAAGATTTTTAAGCAGTCCCCCCAATCGGTTATTGGTGACATGGCTTCTGTATGAATATTAAGTCTGTGTTTTGTTCACTTATTATTTGAATTTAATATTCGTTGCAGCACGAGAATATTGCAGGTTTAATGGTAGACATCGTAATGGCTTTGGCTGGTTTGCACTTGCACCTGTGTTATGCCTTGTGTCCATGTTAATAATCACTGTTGGGGATATACTTATTTAACAATGCCTTATAACTCGTGCATACTTTATTAACTAGGGAGTGGTTCTCGTTCGCCGGCGCAATTTTATTGTATTTGTTGTGACTAACTCAATTTATGCATATGAACTGCTCTCTTCCTGTACAGAATGGGCATGTTTGTTCGCCTATACCCTCTTTTGTCACCAATGAGAATATTTATTGAATTTGAGACATCTGTTTATATTTATATAATCACCTAAGTTACACATGTTCCATCCAGTTTTGATTATCCTAACCAATATTGTCTTCCGTGCTTGCAATTTGATTTCTGTGACCAAGTTCATATTCCCTTTTTATCTTTGGATACGAATTTAGGTACAAAGGTACAAAATTATTTTGGCTGCTTGCAAAAACGACGTTTATACAACGTTTAGCGCTAGACTTTTTTAGCTCATTGAAAAAACGATGTTTAGTGCTAAACAATGTCTAAATCACGCCCATGTTTAGATACTGCAGAAGTGGTTTAGACGATGTTTAACTTTAAACGCCACTATGATTTCACATTAGCAAGAGCAGTGAAATAAGATTGCGGCTATGCAATTCTTTGATATCATTGGACGATATGAAACCCAAAAAGGAAAATAAGGGGTATACGACCCCGAAGTGTGCTCAAAGTCCGTTCTAATCCTTTGGAGCACTATGTCGAAGGGGAATCCAAAGTAAGGTTTAGGTGATAAATCCAGATGCATATTTGATTAACAAAGTGGTCTTATGGTCAGTACCTCCGTAATACTGTTTAACACAAATGAAATTCATGCTTGGGCCTCTCGTATTCTGTTTCATTCTTCCTGTGTTTTTAACAGCTGTATGAGAAAAACACGCTTTAACATACGTTAAAGTAATCTAACCTCCGCTAACTTGACCAATACTGTATGCATGTGACTTATAATAATATATTTCAGCATAATTTAGTACATACAGGTTGGTTTCTTATGGGTACATAAGCTTAATAGGAAGAAATGTCTTCAGGATTTTTTCAATAATTAAACACTCGTAAGCCAAACATTATCTAACCCCATTTTAATGAAGTTTCATGCACTGAAAGCAAATCTAATGTGCAGGTTATTATGAAGCGTAATTCATTAATTTATTCTGCGATTTGAACTAGTGGTTCGGTTTAAAACATTGAAGGCTGCAGGCGTGATAATGCATTGCTGCACCTGTATGAAACAAGCATGTATTACTGCACAATGGCTCGTTCATTTGTACCTGGTGTTAGAATTAAAGTGAAATAATTGGGTTGACAAAGGACAATGAATCAGATGCTTAAGTTAGCGTGATCATTGGCAGACAGAATGCTGAAGATCCATTAAAGCAGCTCATCAAAGGATGTGCTTACTTACCACGACCTGATTTTTGTGCATTTGCATTTTGGCAGCACATAACCACATTCATATGTCATTTTCAGGTTCAGTAAAGCAACTGCTTCAGTAATTTGAAATATTGTTTTTACATATTACAAACCATTTGGGCACCAAATTTGTGCTTTATCATCTGTAAATTACACTTTTAAATGTTCTAAAGTATGTTTGTTATATTTTATATGGTTATTTTCAAAACGACCACTACGTTGGTAATTTTATACCTCAAATACTCTTAATATTTCCAAAAGAGTTTCTCTTTCAGTAATGCTGAAATGTTCTACTAGTTCAGACATTCTGCTTTCCGCGTCGATGGTAGAAAAAAGACTGTCGGAATTCTCCAAACGTTTTTTCCGCTAGTTCTTTTAAGAAAGGCTTTAAAATGCGGTTTTGCCGGTTCACTTTCGTGGCAGATGGCGCTTAAACGCTGCTTAGCTAAAACAGCGCCAAGACATGGATTTATTAATGCAAAATTAGACAACTTTTAGATGATGTCTAACAACGCATCGTTTTTGCAAGCGGCTCTTTATATTCAGGTGTGTAGATTATCATTATTCTTATTGTTATTATTATTATTATTATTATTATTATTATTATTATTATTATTATTATTATTATTATTATTATTATTATTATTATTGGGTTTCACAATTTCATTTCGTTTGCTTTAATTTCATTACCACATTTTTCATTGATACTTGCATATCTTCTCTACATCTGCTTTGCCGCTAGGCTTCATAAGTATACACCCATTTTTAAGTAATTTTTAAAAAATTACATAGAACTTTATTTATGGACGCTCTTTAACTATGTTCCTTAGCGCCCCATTCTATATTAGGCATGAAAAACCGGACATTTTGCTCACAGGCCTCTATCAGGCTTAAGTTCCTTTACGTGCTGTAAATCTACGACACGGGACAACCGGCTTCGCTTCTCTTACGAAGGAAGCCATGCTAAGGAGTTTTACGTCCGACAAAATCCATCGCCCTCCGCCGAGTTTGAATCCGCAACCTGGGAACTAGAGTCTAGCATGATACAAGGCATTTTAAGGTACATATTCCTTCCTGCGTTTAATTCAGTTGAGTTCATCTTCTGTTTAATTGATGGCTCCATGATCTCCGCACTGTCGTGCTTCTTTGACTTGACGATTATTTTAAAAGCTCTTGGTTTTCCAGGGATTTGAGTATGTTTATCACAATTTCGGAATACTTTCTCTTTTTCTTTGTAGATGTCGACAGTGTTGCGGGATTTTCTGTTAATTGTTTGTTTAGGTCTGTTACTTTCTTTTCTTTTCCTGCAGAATTAATTGTCATATTGAAAATCAATTGAAAATTGAAGTTCCTGTCTCAGCTCATACACTGTGTTTAGCATTAACTCTTTCAGCTCTTTCCTCATTTTCACGCATTCTTGTTACGCATTGCAGAGTCTCGAGACACTGCTCGAAACAGTCCCTTGAATCGCCGGTCACTGCGCTGTTAGCACGTGATAATCTCTTGCCGCGGCGCGAACACGAATCTAAACACCTGTGACATGAAAACAACTGAATTAAGTAGAATTATATAACTCTTTGAAACTAACCACAAGAAAATTTTTCAGATCATTATGTTCAGGATTGTGCCGCAAACTTCTGTGTTCGCACTGAAAATATGTCGGTTTGGTTAATTTTTATACCAATGTATAGTTAACCTTAGGACTTAAAGCTTTGAATCTATTAAACCAAACTGTACTGAATTAACTGATTGCCTGCTGGATACATATTATTATTATTATTATTGTTATTATTATTATTATTATTATTAATTTTCCGAGATCTTTTATATTTTAAGTATAGTAAATTTTTCCTTCTTGTAAAATGCAATGTTGGATGCAACAATGTTTTCAACATTCATCAGTACTCTCAAATCAATATGGTGATACTAGAACAGGCTGCTAAATTCTAGTATATATGAAAAACGTCTTTACAACTCAGAGCAATGAAAATTAAGCAGTGATGCAACCGCCACAGTTCTTCCAAATGCCACAATGGAATGAAATTCTAATACCACTTTGCAATATATGGTTTGTATGTCCTTCACTTTGCCCTCTAATAGTAAATTGGGCTGTGAAAAACTTTAGTCTAAAGACAACTCCCAAGCAATATTAGCTTTAACAAGGAACTAAAATCTTTCCTTTTACTCTGTGGTATTTACTACCAATTAGAGACCCTAAATATATCTAATAAGTGTTCTGTAACCGATAAGTACATTTCTTAACAAGCATTAAAAATCTGTGGTGTTTAACAGTGTTCAATTAACATTAATTTGAAGCCATTAGGCAAAAGGCACACTCAGGCTATTGTGTAATCACTCTGAGAAAAAGGATGGATAAAGTTCATAAGCAATTCAGTATTCTTCATTTTCTTCATCTGTAGCAGCATCCTCCTGAACTTCCTGGTAATCTAATTCCAAGGCAGCAAGATCTTCTCTTGCCTCTGAGAACTCTCCTGAAAAGTTAAATTTTTTCAATCAGAAAAAATAACTTTTTAAGTTTATTTCATTTTATATTAATATGTGGCATAATAACAATTCAGATATTACTCTAAAAAGGACCAAACACACACATACACACACACGCACACACATACCATTCCCTTTAGAGTAATAATCGGGTTGCTATTAAATAGATGCTTGTGTTCCTGTGACCTTGTTACTAATTTTCAGGCATGATTTAGGATGGTGGATTGATGAATTTATCATAGAAAACCCCGCTCCGGAAACCTGCCCGTTACAAGCTAATGCACCAGATCCGTTTTGCGATTAGTTATTTACGTGGAATAACAATAATACAGCATAGCGTTGATAAAGTACTTTTTATAGGAGGTGTTCAAAATGACGTCCCCCAGCGTAAATACAGGCCTGAAACTCGCAAGAGGTTCCGTCGCTTCTGATCGAAAACCCCTGGAGTCATGTGAGCAATATCACAGGCAATTTGGTTTTTTGCAACGACATGCTCTGCAATCTATACAGGTGCCTCATACATCAGAGATTTCACATGTCTCCACAAGTAAAAATCAGGTGGGGACAGATCAGGCGAACGAAATGGCCAGAAAACAGGACCTCCTCTTCCTATCCACCTTTCTGGGAAGGTTACATTAATATAGTCACGTGCAGCAAGTTTGAAGTGAGGAGATACTCATCATGTGGGAACCACATTTTTACGGACAAGTGAAACATCCTCTAAAATCTACGGGAGTACGTATCTTAGAAGCATGGCGTACAGCACAATTAAGCGAGTTTTATTTATTTATTTATGGAGGCTCTTTAACTACTGTGGTCCTTAGCGTCCCATTCTATAATGGACATGAAAGACCGGTAATTTTACTCAGAGACCTCTTTATCAGGCACTATTTTTACGTGCCGTAAATCTATGACACATGACCGCTTTACTTCCCTTCCGAAGGAAGCCATACTAAAGATTTTTACGCCCGAAAATAATCCATCGCCCTTCGCGGGTTTGAACCCGCAACCTTGGGAACTAGAGGCTAGCATGGTAACCACTACAGCACGGAGGACGACACCAGCAGTCTTACTGAGGTGAAGACAGGCAATCGCCCGTGAGACCTGAAGGGAGGAAAAGCGTAGATCCAACGGAGCCGAGGGCTGTTGGAGCCAGGTAGCAACCGTCTTCGACCAAACGAGCATGATCGGAGTGTACGGTGGGATTATCGGTGAAGCGACGTTCCAAAGAAGAACCAAAAAGCTCGGCTTTTCCCTCAGAGGTGACTACAAGCCCAGCCGGTGAGTGGAGGGCCTCGGCATGAGGAGAACCAGAGGAAGAGGAGCGAAAACTGCGCAAAACACGCCAGAGGGAGCCGCCCTGTTGCGAGGTATGGAGCATCCACTCCTCCCAGACGCACTTCTGACTCAGCAGTAAAGTGTCCTGAGTGGCAGATCGAAGCCGATGGACAAGACGACTATAGAGATACAAACAGGTCTGACGCCAAAGGCGCATCAGCCGACGACGACGACAGTCAATAAGATACTCGACGTCCTGAAAGAGCGGGTGTAGGAAGGTCTGAGGTACAGATGTTAAAGACCGGAAAACAGCTGTATTTAAAGAGGCCGTGAAGGCGGCAACAGCGGAATGAATTGCGGCAGTCGAGGAGCAGAGGAGAGAAGGGTCAATCAGGTGATGAAGAGTCGACCGGAACAAAGGACAATCAGTGGTACGGAGAACCCGCGGTCGGTCTGGATGGGAGGTGAGGCGGCCTGGAAGAAGAAAGTGAACGGGGGAGTGATCAGAGTCCAAACCGTGGGTAACCATAAAGACAGGATAAAGGGGAATGGAATGAGAGATGAAAATGCCAAGAACATCGGGATGACGGCCGGCTATTGAGGGTCAATAGGTACAGCCTTGGGGAACACATACCTGAAAATCAGAACGAGGAAGAAAATCCAGGAGCCGAGTGCCAGAAAACTTGGCCGATCGAGAGTTCCAAGCCGGATGTCTGGCATTAAAATCACCAACTAGCAGGATCCAACTGGGAGAGAGATCAAACAAGCGACGAAGATGACGCAACATCGTATCCGGGGAGGTATGCGGAGGGCGATAAACCGCAACCATAGAGATGAATGGACGATTCACTGAGAAGCGAACCACCGTGCACTCTAGGCACTCAAGCTGAGGGAGAGGAGGGAAGGTAAAATAAATATGACGACGCAGAAAAATAGCTGTCCCACCACCGGGACGAGGACCTGGACAATCAGGTAAAGAAAGAGGGATAGCCGGCTTGAGCTTAGTCTCCGTCACATAGGCAGCATCAATACGATTGCGCCGCAAATAATTAATGAAACTCATATCGGTGAGAAAGGAGACCGTTGACATTCTACAGCAGACCACAAATCCCAATCGGGAGGAGTGGAGGCCGCTGCGCCATACCCTAAAAGAAGGATTCAACACATTCAAGAATAAGCTGAAACTTCTGAAACACAGTAGAGCAAGACTTAAACTTAGCAATACATATTTGAAGACGAGCAAATAAATCGCGGAAGTTAAAAGCAGTGAAAAAGGACAATATTTATTTCAAATCCGAACTAAAAGCAGAGTCCGACCCGGACGGAGGATCACAAGAAGCCGTAGGGCCGGTGGGAATAGGTCAACGAGGGCCTAGAGCTTGAGAATAAGCAAGATCCGGCTGGATAGTAGAAGAAACAGTAGAAGGGCCAGAAGAACCACGTTTGGCTGTAGCCAATTACTTATTGAGCTAGGCGAGCTGCCGAGAGTACGCTCGAGCTGAAAGGCTTGGCAACCGCGATAGCTGGCAGTGTGAGAAGAACCACAGTTAGTGCAAAAAGGGGTAAATGATTCAAGCCCCTTATGGAGGCAATCCTTAAGCATATGAAGGCCACTACGCAATATACATCGAGTAGGAAGTGTGCACAACAGAAAAGTGTGGCGCATCTTCTGTCAATTGAAGCGTGAGTGATATGGTTCTGGGTGCGATAAGACTCAATGGGAACAATCACTTGAGCAAGAGTGCGTTCATTTGGAAAATGCTTACTAGTTTCATTTCTTTCCAAGGTTATCAGAAAAAAAGGTAACAACTGACGCCGAGAATTCTTGTACACACCAAAAAGAAACCCAAATTGAAAGTAAATAAACCTCTTACACAAGGAAATAATATTCATAAAATTAAAGACAAAAATAAAAAAAATTCAAAAGTGATTTTTTTTCTCGATCTTCAATATATTTTTTACTGATAATAAATTGGTTAAGACTCCAATTGTTTGTACTGAAGAGCTGCATATACTTGATGCTGAACAGCTTCTAGAATGTCCTCAGGATCCATAGCAAAAGGGAGACCCTTCACAACATGGCGGAGCGGTTTCTCACTATTAGAATGGGACGCTAAGGACCACAGTAATTAGTGTCCATAAATAAAACTCAATTTCAAAGTCCTGATGCCATTTCTACAGTCGCCCTGAAATATCTTCCTAAATGCGCCTTGGTTTTCCCTACCCTTATATTTAATGCCTGTCTTTCTTTTGGTTATTTTCCTCCGACCTGGAAATCGGCCAAGATTATTATGTTACTAAGACGGTGGCAATCTCGTTACGCCTACAACTATCGCCATATTAGTTTATTATCTCATCTTGGTAAATTTTTCGAACACCTTCTTCTTTCTCACATTCATTCTGTTGTTCCATTTGCTGATGCCCTTCCCGACTTTCAGTTTGATTTTCACCCTATATTCCACCGATCTTCAGTGGTTGAAATTTGTTGACGATGTCAGTACCGCCTTCAACGATGATTGCAGTACCCTTGCTTTATTCCTTAATGTTGAGGCTGCGTTTGATCGTGTTGGCATCATGATATACTCTAAACTTTTTCACCAGGTCCCAGCATTCCGTTTTTGCGTCTCCTCTATAACTTTCTGCTTGATCCTACTTTCTGTGTGCGGGTTGGCTAGGCCTGTTCTGCATCCGGTGTATGCGCTCTAGTGTTCCTCAGGATGCTATTCTGGCCCCTTATCTGTACGCTTTATTTACCGGGGACCCCCCTCCCCAATCACCACAGTGTCAACTTCTCATGTACGCCGATGATACGGCTCTTTACCAGCATTGTCGGAGTCTGCGTTATTGCCAGCTGGCCCTCCAACGCTTCGTTTCCAAATACCTTGTCTGGTTTACGATGTGGAAAATTGCCGCAAATGCCGCCAAATACCATTTGATGCTGTTTTCCAAGAATTATAAAATCCCTGAACTTTCTCTCCAGGTGGCTGGGCAAGCTCTGCCGTGTTGTCGACAGTCTCGCTATTTAGGTGATCGCATTCTATCCTGGCACCTTCATATCCCAGTATTCGTGCCCAGGTTCGGGCCCGCTTTCATCTATGTCAGCGGGTTTTCCGCAGCCGGAATCTTCATCTTATTTCAAAGTTCCTTGTATACACCGCCTTTATCCGCTCCTTACTCTGGGCCTGTGTGGTTTGGGTTGGCATTCCGCGCAGTAGCTGGTTGGCTCTTCAACGCATTCGAAACCTTAATCTCCGCCGGATGCTCTGGGTCCCGCTGATCACCTTCAATCAGGCCATTCGAACTGAATTACAGATACCCACATTGGAGAAAGCCGTGCACATTCGCGGCCGCCGCTTGTGGACTACTATCCACCGGCATTCCAACCTCCTGAACAGGAATAAGGTACGGCCGAGCCTCGTCACCGGAAACACCGCCGCATTCGCCAGTTTTGTTTATTCGTTTTCTGTCCTTCGTGTTCCCGCTGTACTGTTTATTCTCTTGTTGACACTGTGCATGTGAGTGATACTGTGTGCTTATTTTCTTTGTAATGAGACTTTTCTACTCCATTTTACCGTCTATTTGCGGAACGTTCCATCCTTTATTTGGCTGAATGCTACCGCGTTTGCTTGCGCTCTTGTACACATTATCATGTGTGGTTCTTGTGGGTCTGTTTCTCTTGGAGGCAGTTGGCCGCCCTTGCATGGGCTCCCATATATTGTTTTGTATGATTATATTGTTTGTTGTAACCAGGTGTTAAATTTACCTGTAAGGCTGCATTGCTTGTAACTTCCACAGGGCTATAGTTTTAAATATATGGCATATCTGATATATCGGGACAGGATGCATTTAGCCCTGAGGAAGCTACATCATAAGATGGGCGAAACGTTGGCAAGTGTGCACCTCAAGACGCGGTCTACACCGGAAGGACTGGACCAAAAAATTTCTCCAGTATTCTTCATATGGACCGAGACTGAATCAGTAAGGGGAGCAAATGAGATTGCATCAGGAGTGCTGTCATTTTTGGGAGAGGTAAATTTTGATGACAGCACCACATGTGTTAGGTTGTTCTCTGACCGATGCGGAGGGCAGAGTAAAATATCCACATTGTCCAAGGTCTTGCCTGCTGGCTTCAGTGCAAAGCACCTATGCAAATTCGTATAATTATAATGCACTTTCCAGTCAGGGGGCATTCATTTCTACTAGCCAATAGAATTTTTGGAGTGGTAGAAAAGATGTTGCTTAAGAAAGAAGAAATAATTATCCCGGAAGAATACCGGGCTATCTTCCAGACTGTAGGCACCGTCAAAACTATTGGAGGGAATTAGGTGTTAAGGGATTATAAAGTACTAACATCACAGTTCAAGAAAGTGGAAGGAATAAGGAGATGAAGAGAGTAATGCTGAAGAAAATCTACAAAAACAGAAAACTACAGATCGCTTTCAAAATGGAGGCCAACTTACAGATGCAATGATTCAAACAAGCCCTATACCACGATTTTGAAAAGGGAAATAAGAACAATATGTAAGCCATCTGTCCTGTCAACCTGAAGTTCCGTACTTGATGCAAATAAATTAGATGTAGAAACTCTTTTCAAATTGAGATTTCGAGATAACTGGCAAAGGGTAGACGCTCTACAGTTCTGCGTTTTTGCTTTCAACATCGATTTTGCACCTCGTGGTAGTGCTCAGGATGCTGAAATGTGTGACTATCTGCATGAAGAAAGAGGTTTAGGGAGATTTTGAGATAATATGACATTCAGAGTGTTCTCAATTCTATTCAGTGTTCTCATTTTATTATTATTATTATTATTATTATTATTATTATTATTATTATTATTATTATTATTATTATTATTATTATTATTATTATTATTATTGTTATTATTATTATTTTCTTTCAGATCCTCTTAGTTTGTCTTAACTACAACACACTGTTACATACTATAATTTGAGTGTAATTATAAACGGATAACTATAGTAATGGAACATATACTGAAGTAGAACGTCACTTTAAAATGCCAAAAAGCTATCAATTCCCATATACGGATTAAAATATATTCAACAAAATTAAACTAAATTCAAATTTATTAAAAAGTCAATTTTTTACAATATTTGTAACTTATATATTTGCATCATCATTCTATATTTATTGCTACTATAATTGTAATAACAGTAAGTTATATAATTATAACCATAATAATAAACAATATCTAGAAATTGCAGGATTTATTCGGAATAGTAATTCATAATATAAAAAATTTCCAAGATTAATTTTCTCATGATTGGAACAAAATGTAGTTAATTCCAATGTGCTGCTTCAAAACGTATTCAGTGGATTTTCGAATTTAAAATTTTTAGGAATAAGGTGGGAAATGCATTTAAAATTTCAAACTATTTAGCTATAATTGTCTACACAAATATTACGCACCACGTTTTTCTGAAAACACTGCATAATTTTCAAACAAAATGTTTTTATCGTTTCCTGCAAAATTATGAAACGGGGACTTAATACTTTTGAAACAATGCTCCTCATTTAATGAAACAGATGAAGTAGTTTCAATTTAAACATTAAAACTATCCATTACTCAATGGTTGATATCGCATTGATATTCCCCTTAAACCCCTTTTCTGAAGTAAGATTCAATAATGCAGTCTTACTGTTCTTACGTGGGCATCCTAATGCAGGTACTGATAAACAGACAAACAATCTGCTACAATACCGGAATCGAAATGCACAGTTTAAACTAAATGGTATCCCAATCCCTCCGTTAGTAGGTACCGATAAACTTCGTGGGTGTTGAGGTCGGTTATTTGATCGAAAGAGAGGACCATATGTATGAGCGCAGCATAGGACGTTTTTTACGCCAAGGGACCTTGGCAACTTCTTCGCGTCAAACTACTCCGCTTTTGCAACCTCTGAGGAGATGAAACTTGCATCAAAATAGTGAGGTCTACGGCAGGACATCCAGTATACTTTAAAAAGGCTGCTAGTAACATACTGATTTCTTACCTTCTTCCATTCCTTCTCCAACATACCAGTGCACAAATGCTCTCTTAGCAAACATGAGGTCAAACTTGTGATCTATCCTCATCCAGGCGTCCATTATGGCAGTGGTGTTACACAGACAGCAAACTGCACGCTCTACCTTTGCAAGGTCTCCACCTGGCACTACAGTTGGTGGCTGATAATTAATTCCCACCTGCATACAACATTATAAATTAATTTTTCTGAGCTGTATAACGTAACAAATGAGTCACCAATTTCTTAATAAAATCTATAAGGGCTAGGAGTGACAGGACTTAATTTGGGCATGAAATGCACCAGGAAAGTGAAAGAAAAAATGTATTATGTGGTACATTCACATGACTCCCTTTACTCACTCTTCTACAAACTATTCTTGCAAAAGCTTAACCTAGCTACTTCTTGTTAATCTAGGTAAACTTTGAATTCTCTATACACATTTCGTTGCACAATAAAATAGTTAGATTTTTAACGAGCATATCGCTATGCGATGGCTTTGAAAGTTCATGCTCTTTGCATGAGCACTACAAAATAAAATAAATAATACAGATAAACGACTTCCCATTTGAGAAAACTATAATTTTTGAAAAAACACAACCAATGACAAGGAATAGCTTGGAAATGATTACCTTTACAAAAAAGGTACATTTATTTGAAACATATTGTGTGGTTTTTGAGGTCTGCATTCTTATGTAGTAAATATTTTGTCTATCTCTTATGATTTACCAATTATACAAAACTCATTCAGAATGAAGAGACTTCAGAGGCCATTCCCATAAAATTCAAAATATACATTCCATTTGACATGAAAATATCTTTAACACATGGCTTTTTAATGTAACTCGTTAGACCATTTTTGAGAAAATAAAAAATAATTTTCCATGTAAGGGTAGTTTGTGCTTGGGGATTTTCTTGAAAATCTTTGTGTTGCAACTTTGGAAGCTGCTGAACTTAAATACCAAGTTTGGTATTTAACCGACTTCATATTTGGCTCAGGCTGTTCACAGACTCTCTCACTCACTCACACACACACACACACACATACACAAACACACACACACACACAAACACACGCATAGAGGGACCTTTTTCTAAAAATATCTTTTTGGATTCAGGAAGTCTTAAAAATTGTATTTCCGGTGAAATCTCGGCACCAAGTTTTTGGGTGGAATATAATACTTCTACTTACTAGTAGATAATTACCTAGAGAGAGTAGGTAGTTAGTAGAGAAAGTAAAATGTGCACGCAGAGATATATCTAATAATTGCTAGGAAAATCTCTTTACCTACAGAGTAAGGAATGCCGGCATAATTATAAGGAACGTAGTAAAATGTAAAATATTTTCCTAATAAGTGGTTAAGCTGCCCATAAATATATATTCATATATTTAGGACGAACAATAAAATGTATCATCTATCATTTAATTAGTTTGTTGCAATAACTTGGAATGCAGAATTGAATATTTATCACCATTACTGCCGATACATGTAGCTTAGTTAAAACTGAATGAAAAATACTGTCAATAGCTTTAATAATAACAATAATCCAAATAAATTTCAGTTTTTTCTGTTATTCCTTCAGCGAGGGAACAGAAATCTCTTGTCCATTGACTCATAATACCACCATGGAAGCACGCAGAAACTTCCTGCTTTTCTAATGGATAGACTTTCCTTGCATGCACTTCAGAAAGTGACTGTATATGTTCCTGTTTCAGAAACACAGCATAATGTACCCTCACGTTTTCTGAACTACTTGCTAACTACTTTCTGGCGAAATGTTAATTCTCACCATTTTTCCTTTTGTAGCTACTACTTGAAAGGCTAGATAAAAAATTCTCCATAATTCATTTTCACCAAAATACAGCAAGAAATGCCAAAACTAGCAAGTCAACTCATTTTGGGGAACTAACTGGTGATACAGTAACTTGAATTAAGACACAATTACTAAAAAGTTATTTAAATTTACTAAGAAATTACTTTCAATCATCGAATTGTTACATTTCATGCTAATAAATGCAAACAAAGGCATTGATTATACAAACACTCCATAATGTCAAAGTGGACTTATGTAAACAATACTTTGTGGAGTGAAGAAGAATTAATTGGACTTTTATTCCCACTATTATGAAATCTAGTGGTGAATGACCTTATTAAGGAGTTAAATGCTAACGGGCGCTACTGCGTAGGCTAGGCAGACGGTTTAGGCATCGCAATCCTTGGCAAGTTTGGGAATACGCTAGGATAATAGCACAGAGAGCTTAAATATTACTCAGCGATGGTGCCAATTTGGTTTTAATTCAGAGACGCCTGTGGTGGTACAATTTACAAGGAATAATATCCAACACAATTACTGGATACTTGAACCTTTCGCTAAGGAAATGCCATTTGAGAGGGTAGTTAGGTATCTAGGAGTGATTTTGGACTTCAAGTTAACTTGGACCCCTTTTAAAGCTTGGATCCCTCATACTGCAGCCAAGAAAACTCTTATAAGCTCTAGAAGGGCCTGTGGTAAGAAATGGGGGTTAAGTCCCAAGAGTATGTACTGGATTTATACCACCTTTGTAAGGTCAATAGTCTCCTATGGAGCTGTGGTATAGTGGCATAAGACAGAGCAAGTTATGGTTGTTATAGTGCTATAGAGGATACAGAGATTGGCCTGCCTGGAAATAATTGGGGGAATTAACAGCACACCTACAGCAGGGATAGAGACCGTGCTAGTTGTGCCTCCATTACAACTATAGGTGAAAATGGAGGCAGCAATCGGCGCATGTAGGCTTAAGGATACCTAGGAACTCACATGAACTTCTGAATGTAGTGAAATTAAGTTTGACAGCTCAAATGTCAGCGGGCCATGCCAAGTCTTCCCACTATTCGAGTAAATATTTTGAGGTAAAGATGAAAGTGCAGTACAATGGAAAGAAAAACATCAACACCAATCAGAGGACACTATATAGTTTACAGATGGGTCAAAGATGAGCTATACTACTGGGCTGGAGGAGTTTTATTCTCAGGAGGAGCCGAGTAGTATATTTCAAGCTGAAGTATATACAATCAGAGCCTGCGTGGAGGAGAATCTGTATAAGCCATACAAGAATTGTAGTGTCTACACTTATTTATACAGCCTAGCAGCACTGAAGGCACTATCTGTACCAGTAACGAGATAAAAGATAGTTAAGGATTGCCAAAAAGAGAGGCTGGAGAAATGCAACAAGGTTACCTTGGTATGGGTTCCCAGTCACTCAGGTGTAGATGACAAGGAAAATACATATAAACTAACTAAGGGCGGGCCACAAATTCATTTGTAGGGCCAGAGGCTGTCTTGGGTATTAAAGGTAAAGGCACGTATTACGGAGGTGCCCCGGAACCAAAGCAGAGCACCGCATGCAGACCATTCGGCCCATTGTGCTTCCAACGTGACCCCTGGTAGAGAAGGATGAGGGAAGAGACCTAAAAGGCGAAATCCTGATGCCAATGGGCGCAGGAATTGACGGGGTCCACGTTTCAAAATATAACGCATCCTACGCCGCACGGTCCCTGTCCACAAGCCACCAACCTCCAAAGACCCCCAGATCGGAGCCCCAAGCTGAGGAGAGGCACACTGAGCGGAACTGCAGCGATGCTAGGGAAGAAACCTTTACAGAGCGCAAGGCTCCGCCCAGCCGCAACCCGCCGAACACCGACCCTGGTCCTACAACCCTGAAACGGATGACAAGGAAGTGATCTGTACATTAAATGAGAGTGAGGAGAGTCATGGTAGAAGATGAAGCACCCCAGATTCCGACTGGCGACCGAAAAAGCCACAAAAACCCATAGGCCAGAGTGATGGGCGCGGATCGATCCCGGGACCTCCCGAATGCGGGCCACAGACGTAACCGCCTGAACTATCCCGCTCGTTTGTCTTGGGTTTTACTACGAGATCCATATGAACCAAACTGCTAAACTGGGTTCATGGACAGCATACAGATTATTGGGTAAAGGTCCCTAAACATAGCAAGCTTATGATGCACACACCATATCTAAACAGAAGTGTTCCGATTTTGAAATTGGACAGACAGCAGATTAAACTCATGGTAATTGAGAAATAGTCTCCACAGCTTAGGGTGTAACAGGGAAAACGAAACTACCCTGCCTCTTATATTCTAATGCGGTGCATGGGAAAACTGAAGTGAAATTCAGACCTCAAAGTGATAGTATCCAATAAGCAACTATTTGATGATCCACTGAAATACTGAGGGTCTTGAGAATACAGGTGAGAATACAGGCTGATTAACTAGTACAACTGGGAGATATGCCGCACTATAAACCATGGGCTTCGATGCGAGCAATATGGTTAAAACCATCTTGTTTTGTCTCCCATATTTTACCAATTAACTTCCACCTTCCCTCCATCTAAAGCAATGACTTGAATAGCAGAATCCATGACAATTAGCAGCAAAAGCAGTGGGAAGTAAAAATTGAAACTCCTGGTTCACAATCATACCAAAGTCTTCTTCTGTGCTGACGTTCATTCCCATAGCTACCTATAGTTTAATCACTGACTGATTCCCTTTTCTCTAATTCCTGTATTTTCCAACAAGCCTCCAAGGCATTTCTAATTGTGCGAATATTAATCTCAGAACTGAGTTGTTAATGAAGTATTTTAACTGGACTTCTTGTCAAATATTATAATTAGTTTACAAAAAGAACTCATAGAAATGTTTCTTAAGTATACTAGCTTTATTTCTTGTATTTCATAATGTATATATCCTATGCTCCGCTGCTGAAACTGCAGCAGTATTTTTGCTGTTATATAGAAGTTGTCATTTTAAAACCATAAATAGTTTGTTCACAGTAAAGTTGCCTCTTTGTTTAAGTGTTTTCACTTGTGGGACACGATACATTACCAAACATGATAAATACTAATGAATTTTAAGCCCATCAGTGGACTGTTTGAGTAAGACCATAAAGAGCATATCAAAAAGTGTCACCTTCACCTGAATGCCGAACACAATTTCAGATTCAGGCTTCAGATGCTAGTTAAGAATGGGAGAAATTGGTTTCAAAATTCATTCTAATAATTTAAAAAGTAATATAGTATACTAACACAAAATGATTATATCAATTATGCTTTCCAACCATCTACATTCCAAATTTATCTCTGAAAAAAACTCCAAATTCTTCCAAGTATTTGTGATAATACAGATGTTAATGAGCAAACCACAAGTTGTACAGTAAGAGTTAGGGGATGAAATAAAGACTAAACAACAGCAATCTGATAAACATTATATTTACTTCAAATTAAAATAAACAAAGCACTATTCACACAGAAAATTATATGCCCATCTTTCTAGTACCTAAGTGAAACAAGTGCAAGTTGTGGTTTCATAATCTGTGTTGGAAAATGTAGAAGTAAAAACATGAATGCCCACACATTTTTTCTCCTAAGGGACAGGTATAGGTTTGGCGCATCAGGGGTCCCGTGCCACGCTGACTTCCTCGGTGTAGTGTGAGAGCCATCAAAATGCCTATCAAGTGCAGGCCATGCACATGTCGTGAGAAAAGGATGCTCTGGTAGTTAAGGGGAATGTAGTAGTGCCTGGCGTTTTTCCACGTCTTGTTCCAGGGATGGTAACTATCAATACACTGCTTTGGAGGGAGATTGTAGGCGTAATCCACCCCTATTCAACTAGCCAGAACTAGTCTTTCTAATGAACTTCAGGGTGCGTGGGACGGCTATCTGCCCTATGTAGCCTTTTGATCCTAGTGGGATGACCCCTTTTTGGACACTGTGGTGGATGGGAGCATTGGGGAGGAAATTAACCGCCCATTTATTTTCCTATTACTACTATAACATGTAAACAACATATTAAAAATGAAACACAGGCAATTGTGTTGTCATGCGCTCATTGACTAATAATTAGCAGAATGGAAAAGAAACGCATTCTTTTCAAATGGTCAACCCATTCACTATAGGATAGCTGGTCCTGTGAAATCCTGAGCATGCCTAAAGAATGATTATCAATTGAAACTGCTATTGAAGTTATGTCAAGTTCCATCCAATTTGATAAGTTGTTCAAGACCAAACTACTCCATAAATATGCTGTCCTTGTCGAAAAATACGGCAGCCTAATTCAGCTTACGCAAATTCAGTTTATTGTATCCGAACGAAGCGCATATGTATTCCGGTGACCCCGTAATATTTTCCGCAATTTTGATTAGGTAGATCTTCCTCAGAAGCTTAGGAGAGGTTATGAAGTTATAAATGTTCGACCATATATTTTCATAGCTTATGCGTTGTGTTGAATGTCAACTGTTTTGATACACTAACATCTGTTGCAAAATTACTGTTCCTGTGTGTGTCAACTGTTGCATGGATAAACACGACGGAGCTTGTCCATTAGCTCCCTGATGTGTTAACTGTCGACGCCTATCCGACCACTCTCCATGAATGTTCCTGTTTCATAGATGAAAAGGTAATTTAAGAGCTGTAGGTGAAAGAACGCTTATCATTTAATATACGCCGAACAGATCATCTTCCTCGCCAGCTTTTTTACTTTCTCTACTACGTATAGTAAGTAGGGGAAGTATTGCATTCCACCCAAAAATTCGATACCGAGATTTCACCGGAAATACATGTTTTGAGACCTCCTGAATCCAAAAAAAGCATTTTTGGAAACATGTCCGTGTGTGTGTCTGTGTGTGCGTGTGTGTGTGTGTGTGTGTGTGTGTGTGTGTCTGTGAACAGCATAACTCAAAAACTAACAGTCGGATAAACACCAAACTTGGTATTTACGTTCAGTATCTTCCAGAGATGCGACACGAAGATTTTCAAGAAAATCCCCCCACCCCAGACTACCCTTTACATGGAAGATTTTTCGAAAATTTTAATTTTCTCAAAAATGGCTCTAACGATTTTGATGAAAATATCATATGTTTAAGATAATGTCATGAGAAATGAAATGTATATCTCGAAATTTCTGGGAATGTCTCCAAAAGTATTCTTCATAATGAACGACTTTTGCATAACTGGTAAACCATAAGAGATAGACAAAATTTTACTACACAAAAAATGTAGATCGCGTTAAAATACACAACTTATATCATATACATTTTTTTTTGTTGAGTGAACCGTTTTCGAGATATTGCTTGTTATTTCCTTAAATTTTCCAATACTTATACTTTTTCTCAAATTCGTTATTCATTTTTACTTTCTCTACTACGTATAGTAAGTAGGGGAAGTATTGCATTCCACCCAAAAATTCGATACCGAGATTTCACCGGAAATACATGTTTTGAGACCTCCTGAATCCAAAAAAAGCATTTTTGGAAACATGTCCGTGTGTGTGTCTGTGTGTGTGTCTGTGTGTCTGTGTGTGTGTGTGTGTGTGTCTGTGTGTGTGTCTGTGAACAGCATAACTCAAAAACGAACAGTCGGATAAACACCAAACTTGGTATTTAGGTTCAGTATCTTCCAGAGATGCGACACGAAGGTTTTCAAGAAAATCCCCCCACCCCAGACTACCCTTTACATGGAACATTTTTCGAAAATTTTAATTTTCTCAAAAATGGCTCTAACGATTTTGATTAAAATATCATATGTTTAAGATAATGTCATGAGAAATGAAATGTATATCTCGAATTTTCTGGGAATGTCTCCAAAAGTATTCTTCATTGTGAACGACTTTTGCATAACTGGTAAACCATAAGAGATAGACAAAATTTTACTACACAAAAAATGTAGATCTCATTAAAATACACAACTTATGTCATATACATTTCTTTTGTTGAGTGAACCGTTTTCGAGATATTGCTTGTTATTCCCTTAAATTTTCCAATACTTATACTTTTTCTCAAATTCGTTATTCATTTTTTTATGTCCTGGACTTGCAAAGAGAATGGAATGCGCCGCATAGCAACCAGCGTTAAAATATTTGACCATCGCTTAAAAGCTACCATATTCCCCTTGCATCTACAAGAAAATTAGCAATAAGATTGACATCTCGATATCTCGATTAACATAAAGCATATGGAGAATAGGCGTTTGTAAAAATAGATTGTACAAGAGTAGAGAAAGTCATGTGAGTGTAACACATCAGATTTTTTTATGTCCTGGACATGCAAAGAGAATGGAATGCGCCACATAGCAACCAGCGATAAAATATTTGACTATCGCTTAAAAGCTACCATATTCCCCTTGCATCTACAAGAAAATTACAAATAAGATTGACATCTCGATATCTCGATTATTATTAAGCATATGGAGAATAGGCGTTTGTAAAAATAGATTGTACAAGAGTAGAGAAAGTCATGTGAGTGTAACACATCGGATTTTTTTATTGATATTTGGTACCTTTAGTGATGTCCATTTCAGTACAAAGGAAATATGAAATACACAAATGTGCACTCTTGCATATGCCATTTCCAATCGTTACTCTTAGCACTCCAGGGCCATCTTCCTCGAATATAACACCATAAAGTTACTTCACCCAAAACGCGTAAACAAATTCCGGACGAAGCACACCGATATTTTGAAAGATCCTCAGGCCTCTAACAGTGAGCAAGCTCATTTCAATGTTCTTCTTTGCCTCCCATTATTCCGGAGGTAATACATTCAAAATCAGTGCAGTGCTACTCCTCTCCTTTCAACTGGAAACCGCTTTCATGCGGTTTCTTCGGTTTCCAGTGAAAATCAGAGCCTTTCATCCGAGGAGCCTTTGAAGTAAGAATATTGTGCTCCCAAAAGTTCGCCCACCTTAAATAGCTAATTGAATCGACAACTGCCAGTGAACAAATGAAATTTTTAAGCCGCTTCTTCCCTTTATTTCAAGATGGCCATCATTCAATGGAATACGTGTAGCAATCGCGCATATAGAGCAGAACTGCAACTACTTGTAGGATAGGAGTCTCCCTTTATTTTGTGCTTACAAGAGAGCAAAATTTACCAGCAGGACATTTTCACATTTCCTGGTTTCATTCCGATGCGCTTTAATCTTCAATCGCAAATGGGTACTCCTGCACTTAAAGGGACCATTCTCCTGATCCTGAGACTTTTATTACCGCCTCTTGCGCTTACCATTACGATGCAGGCTGTCGCTGCTACTAAAAATTCCTGCTTTTTTTCGTTTGTACCCTTTACATACCGCATTCGTTTAGCTTAGCTGTTGAGGTCCTATTAGAACTGGTGTCTCAGCTCCCGGCAAGAACCTCTGATGGGATATTTTAAAGCTCAGCACTCCCTTAGAAGTTCGGCTAGGGCGAGGGGACCACATCTTAGCGATTTATCCACAAAGAACTACCTCTCTATTTTAACACCATTGAACTCATTTTTTTACGATTGTTTTGGCACTCTCATACTTTGGATTTTATCCGTTTACTCTGCAATGCTTGCACAGTGTGTTCAGTACAACTCTTCTCTGACACCTATTCCAGTGATTATTTCCCTTGAGTAATGAGCTTGCTTTTTCACTCACGTTAGATGTACCCACATTACAAATGAATAAGGCAAACTGAAATCTTTATTCGAGCCTCGCCATTTCTAGGACTGCCTTTTATAAGATTCTGGCCAGTTGATTGTGCCATCCTTTTTCTATACATAATGTTCTGTTTCCAGGTTATC
Source organism: Deroplatys truncata (assembly GCA_030765065.1). NCBI lineage: Eukaryota > Metazoa > Arthropoda > Insecta > Mantodea > Mantidae > Deroplatys > Deroplatys truncata. The sequence continues at coordinate 33,009,642 of CM060976.1, forward strand.
TTCCTACTCAAGACATTTACCGGCCCCTCAGTGGATCGACGAATACCGGGCAACTGTTCCTCCACATAAAGCTCCTCTATCCGAAAGCAACCCTTTCCAAACTAACAATTAAATGTGAATGCAATTTTTTTCCATTCTTCAAGAATGCGAATAAAGAATTAGGTATTATAAAGTTACTCACATACTTGAATAGTTGATGTTGCAAAGTTATCCATAAGTAAAATGCCAGTAATGTACATGTAACACTGTTTATCTACTGAATATAAAAATAAGAAAATAACTCAATGAAGGTACAAAGCGCAAGAAAATTACAAAATATTGACACAAAATTGAAAAAACTGCCCTAAAAGTAAAAAATGACATAAAATGATCAAAATGACCTAATATATATGCAATTTTTTTATAATCTGGGACCCATGATAAGGATTTATGTACATGTTAACAATGCTTATGATGCAACAATTAAAAGATGATATGTCATCAGAATCTGGGCTCAGGTAATGAATCATAAAGTGAGAATTTCAGAGTGATTTTTGTTAATGTTTTTAAGAATTTGTGAACTTCTTGAATGTTAGCATATGGAATGGAATTTCTGCTATGTTCTGATGTCCTTTCCAGATTTAAGTTTTACCTCCAGGTTTTTTTAAATTAGACTATACTTCTGTTTATTATTTGTTCATCCAAAACTCTTAGAAAGATCAGCAACACATTTTTGGATAGAAACCCATATATATTACTAAGAAAAGAAAACTTTTGGAGACTGTCTCTGGGTCTAGGGTGTACGCTTTTAAATCTCATGTACTATATGTGATTTTTGGCAGAGATTAGGTTTTCTTTAACCATGATAATTCTTTATGTTCTCTAGAGGCTGGAAGTATGAATGAAATTGTGAATAGTCAGAGAGAGAATTTAAAAAGAGCTAAAGTGTAGGTGTTTTTAATTTTTTATTGGCTTTCTTTTAATCTTACAACCTCAGCATATCTCAGTCAATGTATAATACTATAATAAGCCTACTCATTCAAATATATTTAACTATTGTTACACAACTGTTTATTAGAAATTTGGCAGACTATTATTCTTATTTTTCCATCATACATTGTGGAAATTCTGTTAGGTATTGTTAGACCTGCATAGACTTTCCACTTTTATCTTTCGGCATTATTTACTACTTAGATTAATATCCGTCTGTACACTTAAAGCTTCTAAACACAAATAAGGTGAGGATAATTTGAACTTCTGGTAGCTATTCCTCTTCTCTCTCTCTCTCTCTCTCTCTCTCTCTCTCTCTCTCTCTCTCTCTAATATCAAAGATATAAGACATTTCAAACCTTTTTGACCCAGCATTAAACCTCCCAAAAGTAATTATGTTAAAGGTTAGCATCCTAAAGGCAAATCTGTGTTTGTAGTATGGATAATTGAAAACCTGTGCTTGTATTTTGAATGTGATAATCTATTGTATGTTATTTGTTAATGCCTCTGTCCAGGTGCATGCTCTTACTGGAACCATCTCAAAGTCAGTACATCTTATGAAGATGCCTGAGGGAGAGATAGAGCAAATGTAAGGTGATATCAATATACTGTACCACAACCTACAAGCCCATTAGGTACCTATATTTTATTGGCCTCATTCCACATTATACATTTTGTCATTTTTGGGGGCATTTTCTTCTGGGTGGTATTTCACCATTGTAACTTCCAGTAATGAAGAGGATTGTCGAGACCAAATGTTTACACTGGTGGACTTCTATCAAGAAGACACAGTTTTTTATCCCTTAGTTACCAATAGAATTTCTACAGTTAAGGTAGGACTTGGCAGGTTACTTCTGACTTTCCCATTTTCAATGATATTTATTCTATTAAATTCTCCACCCCATTAATCAGTATGGAAAAGTAAAATTTATTCAGGTCTCAATTTAAAAGTAAGAATGGTTGTATTTCCCCTCTTGTCAAGTAGTGTCTTGACAACTTTCTTTCCTGCCAGGGATAAATTCTTTTCTGGAGGAAGGAAAGAAAGAAGGAAAGAAAAAGAAATAAAGAGAGAAAGAAGGAAGGAAGAAAAGCCCAAACACTATCATTCTATGTGGGTTTCCATTCTGTAATTCTTCCTTATCAGAATGCTTGATTTGAACCTGAATGCACTGATAGAAAATTAATGTTACCTGCAATGTTACCTTCTGCAATCTTAATAAAGAGCTGCAATGTCTGTTTCACAAGGAAAATGGCACTACTATAGATACCTTTAATACTCTCTTTGTCTTATTCTCTGAGTGATTTCCATTTACCTTGAATCCTGTAGGACACCACTCCACAAACTGTATTGTTTTCTCTTTCTTTATCATGGATATTGCTGAATTAACATCTTTAGGTACCACATCACCACGATAAAGCATACAAACAGCCATGTACTTCCCTTTTCTTGGATCACAATTCACCTACAACAAAAATAACACTCAGTTCGAAAATAAAGCTTGAAAGCCTAGGAAGTGCATATATGAATTTAATACCACTGGAGTTTATCTGAACACTACAACATTTAAATTCCTTATTGCCAATGCAACCTATAAATTAAAGCTGTGTAACTAGCAGTCAGTTCCAAAATACTGTTTTACAGAACAATCATTTTTAAAGAATCGTAAGAAAATGTTATATCAGGAAGGATATTATTAAAAGTGATTATAATATTTCAGGACATTTCATGGGCTATTTCAGAACCATGATTTAATCATTACTATTTACACTACACATATTTAGCCTCACTCATAACAGAAGGCTGGTTTGAAGAATTACATTTGATTCCTTCTTCCATAACTGCTCCAAGTATAAGTTACTAGACATTTCAATTCTGATAAGATGCTTAAATGTGAAGGATATAGTTATTAACATTACTTGAAACATTCCTTAATCCTGTGCAATGGCATTTTCCTAGTTACAAACGCACTGCCCAGTATTTTACCTTCTGCAATCACCATAATTAGATAATCAAGAAATACTTCAAAAGAAATCAGAAACATGTTTTTTTTTCTGCTTAGCAATAAGAGTTTTGCATAAGCGTTTACATAAATTTACCTAATGTTATTCTTTTGACAGCAATGCCTGCATTAGTTCTTGTGCTTTATTTTATGTATATATTTTCATTTTTTCTATGCTTACCTATAGTAGATAGAGGAAGTTTGCATTTTATGCAAATGTGGTTTAAGATTTCATCAAAAACATACACTTTGAGATCCCCTAAACCCAAATGGAGCCTTTTTAGAAAGAGGTCCAAGAGAGAGACAGTGAGATGACTGTATTTGCTTTTACTTTCTGTACCACATACCTAATAGTTAGAGGAAGTATTGCATTCCATCCAAAAATTGATTAAAAATTTAAATATTCAAAAAAAAGTTCTATGTAAACGGTAGTAGTGGGTGAGGGGGTTTTCTTGAAAATGTTCTTTGTTGCATCCTTAGAAGGTACTGGACTTAAATATCAAGTTTGGTACTTATCCAACTTTTTGTTCCTGAGTTATGCTGTTCAAAGACACACACACATATGCTCGTGGACCTCTTGCTAAAAATCCTAAAACACGTATTGCTTGTGAAATCTTTGTATCAAATTTTTGGGTGGAATGCAATACTTTCTCCACCTATGTATGTGGTAGAGAAAGTAAAAATTTTCACAGTTTTTATCACATTTCACTGATGCATTGCCTTAAGACTTCTCTGTGGAGAGGGACGGTATCTAAGGGACATAGCTTACTGGAGTAGGTGTTATAGTATGATTACACTGAGATATTCAGGAAGAGAATTCTTTTCTTTTTTTATTTTTTATATATCTATAATGGTCTTATTGGCAGACTTACCTTTGGAACATATTATTGCTTATAGGCAATGGTGTTAAATGTACTTGTTTGTGGTTGGGTGTCTGGTATAAACTTTGAGTTTTATTCATTATATCACACACACACAAATTCACAATCTCAATCACACTTTCAAACCCTGGGGAGGATAGTAAATAATCTTGGCTAGAGAAAAATTCCTACCCCTCAACTAGGAATCAAACCCCAGGACCCCTCATAGAGCAGGCAGATGCTCTACCATCTGATCTATGAGGTGAGCAAAGATTCTTTTATAAGAAGAAGTGTTGTTATGGAGTAACTTGTAGGTCTGCAATTTGCTCCTGAGACCTTGTGAGTACACAAAGTCAACAAGAGTTAAATACAGCATAGCCGAAAGCAAGGGGGGAAACAAAAGAGGATTGGCAACCACATTATCTAAGTCGGAAATGAGCTCAGTGTTGGCACAAATGTGCGAAATTGGATAAGTATCAGGACCATTAAGGAGGGAAGCTATCGCTCTTCTGCTGTAAGGCATAGGTAATGGATTTATGGTTGGTAAATATGTTGAATGCTTGTGCCTTTATCATTTGTCACAAGTATTTAACATCCTCATAGATAACAAGAATCTTACATTCATAAGTGATGTACTTCTGTGGATAGGAGCTAAGCATAGAAAAGAAACTCAGCTGTTGCCAATTCCCATTTACCTGCTGTTGGAGGACTACTCCAAGAGCAGAACTGACCAGAAGCATCTGTGACTAGAGCAAAGGTTGCAGAGCTATCAGGATAGCCTATGAGAGACTAGACTTGCTAACTGGGCAGCAAAAAACAATATCCGTAAACGTAAGCAAAACAAATAGCCAATTCTTCTCATTAAGACATGAAAATCAAAACTTGAATTAAAAATAAATAACCAAGAGGTAGGAAAATCTGGAGAAACCTGTGTATTACCTTAGGTAATAAACTAACCTGGGAAAAACTAACAGAAAGAACATGCATTAAAATAAACAGAATTCTAAGGATCCCAAAAAGATTGCCAGGAAAGACTCAGACAGCTTGTTGTATACATTAAACAAAACACACAATATACATATGTACCTATATGTATTCACACAATGTGTGTGTGTGTGTGTGTGTGTGTGTGTGTGTTTGTGTGCATGTGCATGTGCATTTAAGATAATAAAATGTGAAGTGATGGCAAATGAACCAAAAATAAATAGGTTGTAATTTTCTAAAATAGTGCAGTGAGAGTAATATCAGAAGCAGTAAATATCATCCCAATAAGTATTGCAATTATACACAAATAAATAAAATAGCAAATAGAAAACAAAAATGCTATCACCTAATTACAAATAAAAAGCCTTCCATCACTAATGGTCAATCAAAAGTCGACCAAATATTACAAATAACACATATGGACCCATCAGCAAAATCACCAAGTATTTGCAGGAATTGAAAGTACACATAACAAACAGAATACCACTGTTAAGAAACCCAAAAAGTTATTTAAAATGATGTTAACCTAAGCATGGTGAATACTCAAAAATAGCACAAATAAAAATCATGAAAAGAACCCTGCTAAAGATGAATAGAATTGCACCCTTCCAATGGGTTCCCTCACATGTTGAACTCCTGAGAAATAAAAGAGGAGACAACCTTTCAAACCAATTCAATCAGTATAAAGCATAATAAAATGCATACCTGATCTCACATTTAATAAACTCCGAAATGTATATAAGCCGAGGAAACAAGTATTTGCTATTTTTGGAATGGAAACGGGATATGACTGTCTGACAAAACACTTATATACACCAAAAACTTATAATTCTGACACACACACACACGCACGCAGGCACGCACGCACGCACACACACACACACCAACGCACGCACGCACCCACCCACCCACACCCACCCCCACCCACCCACGCACGCACACACACACACACTGTGCAACAATCCAAATTCAGTCATGTACAATGGGAAATTGTTACAATACTACCCTATATTGGACAAAGGAAATATTGTCCTGACAGCACTTTATTGGGATGCTAGAGAAAGAATGGCATAACCAGGATTTCTCCTGTCGGAGGAGAAGGAGGGAGGAGGATTGTCCTTACGTTTCTCGAAAACCAGAAGCAGCTCAGGTGCCCAATTTACAGGTTCAGATCTTTTTGCTGTTCTTTGAGACAATGGTATAAAGAGTTGCCTAAATAGCAACAACATTTGATAGGAAAGAGCTACTAAAGTCTTCGCATTTTCTTGCTGTTCTAGTAAGAGGCTGACCAATTTCTTTAACTGGTAGTTATTATTTTAGTAATCTCTTCAACATTAATGTCATACAAAAACATGATATAATTATGGCATTTTGAAAAATTGTCCCCTTGTCTGTAGTTTAGCTTGTTCCCTACATTTACAAAATGATCACTGAACTGTAAACACATATTTTTAGAATCACTGAAAAATTTAACTTCATGAAATAACATGTGTTTTTTTACATACTTTAAATTCAGAGTTTTATTATTAAGTGTTTTCCATAATTATAGGTATAGAGGTATGGATATAGCTAATTCAATGGACACCTCACGCACTGTGACCTGCACAGATCTATTGTGGCTACCATCCCCCAGGAGGAAGGGATAAGGTGAAGGAACCACAGGAGGCTACAGGCTGTAGCATTTATTTCCCAACTATGCATAAATCTTTTTGTGTTTTTTGGCTTTTATGAGATTAAACAAATATTGCAAGCTTCTTTTTTATTTTCCTAGTCATATACTGCATCAATCAGTACTATGTAACAATATATTCCTTTCTCACAATCTTTCTTTTAAGAAGACGAGCAAGATTAATACAGGCAGTTACTTTTTACATGTATATATCATTTGGTGCATTGTACAATTGAGACCATGTTTCCCTTTCAAGTTTATTTACATTTTCACCAGATCATGAGTGATGTTCATTGAACCTGGAAGATTTCTTGGACATCACTCAACTGATATCTAAGAACATCTCAATACAAATTCCAAATACCAAGAAAACCTGAAAGCTGTCATTGTTGACCTTTGGCTCATTCTTTTCAAAGCTGCAGTTTTCCATTCTGAGAACAAGCATCAGGTAGAAACATATACTTTGGATTGCATTTAGTATGAAGTGCTGTGGACTTTCTTTGCATTAGATACCCTATTGGTCTAATGGATCCTGTTGCCGACACACCTTTTCCCTTTGGCAAGATGTTACATTTTAACCTGCATACATCCTCAAACCCGATGCTTTTATTATAAACCAAAATAGTTTTATAGACTTATAGTAGTCATACTGTTTTATTTAAATATGAATCATGTTGTTAATCATTATTGTTAGGTACTTACATTAACCACCACCAGCTCTCAGTGACAAAAATCTTCTGTAACAGCATTTTGGAGCTCTGGTATTATGTTGTGGGCTTCATTTTACACACATTGTTTTCTTCAGTGATGAGAACTGGATTATCAGCATCATCTTTAGTGAGGCTCACTTTGGAAAGCATTTAGCCAATCATGTACCCCTTTATTTATACCTTGTTCAGTATTTCCTCTATTTGTCTTACATGGTCATCATCATAAATTCCAATAAGAATACGTTTTTCTTTTATTGGTTTACTATAATGTTTACTGATTTATTAAATTCTACACTTTTATAAAGATTGTTCAGTACACCATAAATGTGGAATTATTACTTGGGGTCCAGTTTTCATCTACATAATCTTTGTCACTTTTCTCCTGGGATATTGCTACTCACACTGTGCATCAGTACAGTTTAATATATTCATTTTCAACTCATAATTTTCTTTTTTAATCCATCATTCTCAATGTCTGCTTCCCTCAAATTTTTATACATTATGCAATAATCTTGTGTATACAAGTGGCTATTCATTCTACATCACATGCTGGGAGTTAGCACTGCAAGATGTGTAGCTTTGCTTCAGTATTTCACTAATATGTTTAAATTCAATATCACTTTTATCACCCTTATTTGGATTACTTTTGATTTCTTAAGTTATACTTGTAGTTACTACACTTTACTGCAGAGCTGTAATGCAGCAAAACTTCACAGTCACTGTTAAACATGATAAAAATTAGGACTGAACGTTCATGGTTTAAACTCTTATCATGTCATTGAGTTTCTCACATCTGATTCAATTTTCCATTTAGTTTAAGATTAATTTATATTAATACTGTGTTTAAAACTGTAAATTACGGGCACAGAAAGTTGCTTCAATCAGCAGAATGTCAAAATAATATAAACACATAAACAAATGAAGTGTACAAAAATTATATAATTAGTTACTGGAATTCCAGAATACCAGTTTATGTAAATGTAAATTTGAAAAAAAGTAGAAGTTATTTTATTCATAGATTCCATTTCTTAAAATATGGTGCCTTAGTAATAATAATAACTAGCAGAGTTCATTTTTCTATTGTGTTAATTGACGTGTAAGGATTTTTAATATGGTTAATAATGATTAATGACTATGTGATAAAAAAGTGAACTATCCTACAGTATATAGTTGTTCAAGAGAATAAATAAATAAGCAGCAGTATGCAGAATATAACACGAATGATTACTCAGAGATTAGCCTTTCATTGTTTAGTTTCTGAATTTTAACATGTGTTTCATAAATCAACGCTTCTCGCACCAAGTAATATAGTTCCAATTTTTACTTTCTCTACTACGTATAGTAAGTAGGGGAAGTATTGTATTCCACCCAAAAATTCGATACCGAGATTTCATCGGAAATATATGTTTTGAGACCCCCTGAATCCAAAAAAAGCATTTTTGGAAACCTGTCCATGTGTGTGTCTGTGTGTCTGTCTGTGAACAGCATAACTCAGAAATGAATAGTTAGATAAATACCAAACTTGGTATTTAGGTTCAATATCTTCCAGAGATGCAACACGAAGGCTTTCAAGAAAATTCCCTCACTCCAGATTACCCTTTACATGCAACATTTTTCGAAAATTTTAATTTTCTCAAAAATGGCTCTAACGATTTTGATTAAAATATCATATATTTAAGATACTTTCATGACAAATAAAATGTATATCTTGAATTTTCTGGGAACGGCTCCAAAAGTATTCTTCATTGTGAACGACTTTTGCATAACTGGTAAACCACAAGAGATAGAAAAATTTTACTACACACAAAATGTAGATCGCGTTAAAATACACAATTTATGTCATATACATTTTTTGTTGAGTGAACCATTTCCGAGATATTGCTTGTTATTCCCTTAAATTTTCCAATACTTATACTTTTGCTCAAATGGGAATTCGTTATTTTTTTTTTTTTTTGTCCTGGTAATGCAAAGAGAATGGAATATTCAACATAGCAACCAGCTCTTAAAATATTTGACTATTGCTTAAAGCCTACCAATTCCCTTTGCATCTACAAGAAAATTAGCAATAAGATTAACATCTCGATATCTCAATTAACATGAAGCATATGGAGAATAAGCGTTTGTAAAAATAGTTTGTACAAGAGTAGAGAAAGTCATGTGAGTGTAACACATCAGATTTTTTAAATACCTCATTGAATCATTAAAAAACAGATTACCTGTGAAAAATTTGTAGTTACTAATCAGTGTTTGAAATTATAGTCAAGTGTTCATATCAGGTCAGAATAAGTCTGAAATTGAGTTACATACTTACCATTTGATTTTGAGGTTCAAAACAAGCCTTAGTGATTTCTGCTACAGTTACTTGTTCATGTCCAACCTTTTCTGCTGAAATTACTGGAGCATATGTTGCCTGAAAGGTATAAGAAATATGCCAATATGAATGAAGTGTCCCAACATTTACATAATTTCAGATGTTTTGTGCAAAGTATTCTCATTGTCATTACAGTAATGTGATTTAGTTCAATCCCCACTGTCACTTTGTTGTTCCTCATGGTGGCCTAATGAAACACGTGCAAAGTGGTCTTTTCTTCCTTCTGCTTTACTGGGATGTCAAACTCAAGACCTCTCTAATCTTTCACAATTGTCATCACAATCTCACTCATAGAAACAGTACATTAAGAGCAACATTCACTCATGAGTATGCTTGCTTATATACCAGGTGTTAAAAAAAAAGTATTCCATATTTTTTGAAGCGGTAGTATGGACTAAAACAGGAAACAAATTCCAGTAAATGTGGGGCTAAAATGCGTCCCTTAAGAGCTATGAACACTTGTTCATCTTAGCTGCTGTGAAACTTCTCTTCTACTGCAAGCTCTTTGCTACTACCTTCATGCGACCTACAACAGACAGTAAACAAATGAGGACACATTACTCTGTAATTGTCCATGCATGCAGCAAGCAGTAAACATCTGTTAGTGTTGTTACTGTAAACCCTATTCACAGTTCTGGATAAGTACAATGCATATTCTTACTAGTTCTAACGGAATCAGTTTCTGTTTTGATAAGTTTGTGAAATGCTTTTACATTGCATTTTTATCTTTAAATCTTTAGTGTATGCAACCACATTAATGATGTACAAACACTACAGAAAGGGTCATCAATAACTGCCAGAGCATCCATGACCAACCTGAAGGGGTGAGACTGCATGCCTTGCTATGATTGGGCAGCATATTGAGCACCTCCTTTAGTGATGGTGCAATTACAGGTTATATGTAATTGCAAGCAGATTACATCACAAGCTATGTTGTTTCACAGTAACACAGTAATGGGTTCTCATTTGTTTACTGCATTCTGTAAATCATACTCATAACAAAGACCTTGCTAACGAAGATGAACAAATGCTCATAAATCTTAAGGTGTGCACTTAGAGCCCATGTTTACTGGATACTTTTTCATCTTTTGGTCAACAGTAACACGTTTCAAAATATGGAGTCCTTTTGTTTAACATCCTGTATAACTATCGTAGAGTTCTAGAATATTTGTGGTGCATGGGAGAAAAGAACTGTTCAGAGTTATCTGGTCGCGTCTGAAAGGCATTCCTGGCATTGATGTTGGGGAGAGTGCCCTGGCCCCTCTTCCTCTCCAACTAATCGCTGGCGGGCGCTGAAATGCCAACATCGGCTAGGAGGCGCCACATTCGTTTCATAGTTCCCTCCCAGAGCTAGTAGTCCCGAGCAGTCATCAAGATGGACCGCCATCAGCTTCCCTGGGGTTGCGCCGAATGCGGTATACGACATCGTTCATACGAGTGATTACCTTATATGGGCTGCCCCAACAACGTTGCAACTTCGGTGACTTCCTCTTAGTCCCCGTGGGACGATAGAACACACAAGGTCACCCGCCTGGAATCTGGCACTATTCGCCAAACGGACATCGCGTGCCTTCATCCGGTCGCTTGCCAGCATCAGGTGTTCGCTGGCTAAACTACAAATGTCTTCCAGTCTGTCCATTAGCGCCTCGACATGATCGGTAATGGGCTGGTCAGCATCAGGAGGCATGTCGAACAGTAGCAAGGTAGCAGTAACTTCTGTCCGAATACCGCGTTGTTTGGTATCATAATAGTGGACTCGTGCAAGCGTTCTCGGAAGACCAGGCGGAATAATGGCAAGTCCGTATCTCAATTTCACGGATGGTTGGGTACCTTTTTCCAAAGGTGCTTCTCGGCAGCCTTGATATAGCGCTCCACCATTCCGTCCGACTGTGTATGAAGGCGAGTGGCACGAACTTTGTGTATCCCTAGGCGCTGGAGCAGATCTCACATAGAGTTGGAGTCTAAATTAGTCCCCTACTCACTGTGAAGCTCTTGGCGTCTTCGTACGGGAGAAGAGGTTATTCACCAGTGCATTAGCCACAGTCAAAGACTCGTGATTGGGGATCGTGTAACCAGCCAAATGATGAAATAATCCATAGCCAGTAATAGCTAGCGATTTCCCACTTCTGTCCTTAGGAAAGGGCCTCCATATTGGTGGCAATCCTTTGGAATTACGCTCCGACATTATATCATTGTATTCGGTCACGACTGGGGGCCTGGGACCTACGGATTTCCGCACAGATGTTGCATTGCTGGCACCAACTCTTCACGTCGTTTCGAAGATGCAACAAATAAAATCGGCGATGTAGCATCTCCAAGGTCTTATTTGCACTCAGGTGCCCTCCGGTAGTACCGGCAATGGTTACTTCGAGGACTTCCTTCACCTTGCTCCTCGGAGTACTAGTTGTTCCACCTTGGTTTTCCCATCAGGGACTCCCATATTCTGTTTCACACACCGTTCTTGACCAACAAGGAGTCCCACTACGCCCAATAGCTGTTATAGATCTTGTCTCTGTGAGGACGTCCACCCCGCTGATCGTTCGCCAGATTCCTTTCCCGTCAGGATCGGCCCTATGTCTCAATCCTCCAGTTTTCCATTCTCAAGGCCTCATCGCCCTAACCGAATGCCGCTTGCACCGTGACCAGGCGTAAGGCTGTAACACTCTCCTTAGTCTCGGCTTTTATTCGGTGATTGCATTTTTCCTGGCACGGTCTTCGAGAAAGGATAGCTGCGTTGGAACGGCGCCTTCCTGCCCGATGCTCCAAGGTCGAGTTGTACTCCTGAAGCCGTAGGCTCAGCAGACCGTTGCAAAAGCCAAACAACCAAGTTGTAGCGGAATTGTCCGTTCGAAAGTGCAACTCTTGTCCATAAGGGTACTTGTGCAACTGTTTCAAGATCTCCAAAACAGCTAGCAGGTCTCGTCGTATCACAGTAGTTTCGTTCTACTTTGGGCAGGGTTCTACTAAAGTAATTAAGTAGGTATTGTCTCCTCCTCGCCCTGGTCTTGCGACACGCCCGATGCCAACCTCACTGGCATTCATTTCTATAATGAACTTCTACCGTGATAGCGTATCCTAGTACCGGAGCGCTGCACAGTGCTTTTCAGGGTCTATAAGCCGCCTCGGCTTTGTCAGACCACTGAAAGACTCGTTTTCTCTGTCAGTTGGGTCAGCGGCTTGGCGAAAACTTCCGCAGACATGTTCAGAGACTCAGGAATCTCCATAGTCCTTATTTATTCCTGATCTGAGCCACTCCTTGACGGCCTGCAGTTTCTGAGGGTCCGCAGCCTGAGGCTCACGGCGTGACCCAGGTACCACACTTCCTTTCCAAGCAGCTGATACTTTTCCGGTTTAACTTGTGGTTGGCTTGGCGAAGCCTTTCGAACACAAGTCTCAGGTCGGTCAGTTGATCCTCGAATGTCTTTCCTATAACAATGACGTCGTGGAGACAAGTATTATCTGAGTGATTACCTTCATCACAGGCTCCATGAGTTTCTAGGACCTTGCGGGGTTGTTGCAGAGTCCGAAATTACCGTAAAATGCGACCGTCCACGTCCAGTAGAAAATGCTGTTCTCTCCTTGTCTTCGGGATTATAGCTCCTTACTCCGACTTCAGTCCAGTGTGGAAAACCATTGGACCCTCGCTAAGTTACTCACTATATAGTCAATCCGTGGCAGCACAAAGCAGTATTCCTTGGTGACGTCGTTCAGCTTCTGGTAGTCAATGCAGAAGCGCAGATCTCCATATTTCTTTCTCACTAGCACTATCGGTGAAGACTACGGGCTGTCGGATCCCTTTACTATGTCTTTAGTCTTAATGTCCGTTACATAATACCTATTTCCTTCTGCTTCGCTAGAGGAACACCTATTTAATCGAGCGAGCATCCCTGATATCCATGCTATGCACCACTCAATCGGTACGGCCATAATCGCTTTCTTGAACACATTCTAGAATTCCAAGGAGAGCTTAAGGATCTGCTTCTCACCTCGTTAAACAGTCGCTTCTGAACACGGTTATCCAGACGACTGTCCAAATATTTGGTGTTCGTTTGACTCTCCGTGCTTCTCTGTGCGTATTATTAAGGTGACCGGAACACAATTCCCCAAGACAGTCCGCTAAGCAGCTCCTGGTTCCGGTTGGTTGCATTAAGGACGCTGACCACGATGGTCCTCCGAGCTGGTGGCAGCGCCTTCGCGACGTAAAACCCATCTTGGTGGGGTCCTCCTCTGTCCAGAATCATGTTCTTGTTAGGGGTTTCTCTGCCCTCGCCGTCACGATTCTTTCACTCCAGGCTGAAACCACCTCTCTCTCCGTTTGTAATTCTTTCTGACTGTAACTGTTCCTCCGGATAGTTCAGCAGGATCTCGTAACATCCCGAGTGCAAAAGGGGGTCCGACGTCTGCCATGACATGGAAGAACCGAATGATGCCCTGGTTTAGGATTATCTTCTCGGTGATTCGGCAACAAAACTCACAATTGTAGCCGAGTTCTACCAAGAGCCAACTCCTTGTAAGCTTCCTCAATCCGAGCAAAGTTTCACCCCGGGCGGTTCATAGCTTGTAGCACCTGACTGGCATCGTCCTCCGTGGTGTAGTCGTTATCATGCTAGCTTCTAGTTCCCGAGGTCGCGGGTTCCAACCCGGAGGAGGGCGATGAATTTTTTGGGACAAATTTCTTAGCATGATTTTCTTCGGAAGGGAAGTAAAGCCGGTGCTCCCGTGTCGTAGATATATGGCAAGCAAAACAACCCCAAACCTGATGAAGAGGTCTCTGAGCAAAATTACCGGTATTTCACGCCCAATTTAGAATACAACGCTAAGGACCATTGTAGTTAAAGAGCGGCCATAAATAAAACTGAATGTTTTAATTTCCACGCTTGACCGGCGTCCTCTTCGGTAGTCCCCACATCACATAGCGCCTTACGACTGTTAGTGTTCAACAGCATCCTGCATGGGGCGGTCCGGAATCTGTCCATGCACTACCAGTCCATATTCGCTGTTTCCCTCCGCAATGTTCAACGCGAAGCGAAGGTAACATGATAACAGCGCCGACGTGCCTCTTCACGCCGACCCATAGTAGGTTTCCTTGATCCTCGGCCAATGTGCCGGGCTCTTAGGTGTCCGGGTTCTCCACAACTTCAAGTACGTGGATCTTCTGCCCCAGTTCTACGATGGCTACGCTGTTATGTTGGTTCCGGTTGACATCATTCGCGGCCATCATAGTTTTGGCCGGTACCGGGGTGCTCCTCCGGCCGCCAATTTTCCGCTTCAATGCGCAGGGCTGCCGGCAGGCGTCTTTGAGGTTACGCCTCCTGGAGAAGCTGTTGCTTCATCTCTCGGTCTCTTATCCCTCGAGTTTTGGAGGCTTCACTACGTTTGCGTTAATCGGTCTCGTAATCGTGGGATCCTCTACAATCTTGGCACCGATCTTGGTTTCTAGGTCGTGGTGCATCCCTTCCACTGAGGAGTCCATAATTTTCTTGTTTTTCTTCGTCCGTTAGTCTAATCGTTTTTCTTGTTGATCTAGACGCTCTTCCACCACATTAGTTTTGTCTTCCATTTACGATTTAATTACTTCAAAATCTTTTGCAATGGCGTCTTTTAAGTCCTTCATCGTAGTATTTACTTCCGATTTTACAGTCAACGTAACAACCTAGTTTGGAGTTCATTTTCTCCATTTTTCATTTACGCTTTCATTTCAGTTTGCATCTCTGCATTCTGCATTCACTGTCTTCATTTCGGATCCCATCTCGCCATTCCAGTTTTTATTTCCGCCTCCATATTCTCCATTCCGGAATGTACACTTTTCAATTCGCTCTCCATCTTTTCCATTCCAGATTTTAGGTCTTTATTTCAGTTAATAATTGTTAAGGTATTTCTTCCATCGTGCCGTTCAAATACTACTTCTGGTACCAATAAGACTTTGTTCAGGTTTTCATTATCACTTCACTAATGTGATTTAGTTCAATTTTCGCTGTCACTTAACGTTTCCTAGCAGCGTAATGAAGCAGGCGCAAAGCCTGCATTCACTGGGGTGCACAAGACCGCTCTAAACTTTCGCAGCGGCACCACGTCATAATAGTACGTCACAACTGTCGTCACAATTTCACCCGTAGAACCATCACTTTATGTCGCATCAAGAACAACAACTCACTCTCGAGCACACTCGTGTATATATAAGTATCGAAAGTTCCAGAATGTTCGCGGAAGGGAAAGAAGCGTCCAGAATTATCCGGTCACATCTCGAATGCGTTCCTGGCGTTCACATCGGGGAGAGTGCCCCGTCCCTTCTTCCTCTACAACTAATCGCTGGTGAACACTGAGGGACAGGCTTCCATCCGCGTTTGCGGACCCTGATTCTTCGCCACTGAACACACACACACACGCACATATAATAAGCTCAAAGTCATTAGTCATTTGAAGAAGAACTCCTCAGCTCCTCACGTACACACACACACACACTCGCAATTGTGCAAGCATACATTTCTTTGGTGAAATGCAGTTGTTTTACTTATGGTAAACAATAAAGGATAACATAACTTGCACAGTTCATTAACTTCCTACATTAAACGGTTGTAACAAGCTAGAAACTGGAATGTTACTGTTTCCCTTCGCATAATGTGTTTCAGTTACCAGCAGAAATGGATTTTCTGAGTAGGATATATTTGAAAGCTTTGATTTATTATATGAAAGAATCAAACAGCTTTAAGCGCCTTAAGATACCTGTAACAAATGTATTCATTATGTGCATAATCATAATAAAAATGTATAGCATTTAGTGGGTCACAAATGGAAAGTGAGAATTATAAACGGCTTTAACTTTAAGTACTACAAAAACTGTCATGTCGCTGAACTTGTGTGCTAGTGATTTCTTACCATCCAAATGTGAAAAGCAACGAAGAATTCTGATTGATTATTTTATTTACATTCATAATCATAGTGTATGTACATACCAGTGGGAAGTGTATCCGTGGGTATGGCACAAGATTGGTCTGGAACTCTGTAAGATCCACATTCAGAGCACCATCAAATCGTAGTGAAGCAGTGATGCTATAAGAAACAATTGAGAATTACCACAGAGAACAAGGAAATGCTTAGAGTCTGTATAAGGTATTCTGATTTCTTTGTGAACAACGTTAAAAAGGACCACAAAGGGACGACAGCTAAGTACCTGTACCTAAATAATATGGTCTACCTAACCTTCCGGTATTCATTGCAATACCCTATATTGGCAGAACTGTAAGATTATTATATGGATGGTAAGAAGAGACATTTTGATCCATGTTAACAAAGGCAATGAGTTTACAAAATACTAAGATTTAGATAAATATATTTCTAGAAACCATATCCAAACCATTCTAGGTTATACGTCCAATATGGCTTATTGAATTTTCTTATTAAAAGTATGATAAGGAAAATTCGACAAGTAAATAATAATTACTTGTATTTTGCATTAAATTTTGTAGGATAGGACCAGAAGCGGACGGGGCTTAGCACCTCCACCTGCGCAGATCTTTTGTGCCTTTGACCTCGACGGGGCGCCCCCGGGAGGGAGGGAGGAATGAGCTGAGATGAGACAGAGGGCGTCAGTACCAGGAGGCACGACAGGCAGAGGGCAGGGTCCCTACGGTTTACAGATTTGAACTCCCCGGGTGCTGGCTGGTGCAGCCGGCCCCCTCCCCACTTAGGCTTACACATCCCTTGGGGGTCCGGGACCCGGAGACCGCTCGATCTGGAGGACGAAGGTTTCCTTAGAGCATCCTTTTCCCTGCTATGCACACGGCGATACTCCTACCAACACTTGCAACCCTGAAAGACACCAAGCAGAAAAAAGCTGAAGTAAAATGAGAATGGGGATGAAATGGGGGGACACGAAATTCCGGGATGTAACGATCCTTCCCAGCATTCCCCTGGCGAACCCGTGGAAACCGACGAAATAACCCATGGGTCAGGAAAGCCGGCCACGGGAATCGAACCCACGACCTCCCGAATGTGGGCCACAGACGTTACCGTCTGAGCCATCCCGCTCGGTAAATTTTGTAATAATACATGATAATACATTCTTTGAATGATAATTTTATTATAAAACTCACATTGACCTAGGCCTTCCTTTTAACAATGTGGATATGAAAAAAGGTCTTGATCCTAATGATTTGTTCCACATGCTATACATTGACGTTGGTGCAAATGTATTTATGAATTCTGGCACTTCTCCTCTTCTTTGCAAAAGCAGCAATCCCCAAATTCTATCATCTTGTTTTGGTTGCCATGGGAATTTCAAATTATTTTATGTACCTTTCTTTACTTTTTCAGACTGCTGTGTATTGGGAAATATTTTCGCTTTTTCTCTTAGGAAAATAAATAAATGCATAAATTTCCCAACAGCAGACTTTAACAATGATACGGATTTCTTATTTATTCATACCTTGAACCTTGTTTGCTCGTCGTCATCAATGAATGACATTAGTATTTATTGAATAATATGTTACAAATGCTGACATATATTTTATATTTTGTGTTATTCTCTTTTTTTATTTTTATTTCTTCATATGCTGCCGTGACTAAGAGAAACAAGCGAGAACAATAGCTATACATTTGCCTGTGTGCATACTAAACTATTTACATAATTAGACTGGTAGTGCGGATTTAGCATTTTTCTATGGATTGTTTTCCCCTCGTATATAAAAAATATGCCATTACTTATGCTGGCTATTAGTTTTTTAAACCACAATATTGCTTTAATTAATAAATGCTATATTTACTGGAAACAGCGTATTCCTCACTGACCGGTGAAATATGTAGTTTAAACCTTGAATAGTTTTTCACACAGTGCACATACTTCCAAAGTTCTGGAAACGTCAAACAGAGAAAACTGCCTTTAAATTTTAATAAGTTATATATTATATCTTGCTGTCACATATGCACAACATTTGTGTTTCATAATCAGAAAATGGAGTGTAGTGTTAAAGTTTCACCGGTGATGTTAAAATGGTAGCATATAAGAACCCAAATTACAGAAAAACTTAAAATCAGATTTCAAAGAAACTTATTCCCTGAAAATGTCAGACAATTATTAACTGCGATCTGCATTTTACAGCCGAATCACAAAATCCTGTAGCTAATCAGGAATACCTGAAACTCAATGCTTCACAGACAAAGTGCATCTTCAAATGGGTTTCCCTAGTTTTTATAGTGCTGAATTGATCTATTCTATTGTTTGTTTCAAATAGGACAATTTCTCAGATTGTTACAATTCCAGTTTCCTTTAAAATAGTTAATGAAATTTGCAAACATTCTTAGAGATGGCTGTCATTTTTCAGGGTATTTATGGGCTTAAAATTACCAAGATAGCATTGCATTTATCTATACTCATCATATATGAAAGCGAAATCATGCTACTTATTTGCTAGATCGTTTCAGTCCTTAGAGATCTTCAACCTAATGCAAAGAGTTGTAGAAAGGCAGTATAAAACTAATCATTTTGAGGACAGGAACAAGGGCACCTGCTCTACCACAGTTTTTACAAATTGTAACAATTAACAGTTCTGCCTAATAGCCTCTATTTGCTTTCATAATTCGCCTAATTCTAATATACTGTAAACAACCGCTTTACTTACTGCTGCTCTAGAAAACAAAATAAAAAATATAGCTAACAGGCTGATATCTAGTTTTTATTCTAACTTGTTTCAGCCTTCCTATATCTTCTATGAAAACTATTGAAATGAAATTCAAAATACATCACTTATTAATATTTTCTTGCTCTTAAGTAATTTAAATTCGTCATGGCGTTTGCTAATAATTATATATATATATATATATATATATATATATATATATATAATCTTTCACTTTATTTTCCTCTAACTTTACCAAAATAGTACTGCATTTTTTATATATTTCTCTCCCTTTTACATTAAAAAATTTATCAGCCATCACATCTAACGGTAAATGATACCATTAACTCTTCCAAACCTCTTACCTCTATTCTTTAGTTTCCTCACATTATGGATACGATGTGTCATTGTTCTTTCCTTCACCCATTAGACATGCATAAATCCCTGCACCATTGTTAATTCCGTTTTAGGTTGCCACTTGATATCTTGCCTCGTCCCCCCAGAGGCCCACCTTCGGTGGGAACGGGTTTGGCGTACTGGGCGTCCCGAGCCACTCGCCACCATATCACCCCCACCCTCATTGGCTGTGCCACGTCTTTTTATTTCTTCCTCATTCGTTGTTAATTATCCTCTTCCTCTTCTAGGTTTATTCTGAGTTTTAGTTTTTACGGCCTTAGGTTTATTAACTCCTGTCTCACCAGGCAGGGATCTTTTCTTCTCTGAGGTTCTTTCCCATGGTTTAAGCGCAGCTTCCGACATATGTGCTCTACGCGGTCTCGGACGGAGGCCCCCCCCCCACTGCCCCTGTGTGTAACTTAAGGTGCGGAGCCCGTCCACGCCGTCATATGCACCCACGTAGCCCTCTGTGGGCCCGGTCTGTTTTAATTCTCATACGACCAAGTGTCGCTGGAATAGTAGCATGGGCCGGACGTGCTACCGCTGACGGAACCCCGGTGTAATCAACCACAAGTCCGCTGAATCCGTGTGTGTGTCTTACTCGCAGCGTGGCCTAAAGTGGGGAGCCATGGGCGGATATACCCGTGGAAGCTGGGGTGTGTGTGGCGAATGGCTTACACATATGGCCCAGCATGGCGATAGGGGGTAACCCTGACGTACTCCTTGAGATCGGTCTTGGGAGGGTTCCCTCGACGGCACAGACCGTGTAGGTATGGTGTCTTTTTTCTTTAAATCCCGGATGGCAGGCTGACGCCGACGGTTCCGGAAGCGGGTCCATTCATCATGTATCCGCGCAAAACCCCCTTAATAGACACTTTTTGGTTGTGACCTTGGCTAGTGAAGGTAAAACGTTTAAGGACCTTAGCCCTTTTTACATGAAACGTGAATTGGACCGGATCTGTGGCCTGGTAAAGAATGCGACGCGACTTAGAGACGGCACTTATAGTTCGAGACGGACCATGCGGACCAGATCCAGAAAATGTTGAAAGGGAGTTTGTTGAGCTCCTACCCGATCCGGGTAGCCCCACACAAATCCTTAAACTCTTATAGGGGGGTTGTCACCACCTCCAGTCCGGACGATCTGTCCAACGAGCAAATGGTCACTTGCCTCTACGATCGACGTGTATGTCAGGCGTACCAGCTATCTCGCATGCAGGACGGTCAAGAATACCCCTTGTGACCCGTGTTTCTCCCCTTTAAAGGTAATGTTTACCGGAGTATATTTGTTATGGTTACGAAAGTGCCGTCGTACGCCCATATACTCCAAACATCATGCGCTGTTTTCGGTGCCAGAGTTTCGGGCATACTACTCGCTCGTATACCCATCCTACTATTTTTAAGCGATGGGGTGTACCTTCACATGACGGCGCTGCCCGTGTTCGAGACCCTAGTTCTGTTAACTGTGGAGGATGTCATCCATTTAGCTCGCGACAGTGTTCGAGATTTTTGGACGAAAAGTGTATACAGGAGCTGTGCTTTAAGGAACGTCAAATATTTCCTGAAGCAAGGTGGCGCTTTGCGCAAATTTAACCTGCAACTACCACTGGTTATTCATCCGACGTCCGCCGCTCTCTTGTTGCCACTGTTGGCTTACCTCTCGCCATCCTTATGGATGCTTAGTTACAAAGAGAGTTGCCAGCGAGTACCTCTCTGTCGTCTCGAGTTGACCTTGCGACACAAACCTCGTCTTCAGTCGTGTTGCCACCAGCCTCCAAGCCGCACCAATGCTCGCCCATCAGCTTCGTCTGCTGAGGGTGTTCGTTCTCGGCCTCAACATAGACCAAGCAGCCGAACTTCCTCTGTGAAGTGTGTGACCTTAGGTGTGGAGTCCGTCCACGCCGTCATGAACTCCCACGTATATTCCTAGGGGCCCATCCTATGTTAATTTCCCGATGACGGAGTGCCGCTGGGTTAGTATCATGGGCCGGACATGTTACCTCTGACGGAACCCCGGTGTAATCAATGACAAGTCCCCTGAATCCCTGTCTTGCTGGCAGCGCAGCATAGAGTGAGCACCATGGGTGGTTATTCCCGTGGTAGGGGCTCAAAGCCGGGGTGTGTGTGCTGAATAGCTTACACATATGGATCAGCAGTGGAGATTAGGGGTAGCCTTTCTGAGGTGTGCCCTGAAATCACTTTCCACCATGGCGCAGACCGTGAAGATATGGTGTCTTTTGTTTTAATCTCCCGATGGCAGGCTGACTCCGACGATTCCGGATGCGAGTGCAATCATCATGTATCCGTACAAAACCCTTTCACTTGCCCTTTTTTGGTTGTCACCTTGGCTCATGAAGGTAAAACGTTTAAAGATCTTAGCCCTTTTTGCATAGAATCTGAGGTAGTTCGGATCTGTGGCCAGGTAAAGAAGGCAACGCAACTTCGAGACGGTACATTGTTGATTGAGACGAACAATGCCGACCAATCCCAGAAAACGTTTAAAGCAAGTTTGTAGGGCTCCTACCCTATCGGATAGCCCCACACAAATCCTTAAACTCTTGTAGGGGGTTGTAACCTCTTGCAGTCTGGGGGGTCTCTCCAACGAGAAATTAGTTACTTGCCTCACGGATCAACGAGTGTGTCAGGCGTACCAGCTATCTCGCAAGTAGAATGGTCAAGAATACCCTGGACCACAGCCTTCGTCTTCCGCAGTGTCGCCACCAGCCCCCTAGCCTTCCACTAGTGCTCACCCATCAGCGTCGTCTGCTGAGGGTCTTCGTTCTCGGCCTCAACGTAGACCAAGTAGTCGCGCTACCACTGTGAAGTCCCCCTACACGAGCCACTGGCGCTCCTCAGGCTACCGAACATCGGAGGTTTCGCCAGAGGATGGGGATTTTACTTTCGTCAGTCCGAAATCCATCAAGGTGAGGAGGAAACTCAAGTGGCAGTTTAACCTTTTCTTTCAATGGAAATATTCAGCGGAACGTTAATGGGTTCCGGGCTCGCCTACCGGACATACAGTGTTTAGTTTCCCAACATTCTTCCTCAATTGTCTCTCTTGAAACGTATTTGCAGCCTACTCACTCTTTACATCTCAGGAACTTTTCCACCTTTAGGCATGACTTTATTATTGGACAGCGTGCCAGTAGCGTTGCTATTCTGATGGCGCATATCATTTGTGCCACCAGCATACCGCTGCGCACAACGTTGTGGGTTGTAGCTATGGGTGTCCCGTTGGAGGCGTCTGTTTCCCTATTTTCAATGCCTATCTCCCCACGCTCACTGTCGTTACAGCGCACCAATTTCGGGTGCTTTAGGCACAGCATCCTCCACCGCACTTTTTTCTAGGTGATTTGCATGCCAAAAATTCTCTCTGGGATTCTGACACTGGCGATGCTCGTGGATGCCATATAGCAGACGTTTGCGATATGACGGTCGACTTTTGTTAAATACTGGTGTCCCTACCTTCTTAACCCTTGCCTATACCCACTCAGCCTTGGATCTTTCTTTCTGCAACCCGGTATTACGTCCCATCCTTACTTGGTCGGTCATTTCGGACCTTTTTAGCAGTGATCATTATCCCTTTCTATTCATTTATCCGGCCGCTATCCTCTACCCTCAGGACATCCTCTCTGGATTATTTCTAAACCGGGGAGGTTTCGTTCCTTCATTCATCTTGTCGATAATCGTTTTGCCACCATCGATGAAATGGTGGAGCATTTTACTTGCTCTCTCTTACTCGCAGCAAATTCCAGCATTCCTCGAGGTTCTTCCACCCCACATCACATTGCTGTCCCTTGGGGGAGCGTGGAATGCCTTTTGGCTCTCAAAGCACCTGTGTGTCTTTCATGTACATCTACTGAGAAGTATTTCCCGTAATTTCCAAAAGCTTCTTTTTTCCCCTTTCATGGGAAATAATATGTGAAATTATACCAAACCCTGGTTTTTAAGCGTTTTCGGGCTATGACACTTTAGTGCTTCGCAATGCCAAACGCAAATCTTTGGAAGCCTATGCCTCTTCCCTTTCCTGCCGTGTTTCTGCGCGACAGGTGTGGACCGCTCTTCGGAGTATGTATGGCTAGTGTCGCCGGGCGATCAGTGCCGGTCTTGCGGTTAATGGCACCACTTACACCAGCGAACCGAATATAGCCGAAGCCCTTGCCACCTCCTTCGCTGCTTCTTGCCAAACGGGAAGTTATGGTAGCTTCTTTCTGCCTATCAAAGCATCTGCCGAGCGGTTTGTCCTTGATTTTTTACCGTGACTGTAGTAAGCCGTACACCTTTTACCGTTGCTGAGCTGGAGCATTCTCTGTCACCAATGATTCTTCCGCTGGTCCCGATGACATCCAACGACAAATGCTGCTTCATCTTCCGCCTGGGGCGATTTTATTCTTACTCGAGATATGCAACCGCATCTGGCATCGGCAGCTGTTCCCGTCCTCGTGGTGGGCGGGTATTGTCATTCCTATCCCTCGACACCGCTTCCCTCTAGCTATCGGCCTATTTGTCTGACGAGTGTTCTATGTAATGCCTTTAAATGCATGATTAACGTTCCGTTGGTGTGGGGGCTCGAAACAAATAACCTGTTCTGCAATGTTCAGTGGGGGTTTCGTCGACATCGCTCTAGTGTCGATAACCTGACAAGCCTGGAGGCTTACGTCCAAAATGAATTTCTCGTAAAGCAGTATGTCGTGAGTGTCGTCTTTGATCTGCAAAAGGCATATGACATTGCTTGGCGCTGTGATATTCTCCGCACGTTGCATGGCTACAATTAGCGTGCTCATCTAGCTGCCTTTCTGTATATCATTTTACCCCTTCGCCGTTTTCGTGTCCGCATTGGAAACACGCTATCGCAAGGGCATATCCAGCAGAATGGTGTACCCTAAGGATCGATTCTTAGCGTCACTCTCTTTGTTGTAAACATTAATGGCATCCCTAGTGTTGCTGGTAGCGACGTTCCGGTGTCTCTGTATGTTGACGACTTTGTTGTATATTATCGTTCTTATAGTCTCGATCACATCAAGTGTCAACTGTAGCTGGCTATAACATGGCGTGCAACCTGGGTGCTTCGCAACGGCTTTCGCTTTTCCCCTACGAAAACACAGTGTATTCACTTTCATCGCCTTCGCCTTTGTGGTGTACATCCTCCTCCAGAACTTCACTTGCTCGGAATACCTCTGCCATTTGTTCCAAGCCACAAGTGGCGATCGTACTGTGATGTTATAGTTGTACCCCTCCTTGGTTCTGTCCAAACTGAACTATGTCAGCTTTATCTACGGTCCTTCGTCCGCCTCTAAACTCCGCCTCTTAGATATTGTTGGTATTATGCTGGTATCCGTCTTACTACCAGGGCTTTCCGCACTAATCATGTTGAATGTCTATACCCTGACTCTGACGAATCCCCATTGTTTATTCGACGCTTGTTTTACTCTGTTCTCATATTGCAAGAATATGGATCATCCAGGTTTCCCTTGTTTTAACTCTGTTTTGCACCCGGATCTCATTCTCCGTTATCTGTGGAATAGTATATCTTTCGCACCAGCGGTATCCGGTTTCGCGGCATTCCCGTTGCGCGTGATCTCCGAAACTGCCTCCTGTGGAGCGGTCCTCTTTCGGACGCTGCCCTCTATGGTAACTCCAGGGTCCCCGATTTGACCTAGCACTTTCTGATGATACGCGCTCCTCTACCCCACCATCGGTGTTTCGTCATTTATCGCTGAGCTTCTGGGAAGTTATCGGAACTAAACCCCGGTGTTTACGATGGTTCCCAGGTGGATAGTGCTGCAGGTTGCGGTTTCGTTTTTAACGGTGTGACTCACTGGTTTCGCCGTTTGGACGTCAGTTCCGTTTCAGTGCCGAGCTCTCTGTCATCTTTTATTTCCTAAATTTTATCTCGACATTAGTTCCAGGGTGTTTTCTTATATGCTCCGACTTTTTGAACACCCTTCAAGCCTTGCAACAGTTTCTTGGCTCCCCCATCCTGGTTGTGAAGATTCAGACTTTCGTCTCCTAGTTCCTCTGTCGTGGATACCAGTTAGTTTTACGTGGACCCATGCTATGTGGGCATTACAGGAAATGAGACAGATGCGACTGCGAAGTCCGCCTGCGTTTGCCTGAGTTTTCCACATCGACTGTGCCTTATACAGATGTCCAGAAGTACTTCCATCGCAATATGTTTTTGGCCTGACAAGAGTCATTGGAAGCGTTGGCTGGCACTCAACTACGGACTATTAAAGACACCGTCCAACCCTAGTCCACTTCTTGCAGGAACTCGGGGCAGTCGGAAGTTGTTCTAACACGTCTACGTCTGGGTCACAGTCCTGTTACTGATGCACATTTTTTGCGCGGTGACCCGGAACCGTTTGTCCGACATGCGACGTACGCCCCTCCGCATCACATGTCCCTCTTAGTTGTCCGCGATACGCTCGTGAGTGCCTGTCCTTTAGCCTAGGTTCTACCCTGCGTTCTGTTTTAAGCGACGACGCCGTGGCTGTCAATCAAACAGTGCGGTTTGTTTTAACTATTGGGTTCCATACGATGGTCTAAGTGCCTGATTTGGTTTTACCCCATTTTTAACTTCTGCATTTAACCTTCTAGGTTTGTGTCTATTTACTGTTTTAGCTTTCTTTTTGCCTTTTTATCTTATGATTTGTAGGTTTTGTTTTAAGTTTTGTCCTAGTTGTCGTCGGTCGCTTAAACCCTACTCACTCACTCCGTACTATCTGCAATATTGCATTCCCGTTGTTGTCTTCGTCGATATCAATGTACTCTAAGTAATCATTTTTATTGTCGGTATAATCAATGTAATCTAATAATCCACGAAGACGTCAAAATATCTTCCTGCAAAGCGATACAACATTATAGTTCAATCGACAGTGGAGATACTACAACCAAGACGCGAGAGTAAAATCTAATCTATGTTTTTACTCTGTGTATTTCGCTAGCAACATATTACATGACAGTGCTTTCCAACATTTATTTCTGCAGTAATTTGCTCCGACAGTATCTAAAAGGAGAAAAATACTTCGAAAGTAGTTAACTCTGGTATGAAAGCCGCCGTTGACTTAAGTACTAGTCTACTACGGAAGTAGAGCTTACACTAGATTGGTGCACGCCGCTCGTAAAGTGTCAGCCAGCACCTGGAAAATAGTGGTAGTAGTAAGGTCTTAGGGCGCACAACTGCTGAACTTATTTGCGCCCTGACAAATCAAAAACACAATAAAATCCTGGCTAAAACAGTGTCAACATTTGTAGAGCGAATAGCTATAAAATAGGCAAAGTATCAAACATTTAAACACAGAAAAAGCTAAAAGTGCCAATAGCCAAATCTAAAGTAAGAAAATCCAAAAAGGTGCAATTAGTTAATATCAAACGTGGCCCATGTCGCTGCGAAGAATAAAATATAGTACACGCTCAGCCAGTACCTGAGAAATGATTGTTAGCAAGGATACCTTAACTGAGCTATTAGCTGACATTGGTACCTGGGAAAAGTTTTGGGTAGACACCAAATCACACATAGCTTGACGCTGTATTAAAGCTTGCTGCACCGTCAACGGTTCATTACAATCAACGCAAAGTTGTGATAGATCAGAACACAAGTGACTGTGACTTAAACGGCAGTACCGGAGACGCAAACTGGCTAAAATAACCTCCTAATGGCGGGAGGCATGCGAAGATGTGCTGTAGATGATGGAGATAGCTTCAATCTTCCCCCAATCTTCATTACCCCAGTGCGATA
The DNA here is from genome assembly GCA_030765065.1 of Deroplatys truncata. Taxonomy (NCBI): domain Eukaryota; kingdom Metazoa; phylum Arthropoda; class Insecta; order Mantodea; family Mantidae; genus Deroplatys; species Deroplatys truncata. The sequence goes on from CM060976.1 coordinate 33,036,950, forward strand.
GAACAGAGCGCATTCTTGACATCAGCACTAGCAGCCTGGATTCCTGGCACACTGTCCTGTTCAGGAATCCAGGGTGATAATTGTACGCCGACTGAATGCTGTGGAGTGCACTCAAGGTAGCTGTTCAAGTAATACACTAATGTACGTTTGAAATAAATACATAAGAGCTTGGTGAATCCTAGAAAGTTCAGCGTTAAAAATCGAGCACTGCTGTGGGAAATACATAAAACTCTGTCTGTCATTATCAAAAGCGTAATCTATTCCCCGATCATTCTTAGAGCCATCGGTGTAAATGAAATGGAAGTTGCCAAACTGCTCTTTAAGTGCTATAAAGACTAAAGAAATAATCTAATTTGGGTCGCACACTTCGGCGGATAAAAAGCGTTTCGGTGGGTTTCTGCGCGGAGCCATGGAGTAAAACGAGTTTCCCCTCTTTCAAACGGAGTCGGTAAAGTGGCATGAATAACCGAAACAGCAAACCAAAACCCACTGGAGACAACAGCAGCTAGCTTGCTATTTACTAATGGTTCAATGAGTCATGAAAAAAAAAAGAGTTAAAGGTATCCAGGCAAGCTGAAAGTCTGCATGTGTGGCTATGCAAAAGAACAGCGCACGGAACTCATAAACCTCTTAGATGGGAAGATGACATGAAGATAGAACGTTCGTCAACGGAAAGTATAATAGAAGCGGGGCGGCTCACCATTTGGTCAACGTCTTCGAGAAGGTGGGTTTCGAAAAGGGCTAGACTGGAATAAAAATGCTGTAAATGTGCAGGCTGTAAAGAGCAAATGGATGAATCAAGAAGAAGAATCGAAAAGAAACTTATTCGCCGGAGTTTAAAATAAAAAATGTGCCTACATATTAAAAATAAAGAAAGAAAGCAAAAGAGCAGGATAGTAGTATTAGTCCCGGATGAGCCAATTGATTTAACGATAATCCTGCCGCTAGGGGCGCTGGTGTCGCTAGTGTCGGTGCGTGCGACGGCGGCGGCGGTGTGTTTGAAAAGCGCCCTGAGCGGTAGGATTATCGTTAAATCGGTTGGCTCATCCGGGACGAGTTGAAAGAATTGAGGAAGTGACGTGGAGTGTTTTTGATTGGTTCGTTAATTTGGGGTGGGAGATGGAGGAAGGGAGATGGAGGAGTATGGAGGTCGCGTGATGGAGAGGAGCTGGGTGGCGAGGTGTTGTCTGTGCGGAGGTCGGTACTGAAAGAGGGGTAAAGATGGGGAGCGAGGGATAAAAAGTGTAACAGAAAGTGACGTGTGAAGTTGTGATTGGTGGGAATAAGAAGTGATTTTATTGGTGGAAAGGAACAAATGAGAGTTGTTGATTGGTAGGAATAAGAGGGATTATGATTGGTGGAAAAGAAAAAGTTGTGGGAGTGGGGTATGTTGGAGGTGATGGGAAAGGTGAGTTTTGCTAGCAGCAAGATTTGCAAAAGCCTGTCTTGAACTGATCAGCAATTTTTGAACGTCGGATGGTAGTTTTCTTGAGTGGATAGAGAGATGGGGGCGATATGAGATGCGGTGGCGAAAATGGGGACTAGACAAGGTTGTTGAGACAAGAGGTTTAAGGACGAGGAAATTTGGAGGTTAGTGGTGAACACGGCGGTCGCAAGAGGTGGGGGTAAGGAGATGCAGTGGTGAGAATGGGAACTAAAAGAAGATGGGGGTAGCAAGAGTTTTAGAAGAGTAGATTTTGAGGTTAAAATAGTGGGAACTAAAAATGGCGGAGGGTCTACGACAAGGAGATGCGGTGAGAACTAAACAAGATGGCGGTCGCAAGAGGAGGGTAAGGAGATTTGAGGTTACAGTACGAAAACACGAAAGGATATATTCCTACGCCAAGCAGGTCCGAAAAATAATTATGCGTGTGGTACTTACCTGTTACCGGTGTGGATGCGTCACCAAAAGCGCGGCACGCGAGGCGGAAAAATAAAAGCAAACTGTTTTTGAAAATGCTTAACCAGCTTTAAGATCAACCAACATCACTACGCACTGATATACCTAGGTTTTTAAAGCGGTACAGACACCCTTTGCAGAGGCGTAATTTAACTATACCAAAAACCTGGTACTGGACCATCGTGATGGTCGCTAGCGTACGTAGGAGCAGGGTTCTCAAGCCGGTCGAAAGCGGTCAAAAACGTGTACGACGTAGGTGTTCGCAGTAGCTGCTGTCGAGTCAACCGTCGAGGTGTGAATAAACGAGATCTGTTCTCGCCGGCAATTTGGTTCGGAGATGTGAGCAGCGGCGAGGTGTTGTGTGTGCGGAGGTCGGGACTGAAAGAGGGAAAAGATGGGGAGCGAGGGATAAAAAGTGTAACAGAAAGTGACGTGTGAAGTTGTGATTGGTGGGAATAAGAAGTGATTTTATTGGTGGAAAGGAGCAAATGAAAGTTGCTGATTGGTAAGAATAAGAGAGGTTATGATTGGTGGAAAGAAAAAGGAATGGGGTATGTTGGAGGTGATGGGAAAGGTAAGTTTTGCTAGCAACAAGATTTGCAAAAGCCTGTCGTGAACTGATCAGCAATTTTTGAACGTTGGATGGTAGTTTTCTTGAGTGGATAGAGAGATGGGGCGATATGAGATGCGGTGGCGAAAATGGGAACTAAACAAGGTGGTTGAGACAAGAGGTTTAAGGACGAGGAAATTTGGAGGTTAGTGGTGAACATGGCGGTCGCAAGAGGTGGGGGTAAGGAGACGCGGTGGTGAGAATGGGAACTAAAAGAAGATGGCGGTAGCAAGAGGTTAGAAGAGTAGATTTTGAGGTTAAAATAGCGGGAACTAAAAATGGCGGAGGGTCTGCGACAAGGAGATGCGGTGAGAACTAAACAAGATGGCGGACGCAAGAGGAGGGTAAGGAGGTTTGAGGTTACAGTACCAAAACACGAAAGGATATATTCCTACGCCAAGCAGGTCCGAAAAATAATTATGCGTGTGTTACTTACCTGTTACCGGTGTGGATGCGTCACCAAAAGCGCGGCACGCGAGGCGGAAAAATAAAAGCAAACTGTTTTTGAAAATGCTTAACCAGCTTTAAGATCAACCAACATCACTACGCACTGATATACCTAGGTTTTTAAAGCGGTACAGACACCCTTTGCAGAGGCGTAATTTAACTATACCAAAACCTGGTACTGGACCATCGTGATGGTCGCTAGCGTACGTAGGAGCAGGGTTCTCAAGCCGGTCGAAAGCGGTCAAAAACGTGTACGACGTAGGTGTTGGCAGTAGCTGCTGCCGAGGCAACCGTCGAGGTGCGAATGAACGAGATCTGTTCTTGCAGGCAATCTGGTTGAGAGATGAGAGGCGCGGTGGTAAAAATGTGAACTAAATAAGATGGCGGAGGCACGAAGTTGAGGTTAAGGAGCGGCGAGGTGTTGACTGTGCGGCGGTTGGGGTCTGAAAGAGGGGGAAAGATGGCGAACGAGGGATAAAAAGTATAACAGAAAGTGACGTGTGAAGTTGTCATTGGTGGGAATAAGAAGTGATGTTATTGGTGGAAAGGAACAAATGAAAGTTGCTGATTGGCGAGAATAAGAGAGATTATGATTGGTGGAAAGAAAAAAAGGTGTGGGAGTGGGGTATGTTGGAGGTGATGGAAAAGGCAAGTTTTGCTACCAACAACATTTGCAAAAGCCTATCCAGAACTCATCAGCAATTTTAAATAACTAGTGTTTCGGGGGTTTTCTCTGGTTGGTAGACGAATGCAAGCTGTTTCTACCATACTTATATTATTCGTCTTTTTCCTTTTTTTTTTTTAAAATGACTAGTTTTTTTTTTTTTTTTTTTTTTTGGGAGTTTTCTGCGGATGGTAAACAAATGCAAGCTCTTTCTGCTTTTTCATAGGTTTTCCCTGGTTGGTAGGCGTTTTCTGTACTGGTTGACGAAGGCGTTTCTAATTTTGGAGGTTTTCTCAGGTTTTTAGCGGTTGTCCCTGCCCGGTAGGCAAATGATGAAGTTTTACCTTGTCGGCGCACGGATACTAGGCACGTACTGGCGCGCACACACACACACACACACACACAGAGAGACAGACAGACACACAGACAGGCACACACACACGGACATGTTTCCAAAAATGCTTTTTTTTTTTTTTTTTTTTTTTGATTCAGGAGGTCTCAAAACGTGTATTTCCGGTGAAATCTCGGTATCGAATTTTTGGGCGGAATGCAATACTTCCCCTACTTACTATACGTAGTAGAGAAAGTAAAAAAGTATTGAAAAATTTAAGGAAATAACAAGCAATATCTCAAAAGTGTACTATCTTGTTTTCAAGGGTTTTCCAGATCGGTAAGCGTTAGAATACTCTTAGAGCTTTTTTCAGGTTTTTTAGCGGTTGTCCCTGGCCGGTAGGCAATTGATAAAGTTTTTCTATAACGTCGTCGTTTTGGCTTGTGGCGCACGGTTCCTAGGCACGTACTCGCGCGCGCGCACACACACACACACACACACACACACACACTAAAATAGTAGCGTATAAAAAAAACTGATTTGTTACATTCACATAACTTTCTCTACTCTTGTACAATCTAATTGGTAGCTTTTAAGCGATAGTCAAATATTTTAACGCTGGTTGCTATGTGGCGAATTCCATTCTGTTTGCATGTTCAGGACATAAAAAAAATGAATAAACGAATTTGAGAAAAAGTATAAGTATTGGAAAATTTAAGGAAATAACAAGCAATATCTCGAAAACGGTTCACTCAACAAAAGAAACGTATATGACATAAGTTGTGTATTTTAACGCGATCTACATTTTTTGTGTAGTAAAATTTTGTCTATCTCTTATGGTTTACCAGTTATGCAAAAAAGTCGTTCACAATGAAGAATATTTTTGGAGACATTCCCAGAAAATTCGAGATATACATTTTATTTGACATGACAATATCTTAAACATATGATGTTTTAATCAAAATCGTTAGAGCCGTTTTTGAGAAAATTAAAATTTTCGAAAAATGTTCCATGTAAAGGGTAGTCTGGGGTGGGGGGATTTTCTTGAAAACCTTCGTGTCGCATCTCTGGAAGATACTGAACCTAAATACCAAGTTTGGTGTTTATCCGACTGTTCGTTTTTGAGTTATGCTGTTCACAGACACACAGACACACAGACACACAGACAGACACACACACGGACATGTTTACAAAAATGCTTTTTTTTTTTTGGATTCAGAGATTCTCAAAACATGTATTTCCAGTGAAATCTCGGTAACGAATTTTTGGGTGGAATGCAATACTTCCCCTACTTACTATACGTAGTAGAGAAAGTAAAAATGAATAACGCATTTGAGAAAAAGTATAAGTATTGGAAAATTTAAGGAAAATGGTTCACTCAACTAAAAAAAAATGTATATGACATAAATTGTGTATTTTAACGCGATCTACATTTTTTGTGTAGTAAAATTTTGGCTATCTCTTATGGTTTACCAGTTATGCATACTGAACCTAAATACCAAGTTTGGTGTTTATCCGACTGTTCGTTTTTGAGTTATGCTGTTCACAGACACACAGACGCACAGACAGACAGACACACAGACACACAGACACACAGACAGACACACACACGGACATGTTTCCAAAAATGCTTTTTTTTTTCTGGATTCAGTGATTCTCAAAACATGTATTTCCAGTGAAATCTCGGTATCGAATTTTTGGGTGGAATGCAATACTTCCCCTACTTACTATACGTAGTAGAGAAAGTAAAAATGAATAACGCATTTGAGAAAAAGTATAAGTATTGGAAAATTTAAAGCAAATAACAAGCAATATCTCGAAAAACGGTTCACTCAACAAAATAAATGTATATGGCATAAGTTGTGTATTTTAACGCGATCTACATTTTTTGTGTAGCAAACTTTTGTCTATCTCTTACGGTTTATCAGTTATGAAAAAGTCGTTCACAATGAAGAATTCTTTTGGAGACATTCCCAGAAAATTCGAGATATACATTTCATTTCTCTCGACATTATCTTAAATATATGATATTTTCATCAAAATCGTTAGAGCCATTTTTTAATACAAAGAGAACGGGATTTCACAAGTGAAACAGTACTGTGATAACGATACCACTGAAACAAACAAAAAATCTGATGTGTAACACTCACATGACTTTCTCAACTCTTGTACAAAGTATTTTTACAAACGCTTATTCCCCATCTAGTTCATGTTAATCGAGATAAACATTTGCAAAATCTATTTTATTGCTAATTTTCTTGTATAAAAAAAAAAAATCTGATGTGTAACACTCACATGACGTTCTCTACTCTTGTACAAAGTATTTTTACAAACGCTTATGCTCCATCTAGTTCATGTTAATCGAGATAAACATTTGCAAACTCTATTTTATTGCTAATTTTCTTGTAGATGTAGGGGAAAATATATTTACAAGGGGAATATAGAAAAACAGTAGCCTTTAAGCACATACATATCTCTTAATAGCTGGTTGCTATGTGCAACACCATTCTTTTTGCCACAGATTAATACTGTTTGCATATCAAAGACAAAAAAAAAATGAATAACGAAGTCCCATTTGAGAAAATAAATATTGGAAAATTAACAAACAATATCTCGAAAACGGTTCACTCAACAACAAAAATATATATTACATAAGATGTGTATTTTAACGCGATCTACATTTTTTGTGTAGTAAAATTTTGTCTATCTCTTACGGTTTTTCAGTTATGAAAAAGACGTTCACAATGAAGAATACTTTTGGAGACATTCCCAGAAAATTCGAGATATACATTTCATTTCTCACGACATTATATTAAACATACGATATTTTTCATCAAAATCGTTAGAGCCATTTTTTTTAATACAAAGAGAACGGGATTTCACAAGTGAAACAGTACTGTGATAACGATACCAACAAAACTAATTATTATTCACCCACTGAAACACATAAAAAAAAAATCTGATGTGTAACACTCACATGACTTTTCTCATCTCTTGTACAAAGTATTTTTACAAACGCTTATTCCCCATCTAGTTCATGTTAATCGAGATAAACATTTGCAAACTCTGTTTTATTGCTAATTTTGTTGTAGATGTAGGGAAAATATATTTACAAGGGGAATATAGAAAAACAGTAGCCTTTAAGCACATACATATCTCTTAATAGCTGGTTGCTATGTGCAGTACCATTCTTTTTGCCACAGATTAATACTCTTTGCATATCAAAGACAAAAAAAAAAAAATGAATAACGAATTCCCATTTGAGAAAATAACTATTGGAAAATTTAAGTAAATAACAAGCAATATCTCGAAAACGGTTCACTCAACAATAAAGATGTATATGACATAAGTTGTGTATTTTAACGCGATCTACATACTTTCGTACTCACCTATAAGATATAGAGGGTAGAGGTCGTACGAACGTAGCACTTTGAGAATCTATATTCAACAGTTGGTGTTACTCCTTAGAAAGGAAGTATCTGCTGATTTTTATTTAATTCTTTACATTTTACATAACACGTATGCACTGGCACAACACAAAAGCACTACACACAATACTCAGTTTTAATATTTGCACTAATAACATCAGGAATAACTGAAGTCTGCAAACAGTCATTTCCCATGTGCAGCCTTACGTACAGAAAACGTGTGTGGCTGATCTATGTGTAAAAAGAGCCTGAGAGCGGATGTACGTCAGCGGTAAAATCTTTTAAATGCATTTTTATTGGCGATGGTAGAAATCGTGCAGTGGTGGATCGTGAAAATTCATATAAATGGATGTATCACCTCATAATAAGCCTCTATATACCAAGAATATTGAGTTTTTAAAAAGTCAGCAACTGTACCTGTGTTTCTATACGTGAACGTCAGATGGCAGCTTCGATACGTGTCCACGGAGACCTTAGTGCTAGGCAACTGTACCTCTGTTTCTATACGTGAACGGCAGATTGCAGCTTCGATACGTGTCCACGGAGACCTTAGTGCTAGGCAACTGTACCTCTGTTTCTATACGTGAACGGCAGATTGCAGCTTCGATACGTGTCCACGGAGACCTTAGTGCTAGGCAACTGCACCTCTGTTTCTATACGTGAACGGCAGATTGCAGCTTCGATACGTGTCCACGGAGACCTTAGCGCTAGGCAACTGCACCTCTGTTTCTATACGTGAACGGCAGATTGCAGCTTCGATACGTGTCCACGGAGACCTTAGTGCTAGGCAACTGTACCTCTGTTTCTATACGTGAACGGCAGATTGCAGCTTCGATACGTGTCCACGGAGACCTTAGTGCTAGGCAACTGTACCTCTGTTTCTATACGTGAACGGCAGATTGCAGCTTCTATACGTGTCCACGGAGACCTTAGTGCTAGGCAACTGCACCTCTGTTTCTATACGTGAACGGCAGATTGCAGCTTCGATACGTATCCACGGAGACCTTAGTGCTAGGCAACTGCACCTCTGTTTCTATACGTGAACGGCAGATTGCAGCTTCAATACGTGTCCACGGAGACCTTAGTGCTAGGCAACTGTACCTCTGTTTCTATACGTGAACGGGAGATTGCAGCTTCGATACGTGTCCACGGAGACCTTAGTGCTAGGCAACTGCACCTCTGTTTCTATACGTGAACGTCAGATTGCAGCTTCGATACGTGTCCACGGAGACCTTAGTGCTAGGCAACTGCACCTCTGTTTCTATACGTGAACGGCAGATTGCAGCTTCGATACGTATCCACGGGGACCTTAGTGCTAGGGAACTGCACCTCTGTTTGTATACGTGAACGGCAGATTGCAGCTTCAATACGTGTACACGGAGACCTTAGTGCTAGGCAGCTGTACCTCTGTTTCTATACGTGAACGGCAGATTGCAGCTTCGATACGTGTCCACGGAGATCTTAGTGCTAGGCAGCTATACCTGTTTCTATACGTCAACGGCAGATTGCAGCTTCGATACGTGTTCACGGAGACCTTAGTGCTAGGCAACTGTACCTGTGTTTCTATACGTGTCCACGGAGACCTTAGTGCTAGACAACTGTACCTCTGTTTCTATACGTGAACGGCAGATTGCAGCTTCAATACGTGTCCACGGAGACCTTAGTGCTAGTGCTAGGCAACTATACCTCTGTTTCTATACGTGAACGGCAGATTGCAGGTTCGATACGTGTCCACGGAGATCTTAGTGCTAGGCAACTATACCTGTTTCTATACGTGAACGGCAGATTGCAGCTTCGATACGTGTCCACGGAGACCTTAGTGCTAGGCAACTGTACCTGTGTTTCTATACGTGAACGTCAGATGGCAGCTTCGATACGTGTCCACGGAGACCTTAGTGTTAGGCAACTGTACCTCTGTTTCTATACGTGAACGGCAGATTGCAGCTTCGATACGTGTCCACGGAGACCTTTCGCTTCAGGTGACAAAATAACACTAGGCACTTGTGTGCCGTGGTGTAAGCCGCAATCACGGTATTGGTAGCGTGGATCTCCTTGGGGCTCTCCTCGGAGTTACCTCAACACCACGTACATGACCTGGTTCGTCACGGGTACGCAGGTCTGCACTACCACTTCCTCGGCGTTGAGCAGGCCCAGGAGGCGATCGTACCGGTACACCAGCTAGCACGTGGACATGTTATCGCGCTGTGGTGTTGCGTGTGCGAGGTATGGAAACTCAAGGACGCAAAACATGCACGACCGAGGGTTAAAAAGCAGAACAAGTAGTGACGTGGAGCGTTGTGATTGGTGTAAATAAGACGATCTCTGATAGGTGGACAAATTGAAATAACGTGATGTGATAGGCGAAAATAAAATCAAAGGTGATTGGATGAAAAATGACGAGAAGGAATTAGCGGTGAATTTGTGAACTAAGATGGCGAAGATTTTTTTTTTTTTTAAAAAAAAAGGATAATATAAGTACGGCAACTGTAACGGTTTACGGCAAACGTGCGCCGCGCAATGCGTCACGCCGGGCATCTTGCTCAATATGATTTTTGTTTTATTGCCCGGGCGTGACGCATTGCGCGGCGCGCGTTTGCCGTAAACCGTTACAGTTGCCGTACTTATATTATCCTTTTTTTTTAAAAAAAAAATCTTCGCCATCTTAGTTCACAAATTCACCGCTAATTCCTTCTCGTCATTTTTCATCCAATCACCTTTGATTTTATTTTCGCCTATCACATCACGTTATTTCAATTTGTCCACCTATCAGAGATCGTCTTATTTACACCAATCACAACGCTCCACGTCACTACTTGTTCTGCTTTTTAACCCTCGGTCGTGCATGTTTTGCGTCCTTGAGTTTCCATACCTCGCACACGCAACACCACAGCGCGATAACATGTCCACGTGCTAGCTGGTGTACCGGTACGATCGCCTCCTGGGCCTGCTCAACGCCGAGGAAGTGGTAGTGCAGACCTGCGTACCCGTGACGAACCAGGTCATGTACGTGGTGTTGAGGTAACTCCGAGGAGAGCCCCAAGGAGATCCACGCTACCAATACCGTGATTGCGGCTTACACCACGGCACACAAGTGCCTAGTGTTATTTTGTCACCTGAAGCGAAAGGTCTCCGTGGACACGTATCGAAGCTGCAATCTGCCGTTCACGTATAGAAACAGAGGTACAGTTGCCTAACACTAAGGTCTCCGTGGACACGTATCGAAGCTGCCATCTGACGTTCACGTATAGAAACACAGGTACAGTTGCCTAGCACTAAGGTCTCCGTGGACACGTATCGAAGCTGCAATCTGCCGTTCACGTATAGAAACAGGTATAGTTGCCTAGCACTAAGATCTCCGTGGACACGTATCGAACCTGCAATCTGCCGTTCACGTATAGAAACAGAGGTATAGTTGCCTAGCACTAGCACTAAGGTCTCCGTGGACACGTATTGAAGCTGCAATCTGCCGTTCACGTATAGAAACAGAGGTACAGTTGTCTAGCACTAAGGTCTCCGTGGACACGTATAGAAACACAGGTACAGTTGCCTAGCACTAAGGTCTCCGTGAACACGTATCGAAGCTGCAATCTGCCGTTGACGTATAGAAACAGGTATAGCTGCCTAGCACTAAGATCTCCGTGGACACGTATCGAAGCTGCAATCTGCCGTTCACGTATAGAAACAGAGGTACAGCTGCCTAGCACTAAGGTCTCCGTGTACACGTATTGAAGCTGCAATCTGCCGTTCACGTATACAAACAGAGGTGCAGTTCCCTAGCACTAAGGTCCCCGTGGATACGTATCGAAGCTGCAATCTGCCGTTCACGTATAGAAACAGAGGTGCAGTTGCCTAGCACTAAGGTCTCCGTGGACACGTATCGAAGCTGCAATCTGACGTTCACGTATAGAAACAGAGGTGCAGTTGCCTAGCACTAAGGTCTCCGTGGACACGTATCGAAGCTGCAATCTCCCGTTCACGTATAGAAACAGAGGTACAGTTGCCTAGCACTAAGGTCTCCGTGGACACGTATTGAAGCTGCAATCTGCCGTTCACGTATAGAAACAGAGGTGCAGTTGCCTAGCACTAAGGTCTCCGTGGATACGTATCGAAGCTGCAATCTGCCGTTCACGTATAGAAACAGAGGTGCAGTTGCCTAGCACTAAGGTCTCCGTGGACACGTATCGAAGCTGCAATCTGCCGTTCACGTATAGAAACAGAGGTACAGTTGCCTAGCACTAAGGTCTCCGTGGACACGTATCGAAGCTGCAATCTGCCGTTCACGTATAGAAACAGAGGTACAGTTGCCTAGCACTAAGGTCTCCGTGGACACGTATCGAAGCTGCAATCTGCCGTTCACGTATAGAAACAGAGGTGCAGTTGCCTAGCGCTAAGGTCTCCGTGGACACGTATCGAAGCTGCAATCTGCCGTTCACGTATAGAAACAGAGGTGCAGTTGCCTAGCACTAAGGTCTCCGTGGACACGTATCGAAGCTGCAATCTGCCGTTCACGTATAGAAACAGAGGTACAGTTGCCTAGCACTAAGGTCTCCGTGGACACGTATCGAAGCTGCAATCTGCCGTTCACGTATAGAAACAGAGGTACAGTTGCCTAGCACTAAGGTCTCCGTGGACACGTATCGAAGCTGCCATCTGACGTTCACGTATAGAAACACAGGTACAGTTGCTGACTTTTTAAAAACTCAATATTCTTGGTATATAGAGGCTTATTATGAGGTGATACATCCATTTATATGAATTTTCACGATCCACCACTGCACGATTTCTACCATCGCCAATAAAAATGCATTTAAAAGATTTTACCGCTGACGTACATCCGCTCTCAGGCTCTTTTTACACATAGATCAGCCACACACGTTTTCTGTACGTAAGGCTGCACATGGGAAATGACTGTTTGCAGACTTCAGTTATTCCTGATGTTATTAGTGCAAATATTAAAACTGAGTATTGTGTGTAGTGCTTTTGTGTTGTGCCAGTGCATACGTGTTATGTAAAATGTAAAGAATTAAATAAAAATCAGCAGATACTTCCTTTCTAAGGAGTAACACCAACTGTTGAATATAGATTCTCAAAGTGCTACGTTCGTACGACCTCTACCCTCTATATCTTATAGGTGAGTACGAAAGTATGTAGATCGCGTTAAAATACACAACTTATGTCATATACATCTTTATTGTTGAGTGAACCGTTTTCGAGATATTGCTTGTTATTTACTTAAATTTTCCAATAGTTATTTTCTCAAATGGGAATTCGTTATTCATTTTTTTTTTTTGTCTTTGATATGCAAAGAGTATTAATCTGTGGCAAAAAGAATGGTACTGCACATAGCAACCAGCTATTAAGAGATATGTATGTGCTTAAAGGCTACTGTTTTTCTATATTCCCCTTGTAAATATATTTTCCCTACATCTACAACAAAATTAGCAATAAAACAGAGTTTGCAAATGTTTATCTCGATTAACATGAACTAGATGGGGAATAAGCGTTTGTAAAAATACTTTGTACAAGAGATGAGAAAAGTCATGTGAGTGTTACACATCAGATTTTTTTTTTATGTGTTTCAGTGGGTGAATAATAATTAGTTTTGTTGGTATCGTTATCACAGTACTGTTTCACTTGTGAAATCCCGTTCTCTTTGTATTAAAAAAAATGGCTCTAACGATTTTGATGAAAAATATCGTATGTTTAATATAATGTCGTGAGAAATGAAATGTATATCTCGAATTTTCTGGGAATGTCTCCAAAAGTATTCTTCATTGTGAACGTCTTTTTCATAACCGAAAAACCGTAAGAGATAGACAAAATTTTACTACACAAAAAATGTAGATCGCGTTAAAATACACATCTTATGTAATATATATTTTTGTTGTTGAGTGAACCGTTTTCGAGATATTGTTTGTTAATTTTCCAATATTTATTTTCTCAAATGGGACTTCGTTATTCATTTTTTTTTTGTCTTTGATATGCAAACAGTATTAATCTGTGGCAAAAAGAATGGTGTTGCACATAGCAACCAGCTATTAAGAGATATGTATGTGCTTAAAGGCTACTGTTTTTCTATATTCCCCTTGTAAATATATTTTCCCCTACATCTACAAGAAAATTAGCAATAAAATAGAGTTTGCAAATGTTTATCTCGATTAACATGAACTAGATGGAGCATAAGCGTTTGTAAAAATACTTTGTACAAGAGTAGAGAACGTCATGTGAGTGTTACACATCAGATTTTTTTTTTATACAAGAAAATTAGCAATAAAATAGATTTTGCAAATGTTTATCTCGATTAACATGAACTAGATGGGGAATAAGCGTTTGTAAAAATACTTTGTACAAGAGTTGAGAAAATCATGTGAGTGTTACACATCAGATTTTTTGTTTGTTTCAGTGGTATCGTTATCACAGTACTGTTTCACTTGTGAAATCCCGTTCTCTTTGTATTAAAAAATGGCTCTAACGATTTTGATGAAAATATCATATATTTAAGATAATGTCGAGAGAAATGAAATGTATATCTCGAATTTTCTGGGAATGTCTCCAAAAGAATTCTTCATTGTGAACGACTTTTTCATAACTGATAAACCGTAAGAGATAGACAAAAGTTTGCTACACAAAAAATGTAGATCGCGTTAAAATACACAACTTATGCCATATACATTTATTTTGTTGAGTGAACCGTTTTTCGAGATATTGCTTGTTATTTGCTTTAAATTTTCCAATACTTATACTTTTTCTCAAATGCGTTATTCATTTTTACTTTCTCTACTACGTATAGTAAGTAGGGGAAGTATTGCATTCCACCCAAAAATTCGATACCGAGATTTCACTGGAAATACATGTTTTGAGAATCACTGAATCCAGAAAAAAAAAAGCATTTTTGGAAACATGTCCGTGTGTGTGTCTGTCTGTGTGTCTGTGTGTCTGTGTGTCTGTCTGTCTGTGCGTCTGTGTGTCTGTGAACAGCATAACTCAAAAACGAACAGTCGGATAAACACCAAACTTGGTATTTAGGTTCAGTATGCATAACTGGTAAACCATAAGAGATAGCCAAAATTTTACTACACAAAAAATGTAGATCGCGTTAAAATACACAATTTATGTCATATACATTTTTTTTTAGTTGAGTGAACCATTTTCCTTAAATTTTCCAATACTTATACTTTTTCTCAAATGCGTTATTCATTTTTACTTTCTCTACTACGTATAGTAAGTAGGGGAAGTATTGCATTCCACCCAAAAATTCGTTACCGAGATTTCACTGGAAATACATGTTTTGAGAATCTCTGAATCCAAAAAAAAAAAGCATTTTTGTAAACATGTCCGTGTGTGTGTCTGTCTGTGTGTCTGTGTGTCTGTGAACAGCATAACTCAAAAACGAACAGTCGGATAAACACCAAACTTGGTATTTAGGTTCAGTATCTTCCAGAGATGCGACACGAAGGTTTTCAAGAAAATCCCCCCACCCCAGACTACCCTTTACATGGAACATTTTTCGAAAATTTTAATTTTCTCAAAAACGGCTCTAACGATTTTGATTAAAACATCATATGTTTAAGATATTGTCATGTCAAATAAAATGTATATCTCGAATTTTCTGGGAATGTCTCCAAAAATATTCTTCATTGTGAACGACTTTTTTGCATAACTGGTAAACCATAAGAGATAGACAAAATTTTACTACACAAAAAATGTAGATCGCGTTAAAATACACAACTTATGTCATATACGTTTCTTTTGTTGAGTGAACCGTTTTCGAGATATTGCTTGTTATTTCCTTAAATTTTCCAATACTTATACTTTTTCTCAAATTCGTTTATTCATTTTTTTTATGTCCTGAACATGCAAACAGAATGGAATTCGCCACATAGCAACCAGCGTTAAAATATTTGACTATCGCTTAAAAGCTACCAATTAGATTGTACAAGAGTAGAGAAAGTTATGTGAATGTAACAAATCAGTTTTTTTTATACGCTACTATTTTAGTGTGTGTGTGTGTGTGTGTGTGTGTGTGTGTGTGCGCGCGCGCGAGTACGTGCCTAGGAACCGTGCGCCACAAGCCAAAACGACGACGTTATAGAAAAACTTTATCAATTGCCTACCGGCCAGGGACAACCGCTAAAAAACCTGAAAAAAGCTCTAAGAGTATTCTAACGCTTACCGATCTGGAAAACCCTTGAAAACAAGATAGTACACTTTTGAGATATTGCTTGTTATTTCCTTAAATTTTTCAATACTTTTTTACTTTCTCTACTACGTATAGTAAGTAGGGGAAGTATTGCATTCCGCCCAAAAATTCGATACCGAGATTTCACCGGAAATACACGTTTTGAGACCTCCTGAATCAAAAAAAAAAAAAAAAAAAAAAAAAGCATTTTTGGAAACATGTCCGTGTGTGTGTGCCTGTCTGTGTGTCTGTCTGTCTCTCTGTGTGTGTGTGTGTGTGTGTGTGTGTGCGCGCCAGTACGTGCCTAGTATCCGTGCGCCGACAAGGTAAAACTTCATCATTTGCCTACCGGGCAGGGACAACCGCTAAAAACCTGAGAAAACCTCCAAAATTAGAAACGCCTTCGTCAACCAGTACAGAAAACGCCTACCAACCAGGGAAAACCTATGAAAAAGCAGAAAGAGCTTGCATTTGTTTACCATCCGCAGAAAACTCCCAAAAAAAAAAAAAAAAAAAAAAAACTAGTCATTTTAAAAAAAAAAAAGGAAAAAGACGAATAATATAAGTATGGTAGAAACAGCTTGCATTCGTCTACCAACCAGAGAAAACCCCCGAAACACTAGTTATTTAAAATTGCTGATGAGTTCTGGATAGGCTTTTGCAAATGTTGTTGGTAGCAAAACTTGCCTTTTCCATCACCTCCAACATACCCCACTCCCACACCTTTTTTTCTTTCCACCAATCATAATCTCTCTTATTCTCGCCAATCAGCAACTTTCATTTGTTCCTTTCCACCAATAACATCACTTCTTATTCCCACCAATGACAACTTCACACGTCACTTTCTGTTATACTTTTTATCCCTCGTTCGCCATCTTTCCCCCTCTTTCAGACCCCAACCGCCGCACAGTCAACACCTCGCCGCTCCTTAACCTCAACTTCGTGCCTCCGCCATCTTATTTAGTTCACATTTTTACCACCGCGCCTCTCATCTCTCAACCAGATTGCCTGCAAGAACAGATCTCGTTCATTCGCACCTCGACGGTTGCCTCGGCAGCAGCTACTGCCAACACCTACGTCGTACACGTTTTTGACCGCTTTCGACCGGCTTGAGAACCCTGCTCCTACGTACGCTAGCGACCATCACGATGGTCCAGTACCAGGTTTTGGTATAGTTAAATTACGCCTCTGCAAAGGGTGTCTGTACCGCTTTAAAAACCTAGGTATATCAGTGCGTAGTGATGTTGGTTGATCTTAAAGCTGGTTAAGCATTTTCAAAAACAGTTTGCTTTTATTTTTCCGCCTCGCGTGCCGCGCTTTTGGTGACGCATCCACACCGGTAACAGGTAAGTAACACACGCATAATTATTTTTCGGACCTGCTTGGCGTAGGAATATATCCTTTCGTGTTTTGGTACTGTAACCTCAAACCTCCTTACCCTCCTCTTGCGTCCGCCATCTTGTTTAGTTCTCACCGCATCTCCTTGTCGCAGACCCTCCGCCATTTTTAGTTCCCGCTATTTTAACCTCAAAATCTACTCTTCTAACCTCTTGCTACCGCCATCTTCTTTTAGTTCCCATTCTCACCACCGCGTCTCCTTACCCCCACCTCTTGCGACCGCCATGTTCACCACTAACCTCCAAATTTCCTCGTCCTTAAACCTCTTGTCTCAACCACCTTGTTTAGTTCCCATTTTCGCCACCGCATCTCATATCGCCCCATCTCTCTATCCACTCAAGAAAACTACCATCCAACGTTCAAAAATTGCTGATCAGTTCACGACAGGCTTTTGCAAATCTTGTTGCTAGCAAAACTTACCTTTCCCATCACCTCCAACATACCCCATTCCTTTTTCTTTCCACCAATCATAACCTCTCTTATTCTTACCAATCAGCAACTTTCATTTGCTCCTTTCCACCAATAAAATCACTTCTTATTCCCACCAATCACAACTTCACACGTCACTTTCTGTTACACTTTTTATCCCTCGCTCCCCATCTTTTCCCTCTTTCAGTCCCGACCTCCGCACACACAACACCTCGCCGCTGCTCACATCTCCGAACCAAATTGCCGGCGAGAACAGATCTCGTTTATTCACACCTCGACGGTTGACTCGACAGCAGCTACTGCGAACACCTACGTCGTACACGTTTTTGACCGCTTTCGACCGGCTTGAGAACCCTGCTCCTACGTACGCTAGCGACCATCACGATGGTCCAGTACCAGGTTTTTGGTATAGTTAAATTACGCCTCTGCAAAGGGTGTCTGTACCGCTTTAAAAACCTAGGTATATCAGTGCGTAGTGATGTTGGTTGATCTTAAAGCTGGTTAAGCATTTTCAAAAACAGTTTGCTTTTATTTTTCCGCCTCGCGTGCCGCGCTTTTGGTGACGCATCCACACCGGTAACAGGTAAGTACCACACGCATAATTATTTTTCGGACCTGCTTGGCGTAGGAATATATCCTTTCGTGTTTTCGTACTGTAACCTCAAATCTCCTTACCCTCCTCTTGCGACCGCCATCTTGTTTAGTTCTCACCGCATCTCCTTGTCGTAGACCCTCCGCCATTTTTAGTTCCCACTATTTTAACCTCAAAATCTACTCTTCTAAAACTCTTGCTACCCCCATCTTCTTTTAGTTCCCATTCTCACCACTGCATCTCCTTACCCCCACCTCTTGCGACCGCCGTGTTCACCACTAACCTCCAAATTTCCTCGTCCTTAAACCTCTTGTCTCAACAACCTTGTCTAGTCCCCATTTTCGCCACCGCATCTCATATCGCCCCCATCTCTCTATCCACTCAAGAAAACTACCATCCGACGTTCAAAAATTGCTGATCAGTTCAAGACAGGCTTTTGCAAATCTTGCTGCTAGCAAAACTCACCTTTCCCATCACCTCCAACATACCCCACTCCCACAACTTTTTCTTTTCCACCAATCATAATCCCTCTTATTCCTACCAATCAACAACTCTCATTTGTTCCTTTCCACCAATAAAATCACTTCTTATTCCCACCAATCACAACTTCACACGTCACTTTCTGTTACACTTTTTATCCCTCGCTCCCCATCTTTACCCCTCTTTCAGTACCGACCTCCGCACAGACAACACCTCGCCACCCAGCTCCTCTCCATCACGCGACCTCCATACTCCTCCATCTCCCTTCCTCCATCTCCCACCCCAAATTAACGAACCAATCAAAAACACTCCACGTCACTTCCTCAATTCTTTCAACTCGTCCCGGATGAGCCAACCGATTTAACGATAATCCTACCGCTCAGGGCGCTTTTCAAACACACCGCCGCCGCCGTCGCACGCACCGACACTAGCGACACCAGCGCCCCTAGCGGCAGGATTATCGTTAAATCAATTGGCTCATCCGGGACTAATACTACTCAGGATGTTTCCCCTTTGCTCAAATCGTACGCGAACTCCAAAAGTCGTGGTGCGTATTAAAATCTGCTAAGAGAAGATAGGACACTGGGAGCTAAGACACCAGATGTGCAATATCCGTGATGGCGAAGGCAAAAGAAGGCTACATGGTACAAAGCGAAAAAGGAACACCGAGTAATTTGAGTTTAACAATAACAGCTTTTTAACAATAAATTTAGTTTTATTTATGAGCACTCTTTTAACTGCTATTCTTCGCGTCCCATTCTATATTGAGCGTGAAAGACCGGAAATTTTACTCAGCGTCGTCTTTATCTGGTTTGAGGTTCTTTTACGTGCCGTAAATCTACGACACTGGAATACCGGCTTTACTTCCGTTAGGAAGGAAGCCAATCTAAGGATTTTACACCGAAAAAAATCCATCGTCTTCCGCAGGGTTTGAATCCGCCACCTCGGGAAGTAGATGCTAGCATTGTAACACTAGACCACGGAGAACGGCTCTTACATGGTAGTAGTAAGCGCAAGGGACTAGTATCAAACCCCATCGCCAATCAGAAGCGTCACACTTCCATGTGCATAAATACGTGGTTCCGTTGGAAGATCTAAGCACACTGGAATGAAACCAGAATGTGAAAGTGTCCTGCTGGCGAAACCTAGACTCCTGTAAACATAAAATACGGAAGATTGCGTCTATTAAATAACCTTAGTTCTGCCGTATGTACAGGATTATCATACATTTTGTAACTTAAACCGGGATACATTGTCAAAACGACGAATTTGATATCGAATTACAAAGCACTAAGGAGGGAAAAGAACTCACTGATACTATTCTCTATGAACCCATAATTCATGATTATAATCATACTATCTACAGCTGCTACTAATAGATATACTATAACATTTCACAGGCAAATAATTTACATTTATAGTACAGAATTTATTGCACACTAACAATTATTATACCTCTGCGCTATTTGGGACAACCAGACAACTAGAAACTTCTGTATTTTTCATACCACTCATTCTTATCAGATTTTTTTTACTGCTTTCAAAATGATTTTTGCAAAAACATATAAAATTCTGAGCATGTCATGTTAAAATTATAATGGCATTGCAAAATACTTTCTATTGTGCTCAACTTTAATCTATTTCTTTCCTCCGTCCACTGTTCTGCCATCAAAGAAAATACGCGCTTACGGTTTGCATTATATCCAGGCACAGAGAAAACATACTGACAAATTTTCAACAATTGTGAATATTACTCTGGGTGTTTTTCAGTTTCAAAAAGGATCACCCACTTGTCTTGAGCACTTCTGCTTTTCAGTTCATCTGCAGCTGTACTCAGATTTGTACTCACAAAAGTTTTTAAACAAACAAACTGATCAAATCTTCAGTTTTTTAAAACTGCACTTTTTTGCTGCTAAAGTATACCAATGTGTTTTGCACATCACTCCACTTGACAGGTGCGTTTAAGGATATCCACTTGAAATCGTCCACATTCTCCATTAATGAAGACTACTTCTGAAGATATTTGAAGGACGTGTTGAGAAAAACAGCTGTTTCAGTATTAAATTTACGAACCAAATGTTCACTCACTTCATCCTTTGATAGTATTTGTTTGACTTTTGTTCCCACAAAATGTAATTTCCGTTCATACTATTTAATGTTTGTGCCAAATCCACCCTCCCAGGAGAAATATACATTACGCGACGGGCATGTATCAAAGGAACGCTGCCGAATGTGGCAAAAAGTGCAACGATCAACGTAGTAGTTCTTTAACCAGTTCGCTACAAGAAGAAGAAGAACCAGCACAAGTTTGGACTCACGTAGTGGGTCACGCCACGAGACTCGTCGACTGCGCAGCCGCAGAAGCACTCTCAATCTCCTCGAACGTGACGGCTGGGAGGACGAACCAGTCTGTCTTCATCGAGGGAAACAAGCAGGATCACGTCAGATAGAGGCATTCGGCACGGTATACAAAATTCTCTTTCGGCTAAATATATTTAAAATTCTTTTTTGGTAATTGGGCAGCGGTAAAGAGTTATCGTCGGGTAGAGATATTTATTTTTGGCGTTTAACTATAAAGCTTTAAATGTGAGAGCAGGAAGCAAATTGTAAAAATTGTAATCGAATAATAATGTTGAAACTGTAAACTCTAAAATAAAATAGGGAATGATGATTGTAATCATTTGTGTGATATTGATGTTGAGTTATTAAAGTAAAGAATACGGTTGTTAATTATTTTATGAATATATCTTCAAGCCATTATTCCTTGTATAATCCAGGTAATCTTGGGTCAAAGTAATCGCTTCATGTTGAAGAAGTTGTTTTGTTGGAGTTGTTTATTTTGCATCACGTATGGACGTCAATTTGAAGTAGAATTGTTCTTTACGTTGTTTGCTGCTACGTATGAAAAATTGATTTGAAGTAGGAGTATTAAAGTAGTATTATATTTCAACTGTTGGGGAACCGAACTTGTAGTAGTTGCAACCGCACGTATGTTAAACAGTTTCGGTAGCCTTCGCCCCAAATGTACTTTCAGGTGGCCTTTGCCCCAAGTTTAAAAAAATATTAACTTTGTAATTTGACTGTATCTTTAGATATTATATTTATGTTTGCCTCGGCTGCGTCAGTATTATTGTTAGAGACACTTTTCTCTTAGGCAGGGCGTGGTGCAACAAGAATGTAGGCTTACACAGATTTTAAGTTTTAATTCACTCCTTTTTATTAATCCTTGATAAAAATTAAATAACACTTCACTGATATAGAGAACTGTGAGATTCTTTAATTAATTACTTATACTTTTTAACACGTAAACTTATTTTTCGTCTCACACGAATACGTAATTAATTTCTCGAGGACACATCTCGCATCCGGTTACTATCACGGTCTGCAGGCAACTGACTTGATTTCAACCGTTTAAACTTGTAAATTTCTGTATTTCAAGTCTCTGATTGGCTAATCCTAGTCCAATAGAATACCTGCATTGAACTAAAGTTTTTTTCTGGTTGTTGATTGGCTATTGTTGCTCTGATAATGACTAGTAGTATTTAAACTTCCTTACTCATTATTGCCTCAAGGTTACCTCATTGTTAGCAACTTTAAACCTATTATTCTCACAGCTCCTACATTATTAAATTACGTAATGCATTCACATAACATTATTACACATGGATACAATAATATAATCATATACAATGACTTGCATACATTTTACAAGTTATTACATACATATTGCTTCGAGGCGGGCTGTTATTGAATTTATATTTTATATAATTAGACTGAAATTATTTAAGTGTTAAAAATACTGCGTCAATGTTTCATCCCGCACTGACTTTACTTCAATCACAGACACACTTGAACCTTGCACTATATTGATTTGTTTTTTGAAAACTGCAAACCGGTTAGGAAGAAACCAGAAGTAAGGTGCACTTAGTGGGTCGGAAAAAAAATTAACAGGATCTTTGGTGGTTTTCCTGCTGTAAAAAGGTAAGACTCAAGGGCTTCCCAAAGATGTAAAATAGACTCTACTGCTGGCATGAGGGACACCCATCTCGTTTTTGAAAGCGACTGAATAGTTTTGTAGGTTGTGCTGACAAAATCACAAAACGTTTTTAGTTTTCAGTCCGAATGGTGTAGATGAAGAAGTAGTTAAAGATATTTACCGCAACAGATTCAACATCAACAGATAGACAATCTGCTGCGTACTAGTGTTATGGTAAAAGATGAGTAGGGCATCCTATGCCTTCTATGTCCTTACCGATTTCCACTTTCAGCTTACGGAAAATTTTATTGGTTCCATTGCGCATTACTCCCCCATTGTTAGTATTGTGTTGTCTCCATACAGCCCTATATGCTTTTGTAGTGGGATATTTAATTGTTTAATTGTGTTTACACAATGGTATGTTGCACTTTCAGCTGTTTTCATGTTACAGTGCATCTACTTTTGTCACTCTTCTTGTGATTACATCTTTTGCAGTGAAATACTACACAACCAGCGGAAAAACTTGTTCTGCTCTGTAATTACTTGCAACAGTGGCAATTCCATAAAAGGATGTCTCTCGCAAGTCAGTTACACAAAACGAAATTATATGAGGTATAAGAATATGTTTCACTACTGCAGTTGCTTTGGCGCGGGCTGGGGACTGCTTAGAAGCAATTTTCGAATCACAGTAAATAAGACGGTGTAGCTTATTACTGCAATCTAATGAACTAAACGAGTAGTGGTGTTTTATCACTTTATAGACCATCGTTAATTCCGTGGCCGTAACAACAAGATTTTCTTCCTTCTGTACCTTTTGACAAAAAAAATCTGTCATTTAGTTTGAAGATGATGCTATGTGCAGGCCTGACTTATGCTTTATCGCTTTAATGTGATTGTGTATGTCCAATTTTACTCCATGTCTCACGTAAATATAACAGTTGCACACAGAACAATGTGATTTATAATTTCTCGTTTTCTTATAAATGTCCACTGTTTGAGTAGTCATCCAGAAACCAGCACTTTCTTCCGGCATGTTAACAACTTTAGCTCTCGTATCTCACTTCACTGAATACTTGTAAAATGGATACCCTTCTTTAGTTCTTTACATTGCAGCAGATGAACAGACGACTAATACACAGAATGGCGACTCATTGTCAGTGAGGAATGGTTGCGTCAGGTTTGCCAATTTTCAAATGTAAATAATTTCATACATTTCGAACGCTTTAAATCCAAACAACTATTTACAGAGGGAATTACATTAGATTGACTCAGTAGATTACATATACTTGCATAATTACTATAAAATACCTGTAAAGTAGAACTATTTCTAAAAACCGGAACATTTGACCGCCCCGCGCAAATCTATCGAGACACCGGGACAATAGGTCAAAAAAATCGTGACAATCCTGGAAAATCAGGACCTACGGCAACTCAGCGTATGTGTTCTAATACCATATGAATTAGAATGCATAATGAATACTTGAAATAAATGGAAGACGGTACACAGTTAATAATTTACCATTGGTTACTGATGGGTGTCGATTCAAATTGCCCATTATAGTGCGGGTGCGTCTACGATTTTTGGGAGCAGAATATTGCAGTAGCGTAGGATCCTCCGGTGAAACCCTATCAAGCTTACTAGAAACTCAAGATATGGTGCCTGAAATAGTTTTCAAGTTGGAAAGGTGGAGTAGAACTCCACTGAACGCCTTTGCTCCCTCTAGAATCGTGGGAACAAGATCTACGAGGAGGTGAACGAAACTGTTCATAATAGTTAAGCTGGTGAAGGTATGAGAGTCTTTCAAAATTCCAGCTCGCTTCGGCTGAGTTTCGTATTTACGCATTTAGAGTCCAATGACGACAATTATGGTTATAACTTTAGGTCTGGCTGTATCCAAGAAAGACATCTCTGGTGTGCACGGAGTGACAGTTGTGGCGAAGGGGCATGTCTGTGTATTCATACAGTGCTTTGTTACCGTGTGGACATCACTGAACTATGCGTACATACCAATTTTCAATACAGAAGGCTGACGAGAAAGATGCTATTTAGGGGCTTCATTGAGACAGCCTTTATTTTACTCGCAACTCTTGAATTACATTTTCACCCAACAAAAGACTATTCGCAAGTAATAGCGGCATGGGCGCCGCGATAGTTAACATAGCAGGGAGAGAATAAATAAACTTCGTCAATTACATCCTTGCCATCGTTGACACATAAGGAGGGAAGATTTTAGAATGTATAGTGTGACCAAAGATTTCGCACTGAAAACAACACGTAAGTATGTCGTCTAATGTATGGTTGAAAATTTATAACATCGTAACCCGTCCTATCTTATCAGAGAGATGTAGCAGATCAAAAGTGAGGAAAAGAGCACGGGTAGACACCTGGACACTATCGATCTTTGCTCAGACATTATAAACTGATGCTATTGCTATTCCGATAGATAAGCCTAAATCTCTTCCTCTGTATAATCCAACAGTTGGGTGGTGATCACAACCTTCGAAGAGCTTAGGATGCAATGTTTCTCGACAAATACAGGATATCTGTGAACAATTTTGGCTTTGAGCAACTTATATTGGGCGATATTGTGTGTCTCAACAATAACTGAGCCATCTCAAAGACCTCTACAGGATTTCAAAGGGTCGACTACCTGATCAATATCCGAATGAATAAAGAATGGCTTGACTTGCAGAGATTGAGACTCTTCAAATCTGTTAATTATTAGGGAACAGCAGATGACATTACTTTTACCTCTGGTTCACCCTGATCTATATTATGACTTAAATACGGGCATTTAATTTCGTCCACCAGTGCTCTCCTCCCACCACGCAGACACACAAGAAGTCATCTGGGATTGCAAGCATACGCAGGGAATATAGTGGGCTCGCCGTCCCATCCACCCTGGAGTTCAGTTCAAAAACGTAGTTCTGGCCGAAGGACTAGGGGAGATTTAGTCCGCCTTCCGTTTAGTAGGAATAAAGAAGCCAAATCATATGTTGATAGATGTTAGGAAACGCCCACCCAGGAAAAAGTCGTGGATAAAACCAGGCTCTAGTACATCACCCTCAATCGGCTCAGTTAAAGAGCGTCCATAAATAAAACTCAATTTCAATTTCAGCTCATCCCTTTCCCATGACACAGGTCTCTGAGTACGACTACATATGGTTCATCGTTCTAACTAGCTCCCTCACTAAAAAGTGGAATCCACAACGAGGAAATTAGGGTCCAAAGTGATATTAAATTAATTAAATTGTCTTTTATTTATGGAATCTCTATAACTACGGTGGTTCTTGCCGTTACATTTTATACTGGGCGTAAAATACCGAAAATTTTGCTCAGAGACCCTTTATTAGGCTTTAGGTTCTTTTACGTGCCGTAAATCTACGACATGGGACTACCGGTTTCACTTACCCTCCGAAGAATGCCATGCTAATGATTTTACGCCCGAAAAAAATCCAACGCCCTCCGCCGGGTTTGATCCTGCGACCTCGGGAATTACAGGCTACCACTGTACCTCTAGAGCACGGAGGAACCAAAAGTGTTATTGTTTACCATATAAGTACTTATGGAAGTGCTCCAGAGTATTCGCTAGTACTAAAATTTCACGCCTTGTATATAGTTTTGCTAAAATAAGCTACTAACCGCTTCTGCCCGTCCTGAACCTGCAACGGTACACCTCTAAACGGTTATCGCTGGCATCTACAATGAACTTCGGCTCTACATAATATGGGTGGTCAATGTCATTAAGGCACAGGTTGGTGAACAGGAGCTCGGCGGTTAAAATCCACCCAGGAACCCTTACAGAGGTTTTTGTTAGGTTTTCCTCAGTCCTCTAAATGGTAAATGACGGGGAAGTATCCTACAACTAGGTCTGGGGCGTTTTCTTGCCTCGTTTTCTTTTCCAATCATAATTTTCTCTATCGCCTGTGGTGCCGTATGTAGTAAGTGCGATCGTTAAACGTATTCAAAAAAGTAAAATAGTCCACGGCAGGCAGTTGGAGTCCAAAAGTCAGCACACTGCAAAGGGAATGTTGCTCGTCCTATTTTCCACTCCGGGCCGATGAGCGGCTTCTCGGTGCTAGAGAAGTTTCTGATGAATCGGTGATAATATCTGCAGGTTCCCAGAAATATGCTACCCGAATCTCTTACCACACGTACGTTCTTCGTGTCTGTGGTCAAGTCGATGAAAATACGTAGCTCAAGCAGTTGACTTCCTTGCACAGGACCTGGAAATGCTTGACGTCCGGTTTCATATTGGTTATTGTACTGCTCTGAATACCTCGTACATGTACAGGTCTTCAAATAGACATCTAAAGACTTGCCATTGACGATACCGTGCAAATATAGCAGGAAGAAGTATTCAGCCCTCATCACTGATACCATTAAGCATTCGAAGGTGTGCTGCAGAGGCTGAAGGATATAAGTGTAAGATGCAAGACACTGGTCTGTATAGAATGTTGCCATGCACTGTCAGAATGATTTAGTATCATTTGCCAGTATTCTAGCTTCAGGACTAAGGTAGGGACACTTGGTACTGAACAGATCGTTCAGTATACTGTCGATCCGGAATGAGGATAAACAGCCTTCCTGATGAAAGCTTTCAGCTGTCCGTAGTGTAGGTAGGAATGTAGTTCTCTAGGCTTTTTTGCAGTAGAACTATAGGGAAGAACTAAGAGTCCAGACCCATCAAGGGTTCCCCTAGATCCCATATCCTCCTGAATGCCCCGCAAATCCGTTTACTTTGAATAGGATGCATCCATATGCTCATATACGTCGGGTTCTCGGGTGTCAATGTGGTCTGCGTGGTAGTCCACGCGTAGTTAATCTTTCTTTGAAATAATCTTCAAAATGATGATTACACCTTCAGTAAAAAAATGGGGAAAGAAACAGTGACACATCATCTAAGGTAAAATTAACCTCTAAATGCATATGTTTCTAGAGTTTTTATCCAATTATGCGTTATGCTTCATAAGCAGATGTTTAAAATAGGATTAAATAATAAACGACAGCAAGACTATTACTAGTGTATGAAAAAATTAATGACAGGACAGAAAAATTATTTTAAAAATATTACAAGACTGGAACTGAAACCTCCCCGTCCCTTAAACACTAACCTACCTCATGCATATTAATTAGGTACATGAATTTATCACTTACCTGGATACTATTTGGCCTATAAGTCTGTTAAGATTGGTGTATGTAGGTCTGTCAATGTTGAGATTCCTTCTGCAAATTTCATAAATCGCCTGGTTGTCCACTATAAATGCTACTTCACAGTGTTCCAGAGTAGGATGGGTGTACAGAATGGCATTATACGGTTCAACCACAGCTGTTGACACCTAGTTTAACAGCAATGTGTTATCTTGAGTAAGTATCTTCCTATAGTGTGCTATAGTCAGCTTGACGCCCTATGGGTTTACACATTCTGATTACAAGCTTTTAGGATTTTAAGAGGATTTGAGTAGGTGACGTTTTGAATAAGAGCCCATGTCTAAAGAAATTACTGTTTACATGCTACTGGCACCACAATTTCAAATCAAGAGTTCAGCTCTCCCGCCTACGTTGAGTGAAACAATCATTACAACTGATTCTCAACTTTACATACACCATAATCTCACTTTGTGCATATTTTAGATAATCTTAACTCAATGGAAAAATATGGATAGGTAAATCTAGCCCAGCTGCATGGCCTCCGTTATTATCATATTTAGTTCCAATCTTCTTATTCCTTTGAGGGATATAGGACTTCCATAGAACACAGGAAAATATGCTGTCATGAATTTGGTTGCTGTATAAAAAGTCAGCAGGCATCAGGTACGACTAAGTGAGTGTACCAGAGCATTATTCTTTGGTACAGTGTATGTTGCCGCTACAAACCATTTATTGCAAGGTTGTTAGGTGCTATGGGGAGAAGTAAAAATGAATTTATTTCGGAAAGTGATTAATGTAATAAAACCAAAACTCCTTGCTTAATATTCAACATTGTTTCTAAGTTAGCAAACATTGATTCATTAATGGCTTCATTAACTGAGACACCACTAGTTATTATCAAACCTTCGTCCAGTAGAAAAAGAAAACACTTTTGTTTTAATTACCATGCCTATAGCATGGCAACAGTGTGTTTCCTGACATGAGTTCACTATTTATATTGAACATTTTATTCAATTTCAGTTTATAAAATTTTAATATACACTGCACTCGTATTAAACACGATGCAGAATAACGGATTCAACTTTCACTTCTTACTTGCTTTACTTATCAATTTATTGTATAAAGACTCTTTCGTAGGCAATTGTTTGCATTGTCAGCAACAGCTTCACTGTTAGGAATATTTGACGGTGATTTCTGATTAATGCGATTAGGTCTGTGATGGTTTTTTGATAAACCTGAAGATTATCCGATTTTCGAGTTGTTTATGTATATTTTCTTCCAAACATCAGGTCCTTGGAGCTTTTATTTACAGATCCATCCAAAGAACCGGAGATGTCATTAAATTCAACAATAATCAGCTTGGAAGTTTTCCAAAAGTAGCGTTTCTCTGATGATGTGAGAATATGTTTGCTAATTATTTCCTTTACAATAAATTGCTAAGTGAACTCCGATTTTACAATTTTTCATAGTATTTAATGTCAGTGCTTATGTGGAATTCCATCATAATTTTAGACGGTACTGTGTATACAAAAAAGTAATAAAACAACTGTTGATTTATGCTGCCAAAAATGTTGGCTTTAACAAAGTTATATTTTCTCAAAACATACATATTTATTTTAGAATTTTATTCTTACTTTTCTCAGTTATAAACCGCGAGGGCAGTTTGGAAAGTGTCAATATCAAATAATAAGGATAGTTCTGAAGTACGATATTTTAGATATCACAGATGTGCTTTCATTTCTTTAGTTGCAGTAGTATTGCAATATAAACAAGTCTTTTTATCGGTAAATGGATAAAATTGAATGTTCTGTAGTGATTGTATACTCCGTATTCAAAGTTTAATGCTAATTTAAGTAATATGTCAAATTGAATCCACTTTGGAAGGCACTTCACCATCATTTTCTATGATGAAGAAATTGGCTTCGGAGTTTAAACATGGATTATCATCCACTTTTGATGACAAATATGTCCAGTTAGAGCTACAAGTGAGAAAAACGTTGCCAAAATCCACAATGACATGTGGGTCCACATTAAATGACACACGAATCAAGGTACGTGAACTTGCTAACTTTGTCAAGATCCCATTAAATTGTATCTGAAACCTCCTGCACGATCATTTGCACATGAGAAAGCTCGCAGCCGATGGGTGTGGCGTTCGTTAACCGCCGATCAGAAGCGCATACGAATGAAAGCTTCACAGGAGTGCTAGGGCATGTTCAGACCCACTCCAACCACTTTTTGCGACCTTGCATCACTATTGGATTTACTGCCATATTCTTCCACAGACGCAACAGCCACCAACAATGGGTGCAAGAGGATGAAAACACTCCATAGAAGGCCAAGGGCGTTCCTTCATCAGGAAAGTTGATGGCCACTGTTGTTTGGTATGCCCGGAATGTGGTGTTTGTAGACTATCTGAAAAAGGACAAAGCCATCAACTTAGTGTACTATGTTGATGGCTGCTTTGTTGGAGCAGTTAAAGGCTGCTATGAAGGTGAAATTCCGCATTGTTAAATAAGAACTTTTTCAGACAGAACAATACACCAACACACAGTTTTTAAATTACGACTGCAAAGTTGCGTGACCTGCGATTTGAACTGGTGCCACATGACCATATTCACCGTACTTGGCTCCTGATGACATTTCCCTCGTCCTGAATCAGAATAAATTGCTTTCTGGACAGAGATTTATCGCAAATGCAGAGATCATAATTATGGCATACAAACTTTATTTAGTAGAATTTGATAAATAATTTATGCTGAAGGTGTAAACAAGATAGTGTCATTGGTGTATAGAGTCGAATTAAAGGCCACGTGGAAATTAAGTAATAATTGGATTAAATATCTTGTGTTTTTTTTCTCAGGTGAAGAACTTTCCAAGTAACCCTCGTTTTAAGACTATTGGAATAATCTTAATGTAATTTGAATGTACG
The DNA here is from genome assembly GCA_030765065.1 of Deroplatys truncata. Taxonomy (NCBI): domain Eukaryota; kingdom Metazoa; phylum Arthropoda; class Insecta; order Mantodea; family Mantidae; genus Deroplatys; species Deroplatys truncata. The sequence goes on from CM060976.1 coordinate 33,067,468, forward strand.
ACTTCGGTTCTACTACAAATAATTTTAGTGATATGACTTGCTAATTTTCAGGGAAATCTTCTACTGACTTCAAAGGATCTATAATAAAAATCAAATGCCTCGTTTTGCTGTAAATAGTGTTTTCATATTATTGGTGATATACTGCAGATGAGTTGCCTTAACTAGAATGTGAAATATTACGAGAAGGTCAAAGTTCTCAAAGGGTTGTACACCCATGGCACAGTAATAGTAGGTAGTAGTTAAGTAGTAGTATAATATTGTGGTAATTAACGCATGCCAATTATTATGTAGCACATATGTCTTTCAAGTTATAGTCAGCTGAATAAGCTGGGCAAAGTATGTTTTGAGATGTGAACCACACATATGTATACTTAATAAGGTACTTTTTTCTCCATGACTATATTCATTGTCCTTTTCCTTGCACCTTTTCCATCTTGTGGCAGGTTGGTGTATTCCTAGAAAGAGACAGAGAGAAAGCGAGCAAGCGAGATCAAGAGAGAGAGAGAGAGAGAGAGAGAGAGAGAGAGAGAGAGAGGGCACAAGAAAGTGCAGTTTAGTTACAAAGGCAGTAAAGCATTGGCTCAATCTCATTGTCACCATGAAATCTTCACAAATAGGTAGCAGAACAGTATAAAGTTTCATGCCAGCTTAAGTGTTGTTAAGCAAAACTTAAACTCTCGTAGAATGCACTTAATGCTTTCTGTGTATAGCGTGAAGTGCAATTCGCGAACGTGTGGCGTTAGACAGATACTTCTTTGGGCACAAATGGTGTTCACTAAAATTAAAATACGTCTGATATTAGGAATGTTGAAAGTTAGTAATGTATTCACTCAATTCAACACTACTACAAATAAAAAAAAGGTTTTTTTTCAGCCGTGGCTTACACGTTTTATTCCTTTGCGATACAATTCTGACTATAGTTTTCTAGTAAAGTATTTCAAAATTACGTCCCTCTTTGGGGTAATGCAACATCTCAGAATGTATTAGTGCTGAAATGAGAAACCTGCAATTTCTTTAAATGTACTATCATATATGGGACATTCCATTTCAAACCGTCCGAAATAGTTGGAAAATCGACCTTGCATTTTTTAAACGAAACTTTTTGCATTTGGAGACAGACCCAATGCAATTCTTTATGCAAACTTTTACAATTCAGAACATCGTGGTTTTGCAATTAAAATTGTTAAAATTTATCCTATCTTCCTACAATTCCCAAATTCAAGCTGTTATGACTCTGAAACCTTTAAATCTAATTATTTAAATCGAGCTTTATTTTGATTTTTTAAACTTGCATTTCATACTGATAAGTAAACATGTTCTTATTTTGTTTTAACTGAAGAAATTGAGATTCTTTCAAGCGTAGGTGGTTTCGGATTAAGAAAAATAGTGCTATTATACCTGGTGAGTCAGCTGCCCCTATTTATTTTTGAATTTATGCAGCGTGCTAAGCGACATATTTGACTTACGCCTTTCTTGCATGCCATCTAATGGCTGATTTGCATAACACTTTATACACGGAGGATAGATAACTCAGTGCATAAGTGTTTTACAGGACAGAATGCAATCGCTATGTATGTCGATACAAAAAACATCCCACCCTAACACTGAGAGCTGCAGTAATAGTTTTAGCCAATTTCACAAACTTTTATTATTTAGCATACATTCATGCACACCTTTGAAAACACCCCTGAAGGAACAACCTATCACATGCATTCGTTGACAAAACCATTTGAAAACAAAATGGCATATCTACCAATTGGATTTAATCCGTCAGTCAACGTTGTACAGCCTTGTCAATAAGAAATGTAGTTCCAGAATTGCTCCAGACGGTACTAGGAATCTAATACGAGTAGTAAAACCGAAAGTAAAAATCTGCATCAAAAGTTATACTACTATACAGAACAGTGATGAATTCAGGGGGTGGCCCGGGTGAGAAATCCCTCCCGGAAATTAAAAATTCCCCCCCGAGAAATTCATATCTATTTGTAAATATAATATATATATATATATATATATATAACATTAAAAGTCAAAATAATGTATGCATTTAATTATCGTCTAGACTGGTGTAATGTAACAATCAGAGACCGGAAATTTGGCAGAATGCTTCTTTTAAAGAAGTTAAATCCATCTTCAATTTGAAAGTAAATATGTACGATTTGCATCATTATAATAATTGGAACGCCGCAGTTTTATGTTGCCTTTTTTATTATTATTTACTCCTTTATTATTAGAAACAACTATGAGTGTCGCCGTAAAAAGAGGCAACAGTAGGTAAGGGTTTTAATTATCGTTTGTGTTTACTTGGCTTCCAATCGGATACCTCCTTCAAAAGAGGGGGTGTTCATTTCTGTACCTTTCACTAAACCTAGAAAAGCTACTGGAAGCACGGGAAAACTAGAAAGCACGCCGTCAGAAGAACATGCAAAAGCCGTTGCACTTGAAAATTGTAAATTACAGAGATTAAACGCTCCGGTTCATGCGCAGATACTTAAATAAAATTAAAAAGAAAAAGCCAATCAATGTCTTCTTTAATTCAAAGTGTGAATTTCCCACACAACAAAATATGAACCTCTTATTCGTAAGATAGCACTAAAAAGCGGCATTAATCGTGAAAAGTGGGTTACATTTCAGAGTGAAAAGTCAACATATGTTAGCAAAATAACGGGAGAGCGAAGAAATTACGAACCGCCTTGCGCGGTGTTTTTCCACCGGGCATGTGGAAACATAATAACGCACTGCTGCTGTAAACAAGGTTACGCTGTTGACGTGGTTTTGCTCTGCAGTGTGAAGTGTAGTATTGAGTTAACGGTGATTTGATGTAGTTCAGTTATTACGAGTTATTTATTATTTGTCCTGTACTTAGTCACAACGTATATTATGGCTCAGTATATGTTTTCTACTGCACAGCTGTATTTATTTATGATTTGTATGTGTTAACTCAGTCAGCTCGCGAAGTGGAAGTACATTTGGAGAAAGATTTCCACGTGTAAAAGTTCCAGGCCATACAACAATCCATGTACTTTACAATTAATTTCAGGTCACAGGTAGTGTTCGGGCGAAGAAATCTAAAAGACGGCGTACGGTTCTTACCGAAGAAACATTAGACATCGGTCATCGTTTGGAGAATTCCCCCCAAAAATCCCTTGGGCGTCTTTCACAACAGGCAGGCATTTCTGAAGGCTCTGCGCGAAGAGTTACCAAATTTCTGAAGTTAAAATCATATAAAATAACTGTGACACATGCTCTTCAACCAAGTGATCCTGTAATTAGGTGTACATTTTGTGAATGGGGTCTCAATAGTGTACACATTGGCGAAATAGACCCATATTTAATATTTTTCACGGACGAGTCTTGGTTCCACCTTCATGGATATGTGTGTACACAAAATAATCATTATTCGAGCTCTGACAAACCTAATATTGTTCATGAAGCACCCCACCATGACGAAAAAATTGGTGTGTGGTGCGCCATGAGGGGAGAAAGAGTTATAAGGCCATTTTTTTCGAGTCAGCAATTGCCCCCCCCCTTTTTAGAGAATTAACAGACAGGAAGTGTGATTTTGCCTTTTTTCAACAAGACTCTGCAAGAGCTCATACGGCCAATATTTGCATAAGAACAACTGAAAGTGTGTTTGAGGACAGAATTATTAATAGAGATTTGTGGTCCCCTCGATACCCCTGCGATTTCTATCTCTGGAGTAACTTAAAACATAAAGTGTACAAGACAAACCCACACACCCTAGAAGAATTAAAACAAAATATCCACCAGCAAATTGCCAGCATTTCTCAACGTGGATAGTTTCCTAAAGAGGTGCCAAAAATGCATGGACAACGACGGTGGCCAGTTTCAGCATTTCCTTTCATAAAGTTGGTAAGTAAATCCTTTAAAAGTAGTTTTAAAAATGTTGTATGGTTTCATTCGCGCCTTTCTATGATAGCGGCAGACGGCAACGAGCGCGCCGAGGATGCAGACAGGAAAAACACCACGCAGCCGGTTCGTACTCTATATACTGCTTCAGAATTATTAAATTGCATTGGTGAGGTTCTAGACAATCAAGACGTAACTATCTTCCATGATAAACGCAGTTGAATCCACAAATGTTTGTAACCAAAATGAACTGTCTTGGACAGCTCGTTATGTTGCGCCGTCTCCCTCATTTGAAGTGAAGGAAAGGTTTTTATGTCTAGTTGAATTGATGAGCACTACAACTGAATTTATATTTACAGCAACTGATAGTGAACTAAAGAAACGAAAACTTTCTTACGACAAATTACATATGTTCTTTCGATGGTGCTGCTAAATTTAGTGGCTCTGTCACTGGAGTTTAATTGAGTTTTATTTATGGACGCTCTTTAACTGCTGTGGTCCTTAGCATACCATTCTATATTGCGTGTGAAAGACTGGAAATTTTGCTCAGAGGCCTCTTTATCATGCTGTTGACATCTGCTGGTTGAGCACCTATTGCACATGACATTCTATATTCCTATGCTACAAGTCCATTATGATGGCATGTGAACATATACACAAGGACGGTGGGGATTTAGCAAGTTTGGCAGAGGAATGTTACTAGAAATGATAAGTTACAATTTCATTGTAGGTTTAGTGATTTTGGACGATTCGTTAAATGCCGTATCAAACTTAAGTAAAGTTTTGCAAAAGCAATAACTCAAAATTTCACAACTCTCTGTACTTGTTTCTGGAACCCTAGACCGTTTAAGACACATCGACCGCCTTTGCGAGTGCGATGACCTAATCAGTGGCGGCTCGTGATTCGCAAGTTTGGACAGCGGGAGATGCTTTCGTATTAAGTACGCTTTACACGGTAAGTTTTATTCTACGGCTTACTGGAAAACATACGTAAACCAAAACAATCATACAAACCAAAGTATTCTGAATAGCACGTGCAAAATCCTATGCATTAGTGCAATTCAGGATAAAACTTGCAATAAAACGCATCTACGAAGGCGAACGTAAATTAAATTACATCTATTAATAATTATTGTATTATTCCTTTCAGTAGCAGGAAGCCTTTTGCAACTTATATTACACGGTGCATTCGTTAATGAATATCGGTTAAAATTTCAGTGGAGAATACGCGTGTTTATTACAAAGGATATTCTGTGCTTTGTTTTCACAAAATAAATGATTTACAAATCTTAATCACACATGCTTGCACATCGATAAACCTATGCTTCATGAACATATTTCTTCAAAATTTTAGTCCCTATCTTCTCAGGTATAATAGTATCTATTCAGACGTCAGCGCAAGAACATTTCATAAACAGAAACCTACAGTTTATTTTGCCTTATCTCGTGCCTAAATGTGAATGTGAGGGTACCAAGCAATCAACATACACATTGGAAAACGTTCAAGAGTATAAAATGAGCTGTAGAAAATTATTATGTATCTACATGCCTCTCAACAAAACAAAACAAAACAAAACTTGATTCTGCCTAAACTAACCTAATTAATATTCTTGTGTAGATGATGTCCATCACTTTCTTCTTTTGTTCAGCAAAATGGTTGAATTCAGGACCTTCTTAATATAACAAATATATGGCTAAAACATTAGCAAACGTTTTTATCCTCTTGAGAATTGGAAAACCCCTTTCACTCTATCATGTGGTTATGGGAATCGCGCAAATGATGCGTTGCTATTCACTGTTCATTAGGATTCCTTGATTAATTAAGTAACTTTAAGTGCACGCTTTACATATTTTTAACTGTTTGTACCAAAAGCATACCTTTTGCACTGATGTTACTGGTTAAGTTAAGTATTTTACACAACAGGCGCTTCCGAACCTTGTACGCAATAACACGTACATACGTGTATGAATCACAGCTCTGGTTGTGAGCGTATGCACTGTAATTATGCGAATCGCTAACAAAAGTGACTAACATAGATTATAGTACAAGGGGGATTATTCATTTTCTGCTCTGAATCGTTATAACTCTAAAATACTATACTTTAAATAATTTGTATAACAGAATTACATTTAGACAGGACTAAATACACTTTTTTCATATGGTAGCGGCAGTGAAATTGAATGACTCCACATGGAAAAGACCGCGTGGAGAAAAGACAATAGTGAAGCGCTTCGGACTCCGCCAAGTTACTATTACCTCTCTGCATCCCTCGCACGTCTCACCTATAGCAGTATCCTCAAACGCGAAGATTTCCGGACGAACTTAATGTAGTCCGAAATACACTCCGTAACGAAAACATTCGCGCTAATCCTGTGTAAGCGTTACAAAAACATTTAAAATAAAGCAAAATCTATAAACTAAACCGGGGAGTGCAGAAATTAATACTGCAATGAGATCCGATGTTAACCTTCCTTTCCTGTGTTTATTTTTTATTTACGGGGAGAGCGCCGCCCTAAGAGTCCTCCATCGACAGCCGACACTGACCATAGTGCGGAAAATGAAACAGTAAATAAAATTAAAAAATTACAACTGGACGCAAAAGAAGTTAAAAGTGTGCTGTTCATGGAAGAAAAGAAACAAACTATGCAAAATGTAAGGAAATTTGTGAAAAGCATGATTAATGAAATTGAGCAAAGGTTCAATGACAAGGCAGTGAAAGTGATAAGAACTAAGTGCATATTTTGAAATTTTTAAAACATTTCAAGAATTTAGTGATAATGATTGTAAAGAATTGTACTTGATGTTAGGACTTAAAAATTTTGATGCTGTTGTTGCAGACTTGCGTTCTTTAAAGTGTGTTGCTCGTAATAAATCCAAGGATTCATCTTCTGATGTTGCTTATTTATCTTAAGGGCCGGCATTGCCTATGAAGCACTAAGGTCACTCGCTGAACGTGTACTCTGCATTCCCATTTTCATTGCCAGTGTGGAAAGGTCATTCAGCACAATGAATAGGGTAATGACAAAATTAAGAAATAGTGTGGGTCAGAATACACTTCAAGCTTGTGTGAAAGTATCAAGAGAAGGGAATGAAGAACCTACAGAATCTTTCATTGATGATGTCATCAACAAATAACATGTCATCATCGATGCATTAATTTACTGCATATATAATTTATTGCGTGCAATAATATTATTTTAGTTATTATCATACTTTTATTTACTAACTTAGGCTATACCTACTTAGTACTTACACAGAATTTAATTAAATATCAGAGATTAAGGGAAATTTTAGAATATTAGTACCACTGTTACTTTTTTTAATATGGCATCACTAAAATTGAAGCCTATAACATTCCTCCCCCATGTCAAGCTTGATATCCCTCCCCCGGAGGAAAGTTACCGTATTCATCAAGGATATACAAGATCTGTCAGAAATTCCTATATAGACAAAATGAACTGTGCAATAAGAGTATTAGTATGAGAAACAAAATGCAGTTTTTACATAAGTGCAAAAAACATTCTGTGCCAATTGTTGTTTAAGCACTGATAGCATTTAAATAGGAGAGGATCATATATATTAAGTAAAATGGTAAGCAAGATAGTGACGTGCTTCAGGAAAACTGCAAAAACAGGTAGATGTAACAGAGATACAGAAACAGTGTACAGCAGCAGTGTCTTTCACCAAAATGTACAATCACTTACCAACAAACTGAAACATTTAGAAATAGGTGCTGTTAAAACGTGAAGTGAAACATATTATAGCAATTAGTGAACACTGGATGAAATCAGAACATATTGAACAAGTAAACATAGCTGAGTTCTAGCCGATAAATTTTGTAGAACAAAAGTTTGTATTTTTATAAGAAATGAAGTCGAATTAAAAAAATACCACATAAGCACAAATTTAGGTGAAGTATTAAATTTTCAGGTACCACAAAAACACTTGAAAAGCTTAACATCCTTGTGATAGCATTGAATAGATCACTAGAGAGTAATATGGGAAAGTTTATAAAAAAACTTAGAATACAGGTATGTTAAATATTTGCTGGTAAAAATAATTGTACAGAGATACTCAATGGTCATTTTAATATGTATTCTTAAAAAGATTAAAAAGTGAAGAATAATATGATAAGCATTATTGAAACCTCTAATTTAAAAATATACTCACCAACCAGAATCAGAAAAGCAACAGAACACTATTCACCAAATTGTAACTAATAAGAATGCTACCTATACTTCCCAGCCATTTAACACTGGTTTTAGTGATCATAATCCGCAAATTATTGAAATACATCAATAAACAAACTGCAAAGGAATTTAAAACTCTCTATAAATGCCAATATTACAATGATGAAAACATAAATTATATGAAATTTCTATTAAGCATGTTGAACTGGCTTGATGTTTATAATGTTGAAAACATTAATGGGAAATTCCAAAGTTTTATCACAACATTCTTAAACTCTTTGAAATTGCCTGGCCCATAAAAAAGGTTAAAAAATATAACTTTAAAGCATACCCTAGCAAAAGCTGGATTACACAAGCTATATTGGTATCATGCAAAAGAAAATGATGGCTGCATGAAGTACAAAAAACAAAAACACATTCTCCAGAATTCATACCCTATATAAAGTGTTATAACAGAATAGTAAACTTGGAAGAGAAAGGAAGGAGCTATTCCGCATATATAAAAAAACTCTGGAAATAAAACTAGGTGCTGTGGAATGTGGTATGAATGAAACAGGTAAAGCCTATCAGAGTCACTCAAACATTAAATGAACTCATGAATCTAAGTGTGTCTCAAATCGCCTTCAAATAGCAAACATTTTCAATAGTTATTTTGTAAATATAGCAGATAACCTACTTTAAAAGCCTCCGATAAAAGGTATAGCAATTATTCTTATAACTCTTTCATAAACTCCATTTATATTGTGATACAAATGAAGAAGAATTAATGCCTATTATAAATAAGTTAAATAGTAATAATAAACTGCAGTTATCAGTGATATCCAAGACATTGCATTAAAAATGATTGCCTATTTAATAATAAAGCCATTAACATATATATGCAATACCTCATTAACTACAGAATATTTCCTGATATTCTAAAAAGATTCAAATTCTTATTCATATAAAAGGAGACAAGGAAAATCCCCAAAAAGTACAAACCCATCTTTATGCCATCTGTATTTTCAAAAGTTATTGACAGGCTCGTGTATAATAGGATAATTTAAATTATAAATAAAAATAAAATAATATTTGACTCATGACATGGGTTCAGAAACAACTGGTCATATCTAAATGTTGCTATGAAATCAGTTGACCAGAAAAACAATGTTTTTGGAGTATTTTTAGATTTAACAAAAGCATTTGACATTGTAGGGTGTAAAACTCTTCTTAGAAAATTCTCTGTAAAAATGGTTTCCAGAATAGCAAACAAATTAATAAATTTGTATCTAAATAATAGGAAATGGATAACTGTAATCAAACACTCAAAGGATCTGGGTACAATTATGAACTATCATCCATCCTTACAAATAATAAAACTTAGAGTACCATAAGGTTTTGCATTAGGTCCACTTCTATTTATTCTACATGCAAACAATCTGAACCCTCCTGTAAAGACTAATGGAAACATCCTTTTTGCAGACGACACTAATATATTAATAAAAGAAAAAACAAAAATGAACTTCAGCTATCAGTCAACAAAGCTCTCCAAGAACTATTATCCTGGACCACTGCAAATAATTTAATAATAAATACTGAGAAAGCAATCTGCCTAAAATTTCAAAATAAATAAACAAATAAAGAACCTTATCTCATATTAAAACTAAACAACACTGAATTGCAATCAGAAGATAAAACAAAGTTTTTGGGACTATAATTTTAAATAAGCTAAAATGAAAAATACACACAAATTACCTAGCCAAAAATTTAAATTCAAGCACATATGCAATAAGAACTCTGTCATGCCACACACACACATACAAAAAAAATGGGAAATTGAACCACCAATAAAATAAACAATTCAAAAAAGAATCATCAGAATAATGACAGTGAGCAGGGTCACCCATGGGGGGGGGGGGGGAATCATGGCACAAATTGCACCATCAGGAACATTTTTAGGGGGAATTAGAAAATACTGAAGTAAATTAACACAGGTAATATAAACATATTTATTACAAGTTTTAATCAAGAACTGCAATTGCTAACTCAGTTGGTATCTTTAAGTTTGTTAATCTAAATGTGTTGCATCCCCCCCAAGAAAAGTAATCTTAATACAATTCATATAATATAGTGTAATGTGGCATATCAAATCATAATTTTTGGAAATGTATAAAAGCAACTATAACATTATAGGTAGGTAGGTATGTCATTCAGAATGTATAGCATTGTTATACTTACTATATAAGTCTATTCAGATAGATACAATAGGATACATTGAAATACAAAGTCATAAAGTACATCACCTGCCAAATAGTTTTGTTTGTAATTTTTGGTGTAAATATTATGATATTTTATTCGTTTTAACTTTCCAATTATTTGTTTAAGCTTTTAGTGTGTACTGGTATCACAGTAGGTAGGTATAGTACCTACAAGACAGCCCCTTTGTGAAGCTTTCCAGCAACACAGAGAAGGAACTAAATACATTAAATCGAGCTCTCAGATAAATTGGGGAGATGAACACCCCTGACATGCAGCAAAATAAAGAGATTCATGGAGACCATTATTCAAAAAACTAAAGCTTTTACCTTTGGCTTGCTTTTACATATTACAATTACTTTTATCTGCAAAAAGAAACAGCTCTTTCTTTCAGATAAATGACAAAATATGCAAAACCATAACACCAGGTTCTTCAAAAATATGCATACACTATTAGCAAATACAAAACTAATGGAAAATGCAGTACTTCATGCAGCCATAAAAATGTTTAATGCATTTCAAATGAGATAAAAGCTGAAGAAAAGACCAAATCTTTTAAAAGAAAAAAGCAAGCAGCATTTATAAGAGAATTATTTTTATAGTGTAAGTGAAAATCTTTGTAAACAACATGTATTATTCATTGTAAATAATGTGCATCATATTACCATTACTATTATATTGCACTAACCTGAAGTGTTGTATATCAGATTTACAAAATGTACAATACGATTAAAAAGAAAGAATAAACATACCATACAATACAATGCATTTTTTATGCTTTAGCATGTAGATATTTGCTGTAACTATTAATGATATTTATATTGGCCTCTAAAACGATACAGAATTTCAACACAATAATGCATTTTGCTCTTCCTTAAGTTGTGTCAGGCAAATAAAGCACAAATATACTAAATAGATATAGTCTATCCAATCTATCTTTCCACTCAAATGCAGGATTTCACTATTATTTGGCATGTTAAGCTGGCTGAGTCTCCATGCACTTCTGCATGCAAAGTATCTATGAGTTAAATAATACACTAAAGTAACAAAAGTGACATCAATATACCATTTGATTCTTCCACTTCACTGTTAGTAGCTTCAGAGTTAAATTTATTATTTGTGTATGGGTTACTAAAAATTCAACAATGTTTTAAAATGGATTCTGAAATAAAGAATTCAGTAATATCACTAACTCAAATGGCAAAGTAAACCTGCCTATATATCTGTCAGTGAGAATATGCAATGCATGAAATGTTATAATTACAGTATGAGCTCAGATTAGGTGAGATACTCTTAGAATAAGTCTGAGAAAACTTTTTCATGCTTTGCACTTGTAATATACACTATGTGCCACATATTTAGAAAATGTTATTTCTACCTTAAGCTCAGAAATTTTGCACACTTATGCAGCTAATGTTGGAATAAATATAGCTATATCTGAGGTTAATATGGAACCAGAAGTTCAAGTTTTTTTTACCCATTATGCACATGAATGAACACATAACAGCTTACAGTTAATGAGATTTTGAGCCCTTTATGAATTTGTCTTACTCTCTTAAAAGAAAGGTAGGCACTATCCTTTTTATTTGTTTGTTTGCATGATCAACAATGAAAGATATGGACATTCATTGTTTGAAGGCTAAGGCTGGGGAAAGAAAGGGTTGTGATTTTGCTTGTGTAGCTTGGATTTACTGAGCATGTTACAAAACATTGCAAATGACTGTGCATCATGAATGTCAAGTATGTTCAGTCTGGTGATGCAGATATGAAATATCAGAATGTTATGGAATGGACATGCAAGGACTAGCTTTCATGGAAAGGAAGTGGAGATTTCCATATGAATGCTGTCAGTGCATAATATTGACTAATGAGCTTCTATAAAGCATGCTAAAGCATTTGAAGCAGATCTGCCGAAAGCATCATCTTCTTTAATTTATCAACAGAAATATACTATGATAGTAGCTCTGGTGAAATAGGTAGGTATCATTTTATCTAACTAATCAAATGAACATCGTTCATTGCAAGTGATAAACTAAAATAGGTACCACTTAGACAGAAAACTGTGATACAAGAGTCAGTTATGCAAAAACCCTTTAGGTGCATGTGCAACATTATATTTTTAAACATCAAGATTTTTATCACTGAATTTCCTGAAAAGAATGACAGGTGCTGTAATAGTTATTTACTATTCTAGTGGATGAGTGAGATTATTATCACTGAGTGTTAGTGAAACTGAAATATCTAAGTAAGCACATCAACCACTAGGTGTAGGAAACACATGCATAGTCTTTTAGTAAAAATACATGGAAATGAGGTGTAAATTAATTAAGCTGTTAAATAAATCAGGAATTATTAAGATTTCTAAAAAGTAGGTGACAAGGCCCACTGATACAGCTAGCATCCATATTGTTAGAATAATATTGTGTATAGTAGGTCAAGTTATGTTACCCTTGACAAGACCTACTGATACTTTTGGTATTGTAACTTATTATTTTAGTAGGTCTGTCATAGTGCCATTTTTGTGCCATTATAGTGATAGGTTGTGATTTTGAACAATTTTACAATTGAAAATGGCTCTGTAAATGTATTCTGTTTGTTATGAAAAAAAAATTGAGCTTTTGACACTTAGCAGATTTTTCTAACTGTTACTGTCATTAATTATTCTGGTACTGATTTTTTTGTCATGGATTTTCATCGTGTACCTTCCATTCATTCTGTATTTTTAGTTTGAGCTCAGCAGCACCATAACACTTAATTCTTTTTCAATTGTTTTCAGCATCAGTTTAAATTCTTCCCTTTAAACCACTCCACACCATAGACTCCCATGATGCTCCTCATCACAATAGAGTTGATAGACAATTAGATTAACCCATTTAAGTGAAATCCTGCATTGTTTATCTAATTGCAATTCTAATACTAGGTACTACTTGCACTATCCTTGGTTTACTAGCATCAATAAACAAAATGAAAGCTTTAAATGTGACTCAACTATTGAAATATAACTACCCCAACCACCTACTACCAAGTCCCGCAGACAGGAGTAAAGAAACAGCTAGGGAAGTACTAGGCACAGTCATCAACTTTGTTTAATAATAGTGATAAAATAAGCAGAATAATAATGCAGTTTAAAGCTGGCAGCATGTCTCAAACAGAACATGGAAGAATATTTCAATATACAGCACAAAAGAATAAAAATTGTAAAGTATTTTACAATTTCATTAGTCTATAATATAGTATGTTTCAAGAGATGAATGAGGAGACATGTTAACTTCTTATATGTGCAGCCATACTCAATTTAAAACCTCCATTTATGTTCCATGCAAATTATTTGATTCAGTGCATTATATATCCAATTGACAGAAGAAAGTACAAGTTCAATTATAAGTTTTTTAGTAATATGTTTCTAACTGCAACTTCCACAGCTAGTATGCTGTGAGTCATGCTACTCTTTGCATTTAACTAGGCTTCCCTTCACTGTTGACAGATAACTATAAAATTGTTGGGGCTCAGCTTTTCCAAACTATTTTTTTTTTGTCTGTTCATTCTTTGTGTTCCACACCACCTTCTTTTCTAAAAGAATAAATTCCACTTTTACCCATTTCCATGCCTGCAAAATTCAACATTCCAAGTTTCTGCCTATGATTTACTGCAAAATTCCACAAAGTTTTAATGGCTGAGATTATTAATTGCCATAACAGATGAAACTTCTTGTTCATAGATGGATTTTTATATTACAGGCCTTTAGAGAGAAAAGGGAAAACTACTCTATGCATAAATGAAATAATGAATGCTGTAGTTGAATGATAAACATGGTGATAAACACCGGTGATACATGAAGTAGTGAAATGATAATTGGGAAAGGAAACTTGGGAAAGAAATATTGAAGGCCTAAGCTTAGGGCACCTTCCTGGCATTTGCCAGTTATGAGGACTGAGATAAACCTGGAAACAACCTCAGTCAAGAAGGTCAATCCTGGTGGGATTTGAACTGCAGACCTCTCGTGCATGAGTCCATGCATAAATTACCTCAGCCATCCATGTTGGTAATTCCTTAGATGCTACCCACACAAATCCTGAACTCAGAAGGACAACTTCAGTGGTTTTAGCTGTTCTTTCAGACCACAAAATTTAAAAAAAAACTGTCATAAAGGAGCAATTAAGGGAGTTCCAGCCAATTCCCAAACGAGTGAAACTCCATAAGATTCTACAATGCCTTTAATCAACATTAAATGGAGATAACTTTATGCTTTAAGTTTTGTATGAAGATCAGTAGTACCTTAATGAAATTGGGTAAATTCTGATATTTGGAATGAGAGATAATACAGGATGTATCTTTATTGGTGTCATATATTTGGGGGACGTGTTCCTGGCATCAAAACAGTAAAATAAGTTCATATGTACATGGGTCTGAAAATCAACCGTTTCGTTGTTATAGGTCAAAGAAGATGTATTCCATGAGTGAACAGATGGATATGCACTACACACATGGCCATGCAGACGGCAATGCAGCACAAGCACGTGAACTTTATGCAGAAACGTACCCTGATAGGCAGTTACCGTGTGCAAGAACATTCGCACGAATTCACCAATGCTTGAGAGAGAATGGCGCATTTGAGAGGAGTACTAGGGACATTGGGAGACCAAGAAGGTATGAGGCATTTAGCTTGAAGAACGAGTTCTTCGTGCTGTGGATGCAGACCCATCACAAAGCACAAGATGTATAGCTGTAAGGGAAAGAGTTAGCCATGTGACTATCTGGGGAATTCTGCATGAAAATCTTCTGTACCCGTATCACCTTCAACGTGTGCAAGGATTAAATGAGGCGGACTTTGAGCCAAGAAGATGTTTCTGTCAACACATGTTATAGCAGTGCACTGTATTATTCATGGATAAGGCTGGTTTTACTTGGACGGCATCTTCAATCTTCATAACACTGATAACTGGGCATTTGAAGATCCTAATGAAGTACGACAGGACAACCAACAGAGGTTCTCTCTCAACGTTTGGGGTACAGTCATTCATGCTCACCTTATTGGTCCCTATTTCTTCCCTCTGCGTCTGAATGGATAAACTTATCTCCAATTTCTCAGAAATGAGTTGCATCACTTAACTGATAATGTGCCTCTGGACATCATCCAATGAATGTGGTTTTTACATGATGGTGGTCCAGCTCATTTCAGTATGATAGTTTGTAAGTTTTTGAATGATTGATTTCCGCAAAGATGGATTGGTCGAGGGGGACCCATTGCATGGCCTGCTCGATCACCTGATTTGAATCCAATGGATTTCTTCGTCTGGAGACATTTGAAGTCCTTGGTTTATGAGACTCCTGTAGCTGATGTTGACATTTTGGGAGGATGTATCCAAACTGGATTTGACCAAATATGAAACATACCAAGAATTTTCAACAGAGTAAGCCAGAGCATAGAACACAGGCTTACTGCATGCATCGAAGCAAGAGGAAGCCACTTCGAGCAATTTTTGTAACTTTCGATCTTGTGTTGTAACTCTGAAATAAAAGCCATGTTTCATATGAACTTTTTTTTACTGTTTTCATGTCAGGAACATGTTCTCCAAATATATGACACCAATAAAGATACACCCTGTATATGCTGATTGCCATGGAGTCTGGTTTGTTAATGACACTTTTAAAAGCACGCCATTTAAGCATTCCTTACAGAGTTACAAAATCCAACACAAGGTGATGTTGAGTCAGTTTAATACTGGCCAGCCAATGCGGAAATCTCAGGAGAAAAAGTACATTGTGAACAGAGGAATTTTCAATATTGTATTTAAACTTGACGACTCTAAGGAAGAGAACAATATTCTTGGAATCTGCTTACCGCTGAACATTCTAATTAGAATAATATAAAAATAAATCCTCTAATTAGTGTACAATCACTGTAAATAAATTCTGCAACTTTCACTTATTTTATTTTCAAAAATGAGCATGTAAAAGTGAATAATTTAGAAAAAATTTGTATATAATGTGAATAAAAAGTATTTGAAAAAAACTGTTCATCGCTAAATGTGGATGTAAGAGATTTGGAAAAACCAGTATGGAAAAATGATCCACCAATAATACAAATATATATTCTTTAACATCATGTGGCAGAATCTTTGATATCTTTATTAAACGAGATTCTGCATCATTTTACCCTTAGCTGTCTATCCATGTTTACTAGTTCACAAATTAATTCAAAGCATAGGTATATAGCTACCGATGAGAATGTAGTTTTCTTTATTTTATTTCCTTGAATTTCTTCATCTTTTCATTTTGTCTTTCTCCAAGCACCTCCACACAGTTTACACTCTATTAGATGTAGAAGTTTTAGAGATGGTAGATGGACTAAATAACAATGGACCAGGAGTCCTTCAGTGCTTATACAAATTAAATTTGAATTCAGTTTATTCATTGTCATTACACCAACATATGTAGGTAGGTGAAGAAGTATTCTTCAGAGATGGATACAGATATATATTTGGTGAAGCAAATTTTTAATTATTGACTGATGTTGATTAACTACCTCAAAAGGGGTTACTGAAGTTGATATATAAAGAATATAGTAACTCAAAACACGGGCAAGCTAACTGCATAATGCAGAGATGAAATATGTGGGGCGAATTTTTGATTGGATTGCAATGTTAGAAACTTGCATGACACAGTGAAGGAAACAAAGCATATGTGCAGACCTGGTGGACCGGGTATATGCCAATGGCAATGCAAGTGATTGCTAAATTAAAGAAGAAAGCAGATCAGATGAAGCCATTCTTAACTGACATATAAACTCAACATCAAAGGAGGCTTACAGAAAGTTATTCAAGATTAATTCTTCAAGACAAACAATCCAGAGAGTCAGACAAGGGAATCTATCACTTAATCCAATAAGTTTAACAGACTCACTGGTTGTCTTGACAGATATAGAATTGACAAGGATGACAAGCAATAACTTTTTAAATTCAGTTGTGAAAGCAAATTGCAACATGTACCATTTGCATTATTTAAGAGTTTGCCTTTATTCAGTATATATTGTGACATTAAAATCAGTGCTAAAATTAATGTGCCAGCTTTATACAACCAAAAGGAACATTCAGGAACAAATTTCCATCCAGTCATACATTAGTAGAAAGAAAAGCAAGAAATATGCTCAAAGATTTATGAAATTTTAGACAAGTTGAAAAAACTGTATGGAAAACATTTAACATCATTCATTTCCACTCGTTATGAAATCAGGGTTATGAATGCTATCAGAGTAAGTGCAGCCAAGATGTGTGGCCTTGTTTCATTATTGCCAAACCTATGGAGGAAAGTAAGGTGGAATGACTTGCTGACACACACATGGCTGAAGCTTGCACTTCCTCTTCCTGGTTTTATTTCTAGTAGCAAAAATGGAATAGAATCACTAAACAACTTCCAACCAGCTTTATGTATCTTCAAGCACATCAAAGAAAATCACATCCCCTGAAAAGGATGAGGATATAGAAGACCATTATTTCCACCAAATGTGTGAACTTTTTACAATGTTCTTGCTGGGTTTCCATAAATGCAGTAGGAAAATCACATTTCTCCACATCCACATCCACATCCCTTGAAAAAATATAAAATGAAATGTCTAAAATCTGTCACAAAATTCATGACTTGGAGACAGGCAGTTCTCCAAAGAAGAAGAAGACATGAAACCAAGATACCAAGACTGAGTGGAAAGACTTAATGGCTGTTATATAGAATTCAAGGAATGTGAGGAAGAGGTCAATTTTCTTCACATCCTGATGTCATGTAATTAGTCACCTATACAGGGGTAGAGTGGACACATTTCAGAGGGATGGGGGGCTCGAGCCTTTAAGTGACCTGGAAAGGCCATACAATAAATTATCAGAATAATAGTTATGTAAATTTACATGATATATCAAACCATGCTATCCTCCACTATTCAGGTTTTAATAATTTCTTATTATAGTATAAATTATATGGAACTTTTTCACTAAAGGGAGTCCTGCCTGAGGTGAAAAACAAGAGTACATTATCATGACTCATTGGTGGGTTCAGAATTTATGTGGATGATCCTGTATGTAATTCCTGGGAATTTACTTTAAAACTTTGTGTATATGTTCATACGTCACCCATGTGTGAGCAGTATAATTCAAAAACTAAAATTTGAATAAATACCAAACTTGGTATTGAGGCTCAGCATCTTCCAACAATACAACAAGATGTTCAAGAAAATCTCCCCTACCCAAATGACCCTTTATGTGCAAACCTTTTACTTTCTCAAAAATGTCTCTAACAATTTGTATTAAAATATCATATGTTTAAGATGTTTGCATGACTAGTGAAATATATCTCTTGAATTCTCTGTGTATAGCTTGTTAAGTTCTCTTCATTATGAATACATTTTTGAATAATTTTGTAAAACTGATAAATTATAAGAGACAAGTCAAAGCTCACCACATAAAAAAATGTAAAGTT
This sequence comes from Deroplatys truncata, assembly GCA_030765065.1. Lineage (NCBI taxonomy): Eukaryota > Metazoa > Arthropoda > Insecta > Mantodea > Mantidae > Deroplatys > Deroplatys truncata. The sequence goes on from CM060976.1 coordinate 33,086,230, forward strand.
CATTAAACCGCATAATTCATGTGAAATAAATTTTTTTGTCTCATCTGTTTTCAAGAAGTTATTAGTTTGAATTTTTTAATACTTCTATACTTATTTTTGAAAGGCTAAGGCAGCATTCATTTGTTTTTCATATGCCATGCAAAAAGTGTCAAATTTCAAAGTCAGCATATAGCAAACCACTTTAAAGATTTGACTATTACTTCAACCTTTTGTATTTCCCTAAACCTACAATGAAATTGTAATTAAACCATTTCTGTAAATGTTTATATCAATTAACATGTTGTAGATAGAAAAATGCGTTTTGTGTGCATAGTTTGCTGAAGTGATATAAAAGTAAATTATGATGGGTGGATAAAGCCATGTAAATGTAACACATGAGATTTCTTACATGTTTCACATAATCAAGATAAACATTTGCAGAAAAAGTAATTTCATTACAAGTTTCTTTATAGGTACAAGGGGATACAGGTGGCTAAAGCAATAGTCAAAATGTCTAAAAATGTTAAAAGTTTGCCATGTGATAGCTTTGAAATTCTAACTCTTTACATGACACTGTGAGAAACAAATGAACAGTATTCTAGAACATAAAAAGTATATAAATATGTATTTGAAATTCAAACCAATAGCAATGAATATCTCAGAAATGGTAATGCCACTAATAATTTAATATAAATTGTATGTTATAACAGGATCAACATTTTTCTTTGACTAATTTTTGTCTATCTCTTATGGTTTACCAGTTATACAAAATTTATTCCCAATGAAGAGGACTTCACAGCATATTTACAGAAAATTCAAGATATGCAATTGCGCATGTGCAGTAGCGACAAGATGGTGACATTTGTTGTTGTTACTGAGTAATTCTGCTATAAAAGTAAGGCACCTAAAAGAGGCAGGTAGGTAGGCACCAGGCCTAGAGGAGACATCTACTCTTTAAACAACTCCTAAGGTATTTCTAGTGTCTAAAAATTACTTTTTAATATATTTTAAGTACCACGGCACATAAGGAAGTTAAGCCAAACAAGAATTTGCAGAATCTCACGGCGTTTATCTTGCTATCTTCAAAGAACATGTTAGTAAGGAGAACCATGTGCAAGTGAAGGTGATGGAGGTACTTTGCAGCCTGAAACTATCTCATCTAGATCATGCCATTGCAGTACTGAAGAGTGCATGGTTTCCATGCTCGAACATTGACTTGGAGATATCTTTCCCTAAATACCGTTTGATGGTGAGCTACATGAGGAGGAGACTGATACCGGAAAATGCAGAGGCACTCCTATGTTGTGATTTGAATAAGGTAATGTCACTCTTGATACTTGGGATATTAGTAATAAATACGTTTCAGTTCTCTTTTCTTTAAAACAATTTTTCTCTCGATTCCAGGTAATTCAACAAGGAATTGCAAGGTGTGAGACCTGCTAATTGACTGAAATTTATTGGTGTTCACATCTGCAGTTGTTTGTTTATTCTTTTTTTTTTAATTCCATGTCTGACTGAATTTATTGAATAATGTTGATTTTCCAATTTCCATTGTAAACGATTATAATAAACACACTATTGCCTAGATCACTTCATTTATGCTACACAATAGTGCTTTCTCACTTATATTAAAATAAAGGAGTAGAATCTATTTGACTGCAGCAAGATTTCCATAACACTGAATATTTGTCATGACAGTCACATTTCTTTGGCATTTTTTTTAAATATAACATTCTTTAGCCTTATTATTTGTGGCACTGTCCATTCACACAGTCTGAGAGACATCTACTTATTGAAATTATGAACAGCAAAGAAATAAGGTAAATCTTTTGAGCAAATATATGATTTGGTTACTCACAATTACAATCATTGAGTAGATTTGTTGAGATAGAGAAATTATAAAAACTCAAAACAAAAAAGGTTTTTATTTCAAATCAACACAAATTTAAAAACATAAAACCATTTTATAACACCTCTGGCCATAGCAGTTATAAATAATAATGGACTTTATGGATCCCCTTGCAAAATGCAAATTCCCTATAACTTGGATTTGACTAGAATTTGTGATTCCATCATTAATTTCTTTGCAGTGAGGCCAGCATATGAGTTGTTTCATGTATGTATTTCTTCTCGTTAGTTTGTTTAGCTTCTCTGTGAGGATCTATCTGCTGATTAGAGTCAAAGGCTTTTGAGAAGTCAATGAGGATGGCATATTTTTTGCCCCCCTGGGGTGCTAGGATTGTCTCGATAATTTGTAAACACTTAATGACCTGCGTTGTGCTTCTACCTCTCCTTCTTCTGGTAGCTTGGATTTGACTTCACTAAGCAGGCATTGACATAGGAGCTTTGTTAAAGTCTTAAGCAGAGGGTATTCAAGAACAATGCCCCTGTAAGCATTTGAATCTTCTGTGCTTACCTTCCCTTTATATATCATTTAATTTGTAGACTTCCCCCAGTTATATAAAATTGTTCCTTGTTTGAGGCATTGGTTCAATGTGTATATTATTGGTTCCTTTAAGGCTGGTAATGCAATTTTGAGACGCTCATTACAAATATTGTCTGGGCTGTAAGCTTTGTTATTCTTGGATCTTTTGAATAACACCCTCTACTTCCTCAGGTGTGAACAGTTCTGAGTCTAAATCTTCCTTGATCCTGATGTACTCGCTGAAATTCCAAAAGTGTAGATTTCCCTACTACTTAGCACATTACTCAAGTAGGTCTCCCAAACCTCCATTGGGATATTTTGAGAGTACCTTGGTTGCCTTGGGTTTATAGCTTTGTATAGGCATTACTCTGCTTCTATTTAATCTCTGTACCTTCTGTTCTTTAAATTGCTTTTTCAATTCGTTTATAACTATGTTATAGTTCCTCATATTGCTGTAGTTATTCAATACTTGGGACTTCATGGGCTGCATGTAGGGCTTCCAGAGTAGCCTTTCTTGCTATGTAACAGATTTCCTTAAACCCACATTTACTTTTCTTTTTAAGGAGGTCTTAGGGATTACTTCACCTTGTAGCAAGCCTTCCAGCCTTTTCGTTGCTTGCTTCAGGTTACTTCCAAAGCCATTTTTAGAACTGCCTGGAATAACTTCCTGTCTCTTTGGTTTTAGTTTGTACACATTTTGTAAAACCCAGATCTATGATGCTGGCACCATTATGACAGACATTTGTCCCATCTTTTTTCTTATTTATGAATGACAATCCTTTCTCCTCTAAGTAGCGTAGAACTCCTCTTGCATTTTACAATGGAGCAGCTGTTCTACAATTTAGCACTCATTAATCATTACTGCATCATTCACTGTCTCTAGGTATGACATGTTGCACAGAACATTAAATGAGATGTTATAATTTGAGGAATAAATTTGTAATTATGTATGTAACAACACAGCATACATAATATCAGTGAGCTTGAACTCTGATATCTTTGCTTGGTATTATTGTATAGCTCTACGACAAAAATGGTGGCTTATCTCCTTGTAGACTGGAAGACTTTGATCAATTCCAGACCAAAAATGTTACTTGCCCAAGGTTTCTCCAAAATTGTTCTTATCCTGAAAGGTAAACCAGGTAATTTCAGTTGACAAGCACTTAAGATTCTCTCACATTGTCATTTCTTTATTGCATCTATCATCTCCAAAGACCTGGACAATCAGTACAAGATAAACTATAGCTGTTGCTCCAATTTAATAAAGCATAGTGGATTACATTTAATACTTGCACTGCTAATATTCTTGAAATTATATATGTACATAAAATGCCTAAAGCACAGTACAAACACCCTTGATCTATAGCACATACTGTAGTAGTATCACCAGGAACACTACTTTTGTGTGCACTAGGGTTATAAGTACCAGAATAGAAACTTTTCCAGATTTCAGTAATGAAAAGATTTTATTAGTCAATTAAGTAAAACAAATCCCAGATTTCTGTACTTTAAGTTTCATAAGGTACTATGTCTATTTACACTCCAACCAACAAGTGGCTGTTTTCTATCAGTAATATTTTTTATACAGCATAACAATTGGTAGGTTAGGTTCTACATCTCTTATAAATCCAAGGGATGCAATTTAGCTATTTTCTCTTTGGTTATTTCTATTTATTTTATTGTTCATTTGCTCATGCATGCATTGGAGTAAAAGTAAAATTTAACAATTGTGTTTTATACAGTATTTTGTATTTTTTAAAATCAAACTTTTGTATATTAATCCACAGATTCAAACATTAAAGAATATTACCCAATTGCTTTCTGAAGAGTGTAGTTCATACAGTGCATCTTAAATTACTGAAAAGAATAGTAAAATAGTTTTAAATGCATTTTGTTTCTTTCAGAGGTTTATTTGAAGAAGAGTTCTGTATAGGTATCTAAAATATTATATATTAATGTATGTTTTACAAAACAATTATCCATTTTCATGGAACTATGTAGTTTGATAAAATAACAGATTATTGTTGTTTTATTGGTAATCTACTCAATCTAGTAGAGATATTTTAATCATTGTTTTATGAAAGGGAGTAATGGCAACCTTGATTGTGCATACTTGTAACTAGCCAAAACTGAGCCTGAGCTTCAATACGGTATGTATAAGGTTGCTGTGGTACTTGTACTGTCATATATTTTAAAACACAAATATGTTTGCTAAGCAATTACAATGTTTTTCTTTGTGAAAGTGGTATCATTAGATAAATCAAGAGTAAGCTTCAAACCTCCTTTATATCCTGAAGTCTTGAGGAATCAGTTTTATAGTTTTGGTTCCCTTTAAGTGGCTCATTACATATTTCCTCACATCATCTCATTATTTTCGTTCCTGTCTCCTTATTATTGCTGTTCTTTACCGTTTATTACAGTTTTGTACATTGTCCCACTCCCTACCAAAACAAACATTTTCTTCATGTCTTTTAACGCCAATGAAGACATACAATATAATTTGAGGTGACTTACTTCATTTTATAAGAAATGCGATGTCATCATTACATGTACTGGAAATGCTGAACTTCTGTCCAGGAATTGTGTTAGAAATTCTCTTTGTTTCGTTAGTTTGGTACAGTCATGTATGGTCCAACAGTGGACCATATAATATATGACTGTGCCAAACTAGTGAAAGAAGAGAATCTCTAATAAAATCAGTGATTAAAAGTGGTGAAATGTAGCCAGTAGATAAAAGCAAATTAGGAAAACATTTGTTGAAATCCTTAAGAGGGTTTGCAAACAATACAGACTTTGAAAAGTTGCAATAATTTAGTATAATGTTTAAGAAAGAGAATATTACAAATTAGACATCTTAAAGTAACATTATATCAGTATTTATATAGTAACTGTAATCAGAATCTAACATGTAAACCTAAGCATGTAGTATTGCCACATTTGCTGTAATGGAACATGCTGTTAAATAAAGAAAGGGGAAAAAAAGGGATTGAACTCGGTATGTCATGTTTTGGAAAACCCTAGCTAGCATATCTGCAATAAGTACCTGAATATCTCTGACAATATTTCAAGGTGTCTGTGGTTGATGGTTTGCAGCTAATGGATATTTTCTCATCATGAACTATGAACCATAGGCAAATATTAGCAATGAAATTCAGACAATAGCAATAGATGTACTAGTAAGGACTTTCTAAAATATGCTGTATGGAATTAAGTCCCAAGTGAATGCAGATGGTGGTCACTTCTACCACTTCTTTTTTTACAATGAAATGATAGCAATGCATTTCTTACAGTCTACTTCAAATTTGTTACAATACCTACAATGGCATTACATTGCTAAGGAAATGCTGGGGTTCAGTAGGTACTGGGACATCCTCTATAATAGAAAGTTAATGCTATTATCTCACAGATTCTGCCATGCTCTGAATGATTAAGGTTAGTAATTCTAACAACATGCCATGCTTCTATAACTATATCTACAAAGCTTAACTACACAAAGAAGCAAATGGCTGTGCCTTTTTACCCTAAGCTACTCCAGCAGTTGGTAACATAGGTAATGCTCTCTGTTCTATAAAACCAAAATATACAGCACAATACACTATTTAAATAATTTGTTTTGTACACTATCCTCATTTACATTTACTTGAGTGAGGATAGTGCCAAAATAATGGATTCAAGTACTATATAGTTATCTTCTTACTCAGTACAACTTCCATTTATTAAGTTATCCAACAGAATGTTAAAAGATATTGTAGGTGCATAATTAAGTGCAAGGCCCAGTTGTAAGAATTAATATTGCTGGCATAAATTGATTCTGTATGTTCTGACAAGCTGAATAGAAATATTTTTATTTAACTGGACTACACAAGATTGTTGAACTACTTAAAATTAGATTTTGGGATATACCTCATCATCAAACTATTTTATAGAAATTAAAGCTTTAACTTGAGTAGTTCATTCTGATAAAGGCATTTTTATTATTAGCTCCTATAGCCTTTTATTGTGATACTGGAAGTTCCTCAACTGTGTGCAATCATCCATTTCTTAATTACCCTTCTCCCCAAAGTTCTTAGCATTCCTCCCTAATCTCCCTCTGCAATACACAAGCAGGTAAAAATTAATTATTAGCAAGGTATTTTCATTTGCAAAACCCTACAAAACTAAATTAAAATGAAAGGAGCTTACCAGCAAAACCAATTTAAATAAATGAGGATGGAGTTGATGAAAACACACATACAGTTTTACCCACCACAGTTTTCTGCAGCACATGTTTCACAGGAACTTGCCTACATCACCATGCCAACAATAGCTGATGATGTAGGCAAGAGCCTGTGAAACGTGTATTTAATAAAAGTGTGGTGAATAAAATTCTATGAGTGTTTAGTTAACTCCATGCTCATTCCCATGGAAAAATAATCTATATCAAAATGTGATCCATACTGAATATGAGGAGTTGCAGGATACATTAGGGGCTGGCTAGGAGAACAGCTCAACCCCAAAACATAGCTTTGAAAAAATTCTGATGTGTTACACTCACATGACTTTCTCTACTCTTGTACAATCTATTTTTACAAACGCCTATTCTCCATATGCTTCATGTTAATCGAGATATCGAGATGTCAATCTTATTGGTAATTTTCTTGTAGATGCAAGGGGAATATGGTAGCTTTTAAGCGATAGTCAAATATTTTAACGCTGGTTGCTATGTGGCGCATTCCATTCTCTTTGCATGTCCAGGACATATAAAATAACGAATTTGAGAAAAAGTATAAGTATTGAAATATTTAAGGAAATAACAAGCAATATCTCGAAAACGGTTCACTCAACAAAAGAAATGTATATGACATAAGTTGTGTATTTTAACGCGATCTACATTTTTTGTGTAGTAAAATTCTGTCTATCTCTTACGGTTTACCAGTTATGCAAAAGTCGTTCACAATGAAGAATACTTTTGGAGACATTCCCAGAAAATTCGAGATATACATTTCATTTCTCATGACATTATCTTAAACATATGATATTTTCATCAAAATCGTTAGAGCCATTTTTGAGAAAATTAAAATTTTCGAAAAATATTCCATGTAAAGGGTAGTCTGGGGTGGGGGGATTTTCTTGAAAACCTTCGTGTCGCATCTCTGGAAGATAGTGAACCTAAATACCAAGTTTGGTGTTTATCCGACTGTTCGTTTTTGAGTTATGCTGTTCACAGACACACACACACACACACACACACAGACATGTTTCCAAAAATGCTTTTTTTGGATTCAGTGGGTCTGAAAACATATATTTCTGGCGAAATCTCGGTATCGAATTTTTGGGTGGAATGCAATACTTCCCCTACTTACTATACGTAGTAGAGAAAGTAAAAATGAATTCAAAGCTTTTGCATGTAATTTTATCATGTATAAAAACTTCAAAATAATTTTTCTCAAAACTATTTTCTTTGGCAGAGAGGAGTTTCCACTCTACTTCCATCCACTGTACAATTGAAACATAAGACATATCTTTTTACAGAAGGACAACTACACTATGTTATTGGGATGCACAGTAATGAACTTGCAATTACTGTCACTAATCCCAATCACTATATACTGAAAAATCTGATGTGTTACACTCACATAACTTTCTCTACTCTTGTACAATCTAATTTTACAAGCGCCTATTCTCCATATGCTTCATGTTAATCGAGATATCGAGATGTCAATCTTATTGATAATTTTCTTGTAGATGCAAGGGAAATATGGTAGCTTTTAAGCGATAGTCAAATATTTTAACGCTGGTTGCTATGTGGCGCATTCCATTCTCTTTGCATGTCCAGGACGTAAAAAAAATGAATAACGCATATGAGAAAAAGTATAAGTATTGGAAAATTTAAGGAAATAACAAGCAATATCTCGAAAACGGTTCACTCAACAAAAGAAATGTATATGACATAAGTTGTGTATTTTAACGCGATCTACATTTTTTGTGTAGTAAAATTTTGTCTATCTCTTATGGTTTACCAGTTATGCAAAAATTGTTCACAATGAAGAATACTTTTGGAGACATTCCCAGAAAATTCGAGGTATACATTTCATTTCTCATGACATTATCTTAAACATATGATATTTTCATCAAAATCGTTAGAGCCATTTTTGAGAAAATTAAACTTTTCGAAAAATCTTCCATGTAAAGGGTAGTCTGGGGTGGGGGGATTTTCTTGAAAACCTTCATGTCGCATCTCTGGAAGATACTGAACCTAAATACCAAGTTTAGTGTTTATCCGACTGTTCGTTTTTGAGTTATGCTGTTCACAGACACACACACACACACACACACAGACACACACAGACACACACACACAGACACACACACGGACATGTTTCCAAAAATGCTTTTTTTGGATTCAGGAGGTCTCAAAACATGTATTTCCGGTGAAATCTCGGTATCGAATTTTTGGGTGGAATGCAATACTTCCCCTACTTACTATACGTAGTAGAGAAAGTAAAAATGAATTCAAAGCTTTTGCATGTAATTTTATCATGTATAAAAACTTCAAAATAATTTTTCTCAAAACTATTTTCTTTGGCAGAGAGGAGTTTCCACTCTACTTCCATCCACTGTACAATTGAAACATAAGACATATCTTTTTACAGAAGGACAACTACACTATGTTATTGGGATGCACAGTAATGAACTTGCAATTACTGTCACTAATCCCAATCACTATATACTGAAAAATGAAAAAAAGTGAGTGACTAAATGGCCCAGAAAACAGTGTTTGCACATAGATGCAAAAAGTATACAGAATAATTACAATGCATAGAAAGGAACGAAAAAATCCATCTCCACTGCCAATTACTGCTCAACAGAATGCACGTTTATGCACTTAGAGAAAATTACATATTTATCTCAAAGATAACCAAAATTAAAAGGGGAAAGGAAGGAAGAAAGGCAATTTTTCTACACATATTAACCTGTAATATAATTTTAAGTAGAGAGAACCCTCATAGACAGCATTTTTCAATACTGCACAAAGTGCTTCTGTGAATAAGTCTTAGTATATAAATTCAAAATAGGAATTTTATTCCATTAGCTTTTGTAAATCAATGTAAATATTTTGGAGAAAATAAAATGCAGGTGCCCAAAATTTGGGTTGGAACTAGATTAAAAAATGCTTGTCATGTACTTGAAAATAGTTATGTGTGCAGCACATTTCAAATTATTTAATTATATGTTCCCACTTCAATGTTTATTCATGTTTTTCCTTTCTAGAATTTTTCAATTTTTTCGGAAAGTTTATTTTTGAACATAAACAAAGGTAGCAAAAATTTGCTCAGTAATAACCACTCTCACATGTCAATCCAGGTAGCTGCATGGACAAAGTTAAGAGGACTTTCCTTTCCTGCATACAATCCATTAAAACAGGTCAAGCACCAAACAGCCATGGGCATAGCTGAGGACTCCTGTGTTCTTGATTATTACTTTTACCTTCTCTGCCACCTACCTTTAGTAGGTAAGAGGAAGTATTGTATTCCAACCAAAATGTTGATGTCAAGATTTCACCGGAAATACATACTTTGAGGCTGAATAAAAAAATTTCTAATGTATTACATTCACATGACTTTCTTGATGCAAATCATTCATGTTTATATACAACTTCTGCAAACTACTCCTAAGAAAGCTTATTTTTCAATCCACTTCATATAAATCAAAATAAATATTTACACATTTTGTTGTAGGTAAAAGAGCGCTACAGGAAACTGAATCGATAGCAGATGTTTAACAACTGGGTTGCTATATGCTGTCTTTAAAATTCCATACTCCTTTCATCGTATTGCAAGAAACAAGGGAATAGTGCCTTAAAAAGACAATTAAGAATTGAAAAGTTGAAAACAAAACATAAAAAGCTATTTGAAGTGAATTGTGTGTTTTAAAGAGATCTACATTTTTTGGTGCAGTAAGTTATATATAATTATACAAAATTCCTTCTGAATGAAGAGGCCTTCACAGGCTATTCCCAGAAAACTCAAGATGTACATTTTATTTGTCATATTAATGTCTTAACTTATAGTATTTTAATCAAAATTGTTAGAACCATTTTTAAGAAGATCCAAAATTTTGAAAAATCTTCCATATAAAGGGTAGTTTGGTGTGGGAAAATTTCTTGAAAATCTTTGTGTCATATCTTTGGAAGATACTGAACCTAAATACCCAAGTTGGAATTCTTAGGACATTTCATTCTAGTTATACTATTCACACCATACACACTAACACAAGCACACACATGGACCTTTTCTAAAAATTCTTTTTCTGAATTCAGAGGGCCTTAAAACATATATTTGCTGTGAAATTTTGTCTTCAAATTCTATGATGGAATGCAATACTTACTTCCTCTTACCTACTGTAGGTAGGTGACAAAGAAAGTAAATAATCCGATGTGTTGTGTTCACATGACATTCTCTACTCATTTATACAAAGTATTCTTACAAAAGCTTACACTTCTATCTACTTCTTGTTATTACAGATAAACCTTCATTACTCCTTTATACATTTTATTGAAGATATAAGAAGAATACAGTGTGCTAAGGCAACAGTCAAATCTTTTCAAAGTAGGTTATGTGATGGCTTTGAAATTCTGTTCTCTTTGTATAAACTTGAAAAAGAAAGAAAGAAAGAAGGGAGGAAGGACAGAAAGAAAGAAAGAAAGAAAGAGAGAAAGAAAGAAAAAAGAAAGAGAGAGAGAAAGAAAGAAAGAAAGAAAGAGAGAGAGAGAGAGAAAGAAAGAAAGAAAGAGAGAGAGAGAGAGAGAAAGACAGAGAAAGAAAGAAGGAAGGAAGGGAGGAAGGATAGAAAGAAAGAAAGAAAGAAAGAGAGAGAGAGAGAGAGAGAGAGAAAAAGGGAGAGAGAAAGAAAGAAAGAGAGAAAGACAGAGAGAAAGAAAGGAAGGAAAGAAAGAAAAAGAGAGAGAGAGAAAGGAAGGAAAGAAAGAAAGAAAGAGAGAAAGAAAGGGAGAGAGAGGGAAAAAGAGAGAGAGAAAGGAAGGAAAGAAAGAAAGAAAGAAAGAGAGAGAGGGGGAGAGAGGAAGGAAGAAAGAAAGAAAGAAAGAAAGAGAGAGAGAGAGAAAGAAAGAAAGAAAGAAAGAAGGGAGGAAGGACAGAAAGAAAGAAAGACAGAAAGAAAGAGAGAGAGAGAGAGAGAGAGAGAGAAAGAAAGAAAGAAAGAAAGAAAGAAAGAAAGAAAGGAAGGAAGGAAAGAAAGAAACGGGAAAATAAAACAGAATAGGGATTTGCAGTTAAGGGAAGTATTAAGAATTTGAAAGTTCAATCTAATAACAAAGAATATCTGGGAAATGGTTTATGTCACAAAACATTTTATCTGACATAAATTGTGTGTTTTAACGAGATCTACAATTTTTGCATACCTAGTAAGACTTTTCCTATCTCTTGTGGTTTATTAATTATACAAAAGTCATTTAGAATAAAAAGGACTTCACAGGTTATTCCCAGAAATTTCAAGATGTACATTATATTTATCTGAAAATAGCTTAAATATGTGGTATTTTAATAAAAATCATTAGAGTCATTTTGAGAAAATCAAAAAAATTTCGTAAGATACTCCATAGAGAGAATTGTTTGTGGGGTGGGGGGATTTTCTTCAAAATCTTTGTGTTGCATGCTTAGAAGGTCTTAAATACCAAGTTTCATAGTTAAACAACTTTTCGGTTTTCAGTTATGCTCTTCACAGACACACACACAAACAAACATGGATCTTTTTCTAAAAATGATTTTTTTGGGATCAAGGTGCCCCAAAACGTGTATTTCTGGTGAAACCTCAGTCTCGTCTTCCTAAACATTTGTAGCTAATATTAGCTAAACAAAACAAACCAGAAGAACAGAAACCATGTTACATTCACATGACTTTCTCTACCTTCTATTGTTTATTAGTGGGTATACAAATTACTCTTGTGAATAATTATTTTTCTATCTACTTCATTTTAATCAAGATAAAGTTTTGTAGAAATAGCTACATTACACATTTTGTTATAGGTACAAAGGGAATATCTATAGTCAATACATTTAAGAACTGGACTTTATATGCTGGTCTTAAAAGTCCATACTCTTTCCATGCAATCATGAGAAAAAACTGAAGATTGACAGAACTTTTAATGAATGACAAAATATTGAACAAATTGAATCATTAATAGCAGATATCTCGGAAATGGATTCACAAATAACTATGACACCACAAACACTATAGAAAATACCTAAGATATGTCCTTTTATGCAGATCATGGAGGAATGCACACAGATGTTTTGATGAATGTATTTTAAATTTATATTGAAAACAGATGCACATGGATTTTTTGCTTACCCTGTATAGTAATGGAAAAATATCAAAAAGCATGGTAGAGAGTAGCATAATATTCTTATGAAGTTAAATATCCATGTTTTCTGTTATTTTATTGCCTAGGTCTTTCTAGGCCTCCTAAAATCTTGTGCCTTATGACAGATATTTCCCCTTCCCCCCCACATCCTTTATGGTTGGCCATACACAAGATATATCTGTTTTACTCAGTAAACCACATCAGATTATTAGAATATCATAAGTGAATTGAACTGAACTGGAGCATGACTTCAGCAATTCCAATGTTTCCAACTGCTGTTCAAGAACTTTAACAATAAAACTTCTGGTCTTCTACCTGGGGGGCTGGGTAGATGGAAAAGGTTAGTTTGCTTTTCTTTGGATAATCCACAGATAATCTTTCCATGAGAAGAGATGCAAACCCAGATCCTGTTCCACCACCAAAAGAATGGAAAATGAGGTAACCTTGAAGCCCTGCACACTGATCTGCCATCTTTCGGATGCGGTCCAAGGTCAAATCTATACATTCCTTTCCTGTTAAAAAAACAAACAAACAAACCAGGAATTGTTAATAAAAGTACCACAAGGGTGCATTAAATCTCCATGCATGAAGATGTAAACTTCTATAAAAAGGTTATATCTGAGCTTTGATGCATAGTTTGGTTGTAACTGTATATTCATTTTAATATTTTTTTCTTAATGATTGAAACATTCATATACACACACAGACACGCATGTACATATAAAAAGTGTAATGTATAATATGCGTAATAAATATTTAATGAATATGTACATATAATAATGTATAATAAATGGTTCAAATACAGAAGGCATGTTAGGACATTCTTTTACATTTTACATTAATTTTCGGACCAGTAACTTTCAAAAATATTTTTAGGTCATTTTGAGCATTTTAGTATTTTGTGATAAATAAATGCAACATTTTATTTATATACATTAGAATGTATGGATTTTTACTAAGAGACTTGTGTGAACAATAATGTGTCAAAATATCTGCTTTAATTAATTTGGTTCTCCTTTTATCTCTTGAAAATCATCTTTGCTTAATTTTGTTAAATTGCATGGATTTAATAGGAATAATTGGAACTCAAAGCATAAACTTCTGATGCTTTTAATTATCTGTATAGTAATACAATAAGTAGATGCTGATAAAATTGATTTCAGGCTTTCACACTAAGAATTTTGAATTTATGTTATTGCTACCACAGAAAGCAACAGCAAAGTGCGTCAGAGAGAGAGTGAGAGCGATAGTGAAGATGAGAGAGGGAAAAGCACCATTTTGTACTTTATGACCTCACCAACTTGGTCCACGTACAAGGGTCACTCTGAAAGTTTTGAAAATGGGCAACAATGAGTACTGGTAAGCCAAAGCAGCTTTTCCTAACTTCAGAACGAAGTTCAGATAGCAACATGTACAAGTATAAGCGCTCTCCAACAATGTGCATTGTCAGCACCACGTGTGTATGTATAGCAGGTGTTGCTATGCGTATGCTAGGATGGATCTCAAGCGAGAGAATTTCCGTGCTATGACTTTCTTAGTCAGAAACTTTGATAGTTTCTGAGAAAATGGGTTAATTATACTGGAAAATGTCATTCACAGACAAAGCTGTTCAAAGCAAAAACTGGAGTAAAGATACTTGCATATATTTGCAAAGAAAGAAACCACATGCATACAGAAGCCGCCATATTTTACCTAGAGCAAATGTGAAGAGCAAAGCTTCCCCTGCCCACCTCCGTGGTGAAGGGGTATTATGTCTATCTCACATTCAAGATGTCCTAAGTTCAAATCATGATAGGATGACTAGCCTGGATAAGGATTTTTCTGGGGTTTGCCTTATCCTGAGAAGAGAAATGTTGGGGTACCCTAATCTCTAGGGACCCCAAGCCCATTTGAGTATCATTTCAACCATTTCATTCATTCACCATCCGATATGACCTACCTGATGAAAGGATATTGAGCTCAAAAAAAGAGCTTCCCCTAAAAGATGGGCTAAAGGTTACCTCTCTGTTCCAAAGAGTACAGCAGTTATGATTCTTTTCCATGAAGTGGCGCAGAATTCATAGGGCAAAATTGCAGATGTAATTTCAAAAGTACCTACATTTAAAATATAAATATTTTGGCTATAATGAACAAACGTATATAAAATTAAAGAGTAACTTAAGTTAATAAGGCTGATAAAAAAATTAAAATGTAATTTTTTATCTATTTTAGCCATTTAGTTTCTCCATATTTGCTGATCTTGCTTAAAACTTTTATGTCCAAGTCTATATGCAATCAATGTGAAATAAACCATCATTCTTATTATGTTTTTTCTATTTCCCTGACACCATACATTTGAGTTGTTGTCCATTCAATAGGCAATACAAAAATCCAAATAAATCTGATCATCTTGTTTATTGGACTGCTACCTATGATTGATAATGCTATCTAAATAGCTGCAGATGTGGCTTGTCCCTGAAGATAATGTTAGCAATGGTATAAAACCATTAAAACACAAAAAGTAAATTTCTTTTGCTAAGGTTTTCCATCTGCATTTATGTAGTGAAAATTTTGACAGCTTTACTATCCATTATTTGCTGTATTTAATTATTTGCAACCTACAGAGTACCCAAATAGTATGTTCACATTTGCTTAATAAATATCTTACCTATTGTATAATGTCCTCGAGCATAGTTGTTAGCAGCATCCTCCTTCCCTGTGATGAGTTGTTCTGGATGAAACAAATGCCTATATGTACCTGTGCGCACTTCATCTGCAACAAATTAGCATTATATGCTAACACATGAACTTGAAAAGATAGAAATGTACATCATATGTATTTATAAACTTTCTAGTGAAATTCTCAAATGCATTAAATACAAACATTAGTTATCACTTATCAATTATTAACATGAGTGTTTTTCATAATCAAAGTTAGCATCAATGACCAGTGATGACCAAACGATGAATGCACCACCAGTGCCAACCAGGTCCCAACATTACTTACCTACTAGAAATTAAGCATGATTATTATCAGAGTCATCTGATTTGTTCTGTTTCCACAATGCGAGCTACAGTTTTCAAAATAAATGCGCACACACTTATTACATTAAATGTGCATTGGGTACACAAAGGAAATCCAAACATGTTGCCTACCCTGTCCTGGTAGATATCTTTGCCATAGTTGCATTAACTTGAAACCAAAAACAATATTAATGCTCAGCTCTCAGGTGATTCTGGGAAAATCAGTAGTTGAAAGCAGGTGTATGTGAGTAAGCTCTTCACTGCTCTGTGAATAATGGCAATCTTCTTGTTAACATCAATAGTTTCACGTATTAACTTACAAAAGTTCACTGTTTTGACATAATTTAAACTTCAAACTTTCTTTGAACTACTTCAAAAAGTTCTGTTAGTCCTTTCAAGATAAATGAATGTTTCTCTAGTTAAGGAATGAACTTCAATAAAAGGTACAAAACTAATACTGAATCATTTTGTTTTTTATTTACAAATACTGTTAAGCACACTACATAATGGAATCTGCAAGATCTGGCTCTATCCACTTATATTGTATTGCATTGTTCATTTGTTCTTTGACCAATATTGATCAACATATGTTATAGAACACATCAAAGAATTTTATATATATATATATATATATATATATATATATATATATATATATATATATATATATATATATATTATTTACAAAGATACTCACCTACATTATAAAAACAATTTTTGTATTAAACTTGTTTAGTTTTAGCTTTAAAAGTTTTTTAATTTTTCTTCAGCTTTTGTTTTATTTGACAAAAAATTAAAAAATGTTTATAGTTGCATACTTCCATTTTCCTAATTTTGTTTTGCGAAAGAGTGTGCTTATTTTTCATAGATATACTGCTGCAGGTTTGAATTCCTTGATTAAATTTAAAGAAAGAGCTATTTTGTTTTGCAAATAAATAATATTTCCAGGGTGTACAATAAATGCCAGAAGTAGAATATAATTGTTGAATAATGGTCTACACAGCTCTCTAATTTTATTCCCTATCATTAGTCTGATGGTTCCTTTTTTGGATTATAAATATTCTTTTTTGATGGTGATGAACTTACTCAGAAAATAATACCATATCTTAGCAAAGAGTGATCTTTGGCAAAATCACGGCCGTACCCAGAAAAAAAATTTCGGGGGGGGGGGGGGGGGAGGGGGGGGGTTCCATAACTAGATCTAAACTTAACAGTACCCACAGTTACCTACTCCATAGTATATAGACGTTACGTACATAAAATTTCTTGGAGACGTTATAGAGACAGGAAAATCTCACCAGAATGAAGATATTCTACCTTACAGCACAAAACATCGAGACTACTTCGAAAACCAGAATGTATGATCACCTTACCTGTGTAAGGTGACAATATTAAGTTTCCCTTTTTCTTGTAAATGTGCTACTAGCAGTAGGCCTACTGTTATTCAATGACATTTTCCCATAATGGTTTGATATGAATTTAAATAAATATAGCTGTCAGAAGTTTGAACCCTAAACCCCCCCCCCCCTCTAAATACAGCCCTGGGCAAAATGAGTGGTTATTTTTTTTATATCTGTGTGACATGGTAGAGTTCTTATTGCCTATACTAAAGACATCCATGCATACAAATTATGAGAGTAAATTTTATTATCCCAATCCTCTTTATATTCCTAAAAGTTATTTACATAAACAAACTACTAAATCTTTTCACTGACCATTTCCATTTCATCTCGTTCCAGAAATTCCTGCTAACTTTAACTGAGACTGTCCATTAAACATTGTTTTTAATCATTACACTTCTATTTCTCCAATCAATTGTCTTCTTTACTCATAAGTTCTTCTACATTCCATCAAAATTAGGACCCCATCTTCATTACCCCCACAGATGCCCCGCTACATGCCCTGTATAATATTACCTCAAAAACCTTAATTTTCACACTCCTAATATAACCTTGCAGTACCCTCTCCCTCCTTTTCAGTTCATACGTTTAAATATTTTTAATTTTTTAATTCTGACTTAATTATAAAAAATTAAAGAACTCCTCTCATTCATTGCAAAGTATATCTGCCAGTCTACAGCTTCATATTTGGAATGGACCTATTTCTGAAATCATTTCATATCTTTGTAACCAAAAATCATTCTTTTCTAGTTGACCCTTAACTTTTCTCAGCCAACTGACAGTTCAAATTTTTTCTTGGAACCTAAGACAACATTTTAAAATATTCTGTTTTTCATGTAACTAACATGATACCAATATTTCATTACTCTTTCTATTACTAGACCTTTCATAATGACCTTACCAAGTTCTAATAGTGACCCTACATTAGCTGTGTACTGAGGAATATCCAACATAGGCTTACAAAATTATTCAAATAACAACAATTTTCTAGTATAAAAAATAATATCAGCAACATTAACTTTTCCTGCTCAAAAAGTGAATTACAAAAGTTTAGGAGCTTTCTTAAGTTTTAAATAGAGACAGAAATATTTTCAACTATGTAATTAGACAACATTATATCAGTTAGATAACATAAAAAATTTATCTAATGAGGAAATGAAAATGTCCCAATCACACTGGAAGCATTCCCTATCTGTAACACAATCATATTTGCAGCCTAATGGTATGTTGTTGATGATCTGCAGCTTCTGCCCCAAATCAGCTTACAAAATTATCTTAATATCAACACCATTTTTACCATCCATTATGTGTGCCCCAAAATTCAATCTCTATACCCATCTTGACTTCACTAGGGCTCTATACAACCTTTCAAACCATACTAATATCACCACTGGCTTTATATACAAACATTTTCTCAGCAATACCATTGCTCATCTTCTTTTGGCTAATGCCCACATCATTTACTTTTCCCAACACCATGACCTACTCAGTTAAATGCTCAAATAAATGAAATCATCTACAATTTTAATTCTTTCCCTGCCATAAGCCATCTTTCTAATGTTCTCAATATATAAAGATGTAAAGTTTGGTACACGCGGTGTAAAAAAACAGCCTCACAGAGGCGATTCAACAAAAAATAGGATTAAGACAAGGGATGTAAGCTGAATCCAATATTACATATTTAACCTATTCATAGATGATATATTAGAAAGAGTAAAAGTAAGAAATCAGCATTGTCCAGTAATAACAGATAAGGAGATTCCAGGTTTATTATATGCAGATGACCTTATGGTAGGTGCTATATCTAAATAGGGTTACAAAAAGCAATAAATGAAATTCAAGAATTTTGTGAAAAGTGGGGAATTAAGGTAAATATAAATAAAACCAAAGTGATAGTTTTTAAAAAAAGGAAATAAACTGAGGAAGGAAGAAAAATGGTTTCTAGGTGGTCAAGAACTGGAGGTAGTCAAAGAATATGACTATTTAGGAGTAAGGTTGAGTAACAGCGGGGAATGGGGAGCACATGGCAGGAGAATGTTAGCTAACGGGAATGCAGCTATGACAGGAGTGAGAATATGCAAATATAAGTTACAGATATTGACAAAATGGTTGGAGAGAATGTATGAAGCATTGGTAGAATAAAAAATGCTCTATGTGGTGGAAATATGGGAGGGAGGAGAATTAAGTAAGAAAATTGACCAAATGTATACAACGTTTTGTAAAGAATTAATTGGACTACCAAGAGCAGCACCAGGTTAGGTTGCATTAGTAGAACTAGGAAGAACTAGGAGGAAAAGTGTAATAGTAAAAGAATTTTAAAATTTTGGTTTAGATGTATGACAATGGAGGAAGGTGAAATCTTAAAGATACACACAACCCAGCAAGAGGTTCTAATAAGCCAACACAGCTGGTGGAAAGAAATCAAAAAAATAATAGGGTTAATTACATAAGGGTCTATAGGAAAAAAATACAAATGGTTTTTGGAAAGTAGTAAGAAACAGAGTGAAAGATTGAGGCAGTATTTTAATACCTGAATAATTTCAATTGTATTTTTATAAAAGTAAATTCAATAACAGCCCACCTTGAAAACAATATGTATGTAATAATTATTTAAAATGTATGTAATAGTCATTGCAAATGCTTATTTTTATCGTAAACATGTTTTATTAATGTTATGTGAATACATTACATACCTTAATAATGCAAGAGCTGTGAGAATAATAAGTTTTGAGTTGCTAACAATGAGGTAATAATGAGGTAACCTAGTGGCAATAATAAGTTTTAGAGTTTGAAATATTACTAGTCATGATTAAAGCAATGCTAAGGTAAATTCAGTTACAGTTTAAAATTAGCCAATCAATAGCAAGGAAAACGTTTAAGTAAAATGCAGATATTCTATTTGACTAGAATTAGCCAATCAGAGACTTGAAATACCAAAGCTTACGGCTTTAACCGTTGAAAGTTGCTCAGTTGCTGACAAGCCTTGGTAATGAACAGATGGAAGATGTGTTCTCTATGTGTGAATTGTAAAATATGTATACGCGCTAAGTGAAAGTATTGAAGATTCTCACAGTTCTTAAACAGTGTAGTGCTTTATAAAAATGTGCAAGAATTAATAAAAGAAGTGAATTTAAAAACTTAAATTCTGTGATGTCTACAATCATTGTCATACCGCGCCCTGCCTAAGACACATCACTCTACGAACATTACTGATGCAGTCAAGGCAAATTCAAACATAAATAATATATAGAAGCAGTTTTAATAACAAAGTTAAATATTATAGTGTAAAACTTGGAGTGTAATAACAAAAACACATCTTGAAATCAGCATCTCATACGTAGCAGCATATTGCGTAATAACAGTAACTATTACGTAATCAACAAATTCAAACCAATGCCCAATGCATGTTCCAGGAACTCCTTAAATGCAACTAAATAAATATTACGTAAAATACAATTACGTAAGCATACAATCTTCAAGTTAAACATTACGTTAACAAATTACTCTCTCAAGTTGGCTTCCTGGGCATGGAGCTAAATATAATCTTCAAGTTTACGTAAAAACAATTACGTAACATCAAAAACAACTTCAAGATACAGAACGACAAGAGATATGGGGAAGCCTTGAAAATAAAAAATCATTAAGCTTTTATAAATTGACAAAGAAGGGGTGGGGAAGAGAGAGGTATGTTGATTGCTATAATAGACAAGAAAGGGAAGGTTTAGCATAGATGAGAACGGGATCAATGTATTTAAGAGGGATGAGAGGCAGCAGAAGGGGAATATGTGACCTGTGTGGAGGAAGAGAAAATACAGAACACTATATGATGGAATGTAAGGAAATAAGGAGCTGGAGGGAAAGAGTGTGGGAAAAGAAATGGGAAAATATGGATAGGAAAATAGTAGCTATAAAGATGTTGACCGGGAAAGAAGAAAAGAAAATCAAGGGCATGGGAGAATTTTTAAGGAGGGTAAAGGATAAATGGTCTAAAAAAGTAAGAGAGGCAAAGAAAAGTTTGAAGTGGTCAAAGAAACAATTTACTCCAACATGGTGCATGCCACCCTTAGGGTGAGGATGAGCAATGATGGAGAATGGGAGTCTGATAACAGGAAAATGGAAGTAAAAGGAAGGGCTAATAATGTAAGGAATAAGAATATGTAAAAACAAACTAGAAATGTCAACTAAATGGCTAGAGAGAATGTAGGAGGCATTAGTAAAATAAAAAATGCTATAAGCAGCAGAAATCTGAGAAGCTGGGGGGGCCAAAAAAAAAAAAAAATGAACCAGATACAATAAGTATAGAAAAACCACCAACACTTAGTATGTTGAGCGGAACATTACAGTGAACATTTTTTGAGAGGGAACCTATGTCCGGAAATACATGGTTTGGATGCTGTGGGACATCAAAGTTTGTACAACATTTATGTTTGGGCAGACAATGTATGTGCAAGTGATTAGAAGTAACCAACACACGTTCAGTGTGGATGTATGGGATGGGATAATTGATGACTGGATCATTGGGCTGTATCTACTGCCAGCCAGACTAACAGGACCGACAGGCCTCACTTTTGTCAGAGATGTTCCTACTCTACTTGATGTGGTGCCACTACAGATTCCTCAGTAATGTGGCTGCAACATGATGGAGTTCCAGCTCACTTTGATGTATATATGCCAATCGATGGATTGATAGAACGGGACTTGTGCCATGGCCACCTGAGCTTATATCTCTTGACTATTTTCTGTGGGGTACCATGACTATGGTGTAAGCTACTCCTGTAACATCAGAGGAGGACCTTATCACACGAATCCATGCTGTGACTGAAATACTGAGCTCATAGCCGCACATATTTAACCATGTGCATCTATCTCTGCACTGCCAATGTACACTCTGCATTCAAGTAAGAGGTCAACAGTTTGAACCCTTTTGTAATTTACTGCACAGTGTAATGTTATTCTTGGGTTTCTTAACAAAATGTGGAACGCGCACCCATCAACATATCTAAACCATTTGCAAACTTCAGCACCCCCAGCATCCAAACCATGTATTTCCAGACATGGGTTCCTGCTTGAAAAGTGTTTGCTTTAATGTACCGCCATACATACTAAACGTTGTCTGTGTTTTTTCTACACACACTGTATAAAGAATGTTTTGTAAAGATTCATTAGGGTTACCAAGCGAGGTGGCTTTAGTAGAGTTAGGAAGATCAAGAAGGAAAGGAATAATTATGGTAAGAGTCATAAAATTTTAGTTCATATGTTTGATAAAGGAAAAAGGAGAAATTTCAAAGATATACTTCAAGCATCAAAAGAGTTTGGCGAGTACAAATAGCTGGTGTGCAGGGATAGAGAAATCAGTGGAGAGAATAGGAATGGGAGGCATATGGAAACTAAAGGAAAAAGACAACAACAGTGTTAGGAAATTGGTAAGGAGCAGAATAGAAGGCATAGAAAGACAACAGATATAAGGAAGCTTAGAAAATAAGAAATCATAAACTTTCTATAGAACAATAAAAAGAATTTGGGGAACAGAAGGGTAGAATGAACATTGTAAACGGCAGGAAAAAGAAACATTCACATAGATGAGAACAGGGTAAATGTTCTTAAGAGGGATAAGACTAAGTGAAAAAGGAATCTATGAATTGTGTGGTGGAAGGAAAGACCATAGAATATAAAGAATTAATGCTATGAAGGCAAAAAGTGTAGGAGAAAATGTGGAACAAGTTGGATGATAAAACTGTAGCCATAAAAATGTTAAGAGGAAAAGAAAATAATAAAAGAAAAATATAAGGGGAGTTTTTAACAAAAACAGAAGAAAAATTGGCAGAAAGTAAGGGATATAAGAAAAGAATAACAGAAGAGGAGGAAACAATTAAAAGGTTAAAGTTGGGCAAAGGGCTACCCAGCAAACCTTAAAGGCCAGGGCACCATACAAGCTGAGGTAGTGCATAATGAATAACCAGCAATTCATAGTTACAATATAGGAATAAATCCTGTATAAAAAGCTGCGTAAATTAAGATGTGCAAATAAATTCAATTCAATTCATACTTTGAGAACCCATGCCTTGCAATATCTTTAATTTTTTCTAATATGGCATGATTTAATTCAATTATTGATATTCATCCCACCATTAAACCATCAACATATATCAATCCTGGTATTTCCATATTCTCTGTCATATGTGTGTTATCAGAACTTAAACTGGACATAATTATCATGTACAAATAAATTAAACAAAATAGGACTAAATTTACAACCATAAGCTTTTTCAAAGTCTACAAATAGAGTGTGCAATCTGCTGCTTTTCATTAGAAATGTTTATCAATTTAAGTTCTGATAATCATTACATTGCTCATTGTTCCCCTTCCCTTCTACATTACTTTTGTACAGTGTTACACAAAAGATTTTATGATAATGTAAAATCAATTGTTTCCATTTAGTTAAAGTAGAACATTCAAATGTTTGTTGTTTGTAAAATGAATATTAATATAACTTATTAGTTAAAATTTTTACACATACCCGGCAACAGCTCATGTACCACCAATGGCATGTGTACCATAGGTTGAGAATCCCTAGTTTAATTAACCTATCTTCAGTATTTTTATATTTGTAGTTTTCTCCAGCATAGGCAAATAAACTTCACTGTAAGGTTGGTTCACAACCATCAAGAATGATAATTAACCAGAACGAGAAAGTTGAAATACATGTATTCAAATGGGAGCATTCACAATCGACCGGAAGCCTTGCCAGGCCCCGGGAACAGGAAAGAAGAGTTGCCCAACTTCTAACTTTCTTGTTCTTGTTCCCGGGCATGGCATATTAGATACATATTGTACATATTAGACTCTTCACTCTACAGATTATTCTAGGCAGCCGTGACATGAAACAGCCACTAGTGCCCTCTATAGTCGCAAGCTGGAAACATGAAACTGGAAGAAATTAGTATTAAATGATCTTCCTAACCTCATCCCATCACCCACAAATCCAATGAGCATTGGTGTTCTGTGGAGTGTTGGTTCCTCTGGTGAAAGGCCATTTGTAGTTTGTTTATATGCAGCTCAAAACTGGCTATTACCTCAAAAACAATGGCAAAAGCTACAAAGAACAGCAAAAACTGGTGGAAATTAAAAAATAACAATAAACAACTTTAATATATGCCACTAAATAAAGGAATGAAAGCTTGGCACAACTAGATGGATCAGAAATGTAATGGATATGCATTTAGATGTTTATTCTATCAAATTTTGACGTTGGCTAACCGCGTTATGTTGGCTAAATTGAAAGCACAGAAGTAGGTGAAAAAATATCATTGGTCAGTTAAAAACAAATGAAATCCCAATGCGCATAATCAACTTTCACTTTGTGATCGATATGATCGTCGATATGCATTCCCATTCTCATTACCTGGCTGTTGTGAACCAGCCCTAAGCATTTACATGCCAACTATAAATATCATGATTAGGTTGTTTAATGCGCCTTTCTCACTAATGGGTTTGCTATAATTTAAGATAATTTTATTTATTTCCTTCAGTATTAATAATGATGAACTTCGTCACTATAATATACGAATCAGACACCCCTACTTATTTTTTAATTTTAATTTTTTTAAATTATTTAATTCAGTGTGCCTAGATTTATCTTCAATGTTCATTAACCATTCATCTGTGTGCTTACAGGAAGAGTTAGAATAGTGCATGGATAAATTTTCAGGTATTACTTGAGGGTTCTATTTTAGTCATTTCATACAGGAAATTTATATCCATAAGTATCTTGTTATACTATAAGAGATTAAATTTATTAAATAACCATATTGGATAAGATAAAATTCTGCCAAATTAAACTCTTAGACGTGCTTCCAAACAATGTGTATTTTTTTTACTTTCTCTAACACATACATAAGTAGAAAAGGTATTGCATACCACCCAAAAATTTGATACTGGGATTTCACCAGAAATACATGTTTTGAGGCCCTCTGAACCAAAAAAAATCATTTTTTGAAAAAGGTTTGCATGTCTGTCAATGTGTCCATCGTGTGTCTGTGAACAGCATAACTCAAAAACAAAAAGTCGGAGAAATAATAAACTTAGTATTTAACTTCAGTATCTTTAAAAGATGTGACACAATGATTTTCAAGAAAATCTGCCAATCCCAGTTACCCTTTAAATGTAACATTTTTTTACGTTTTTTATTTTCTCAAAAATGGCTCTAATGATTTTGATTGAAATATTAAATATATTTACATGAAAAATAAAATGTATACCTTGAATTTTCAGGGAATAGCCTATGTAGTCATCTTCATTCAAAAGGAGTTTTGTATAATCTTGTATAACTTGTAAACATTAAGCGATAGACGAAAATGTACTATACAAAAAATGTAGATCTCGTTAAAAACACAATTTACTCCAAATAACTCCTTGTGGCATAAGCCATTTCCAAGATATCCATTTTTGAGGTTCAAATTGTTCAATAATTTGTCATTCCTTTCAAGTCTTATCGATTTTCAGTTGTTTCTCATGATTGCATGGAAAGTCTCCCATTTTAAGGCCAGCATATAGCGTCCAGTTCTTAAACATGTGACTATCACTGTTCCCTTAGTATCTATAATAAATGTGTGATGCAGCCATTTCTGTAAAGGTTGATGTTGATTATAATGAAGTATGTAGATAAATAAGCTTTTGTGATAATAGTTTGCATATCCACAATAAATGATAGTAGGTAGCGATTGTCAAGTGGATGTTACACATAAGTTGTTGTTGTTGTTTTTTTTTTTAAGTTTTGATACGGTAATTTGTATCACAAATTACTTAAATGTAAATAATGATTGTAATATAAATATGTATTTGTATGTGACATTGATTTCCGATGTTTATTAATTGTAATTATTATTGGTAAATAATAATATACGGCTTTACTGAAACTGTCAATAATAGCGCAATAATGCAGCGAGGGGGTGAGTTGTTTATCGTTATTGGGAACAAGGAAGTTATGTAATGTTTCGCGCATTTTCGGTAGAAACTTCTGGAATGTTTCCCTAAAAGCAATATGTATTCGTGGTTTTCATTGGATATTAAAATAGACGCTAATGTTGGCGCGTTTTATTAGCCAATAGCAGTTCATTTATAATCTTTAGGCATGTCGAGGAGTGGGAGTATATAAAGTCGAGTCCGTGGTAGATCGCCCCAGTTCAACAAAATTCTCAATACCTTACACGTCGGTCCCTCAGTTCATCAAAATTTTGTGTACACTACACGTCGTCAGTCAGTCCTTCATTTCGTCAAGTTACGCGCAGCAAAAATCATTAAAGATCTAAAATATTATACAGTTAAATATACACAAAGTTGAAGTATGCGAGTTAAAAGTGATAAGTAAGAAGTTATTACAAACAGTTTCAGTTTGGCGAGTATCTAAATCAATATGTAAAAGTGTTCGTGAACGTGTTCGGCAATAAAAAATTATAAAACAAATTTTCTTCATTAGTATAATTTCTGGATAAAAGATTCCTTTCCGCTTCACAACCTGTAAGAGATACATGTTCGACCCAAACAGCTAGCTGGAGGACATTTAAAGTGAATTATTTCAAAACTGATGCAAATTGCTACGCCAGATGGAGCTACAAACCAAAACAAGGAGTGACGTCACAAGATGGCAACGCGTGAAGTAAACACACATACATAAACATCACAAGCATCAACATTATTTGTAATACCGTTGCATAATTGGCTCCACAACGTGGGGCTAACAAAAAGATATTACGTAAGCAACATTATTTGTAATACCGTTACAGTTTCTCACAGTACTAAAGATGTGTAGTGAGGCAAATTTCTCCTTGGATAAAGCTCAGCAGGTCATGAACCTTTCTAGTGTTTCCTCAAGCAGAACTGTACACATAATGTATGCGTGTTCTATCACCTTCTTGTACATAAAATCATATGTTTTCTAATGACCTGAATATTTATATATGATTAGCTAATCTTCCAAAAAATAAGTATTTCACTTTGTCCTGGTTGTATTTGGTTTCCCTACTTGCTCTTCTTGTAGGTTACATATTACATAATATACACTGTCGTTTGTGAAAATTGCAACACCAAGAAAGAATTTCCCGAATAACTCCAAACTTGTTGGAAGTGTAGAAGAGTGTGCAAGCAATAAGTGATTAGGTTTGCAGAGATATGGGGTATACGTAGGCCGAGCAGAGCCCTCTCGTGTCGGTCCGACAAGGTCAGTGTGCGCCCAGTGTAGCCAGTGCAGAGCTGTCAAACAAGGTGGAAACAATAAGTGAATGCTAATATGCCTCGTCGACGTCAAAGGGAGTCATATCGGCATGTGAGTGAGTTCAAACGGGGCAGAATGATCGGTTCTGGGAAGCAGGTTTGTCATTCCGTGACATTTTGGCTCATACAGGGCATGCTGCTACGGCAGTGATGCGTGTCTGGAAGCAGTGGATTGATGAAGGTCGTACGCAGCGAAGAGCGGGTATTGGACCACAGAACATGACCACAGCACGGGATGACCGTCATCTTGTCCGCATGGCCATAACGGACAGTACAGCTTCATCCACAGTGTTGTGACGTTGGAGCACTGCAACAGGTGTGAACTTGTCTGCATCAACGGTTCGTCGCCGTCTGCTGCAGGTTGGACTGGTTGCATGCATGCCATTACGTCGGCTTCCATTGTCCAGAAACCACAAGCTCCTCCGACTGCAATAGGCACGTGAACACCGTCACTGGGGTGCTCACTGGCAAAATGTAGTCTCTTCGGACGGGTCCCGCCTCAACGTGTCCTACAGTGATGGTCACATATGTGTCCGGCGGTACCGTGGTGAGCCCAACCTGGAGGGCTGCATTGTTGAGTGGCATAGCGGACAAACACCAGGTGTGATGGTTTGGGGCACTATTGGTTACAACAACCTATCTCGCCTCCTACGAATTGAGGGTGCTTTGAACAGCAACCGGTACCTAACGGTGGTTGTAGAGCCTGAGGTACTCCCCCTGCTTCAGGCATCTCCACAGGCCACATTTCAACAGGACAATGCCCGGCCTCATATTGCGAGGAATGTACAAGCCTTTTTCGAAGAGCAACGGATACCATTGCTTCCCTGGCCTGCAAGTTCGCCTGACATGTCGCCCATCGAACATGTCTCGGATATGTTTGGTCAGCACCTGGTGCGTCACAGTCCTCCAGTGACCAGTGTCATGGATTTGTGGGCTTGAATACAAACTGCATGGAGGGAAATCCCTCAGGAACTTATTCTGAACCTTTTTGATTCAATGCCACGGCATATAGTAGCTCTAATTGCAGCACATGGAGGCTAAACCAAATACTGAATATTAGGGCTCAAAGGTCATGTATAAATTTGAAAAGCTTATCATTTGTTACTTGTCATGTACCTAACCTGTGATATTAAATTCATTGAATTCATGTGTTTCCTTCTTGGTGTTGCAATCTTCACAAACGGCAGTTTATAATATTCATAAATATACAATTTTCCTCTCTAGAGTTCTTTTATTCCTCAAGCAGTATCACCTCAGCAATGCTGCATATTTTTGTGGCAAAGACATCAAATACTGCCATATGACAATATTTGCCAGATTGGTACCTTTTGATTTGTTTTCTACACATGGCACTGTTTTGTTTTAAGTAAGAAAAAATAACTACTATTTGCCATTTCCTTGTTAGTTTGCTGCAGATAAGTTGAAGAAATGTTTTCATTTCACCTTCTTAAAAGCACTTTCTCTTTTAATACTTCATTTTCATTTGTTTTTGCCTTTTTCAGCATTTTCTTTTTAATGTTTTCTCCAGCTCTTTATACTCACTTCTGTCTCTACAGTAAATTTCCTGCTCAGATGATACTCATGCATCCAGTTTCTTTATGCTGCTATTCAACACCAAAAGTAAGTCGGTGCCACCATTTCAAAAATAGAATACTCTGTAAAGCATTCAATTTTTTAATTCATTTAACATCAATGTAGCTGTAAATTCATATCATGGTGATTTTTCTAGGTTGAGTAAATGAATGTCAGACAGATGGCTATAATTGCATATTTGACTTCCTGTACCATCGGAACTGATGTGACCTGGGTTGCTTATCGTTTTTCCTAGGCCTATATTTTATTGGTATATTCATAAGGTAGCTGCATGGTTGCCTTTTGACACCACCTGCTTAATTTAACCTTTTATAAATGGCTCTAGTTGCATAATCACCTTCATATAAAACATATATTCTCTTCTATTTCTTTTAATCTGTGTGCAGAACTCTGCATAATGGTAGTGAAATATCCAGTTGGTATTTTCATGGCAACTGAGGGAAAATAAAAAAGAAAAGCCCTAAGTCAGTTTAGTTGGTACAGTGAATTGAACTCATGACCTCCTAAGTGTGAGCAACAAATGTTACTGCCTGAGCCTACTTACTAGATGCATTCCATTCAGTTATGCAAAATAAAAAAAAAAAACATGTTGGGCCGTATTTGTGGACCTTCTTACATCTGGTGATCATTTGTTTTTGGACTTAGGCAGGTGTGGGTTTTAATGTAGTTATATCATTCTTGGGAAGTAAGTTTCAACTATTGCTATAATTATGAACAAATTGCCATTCAAGTTCCCACATACTGAATTTTGTAACTGCAAATTGCAGTGTCACCATTAATGTTGTGCATTTGGCATGTATTGAGGAAGGAAAAAAAAAATCACAAAGAGAAACCTAATGATGGATCTTCACATTATAATAAAGTTGTTATCATGCATTTTAAAGATATAACTTCTTTATACTATACTTATATATTGATGTTATTTTGAAAGATTTCATCCACCTTAGAGTATTGTATAACTCTTGGCTTATGCTGCATAACCTTTGTATATTTACACATCAACTATACTTATTATTTATATTTTACACATATATGAACAGTAAAATTATTGCCATCATCATCACTAAAACTATTAATCACATTTAAGTTCCCACATTCAAAATCCATAAATGTACAATGGATGTTCTGATCAAAAATGATGAAATGGGAAAGAGCAGGAGGTGAAAGCATGAGCTTTATGCCTTGCTTAGACTACTTGTTGTTATTATGACTGTACTTTCAGAAACATTCATTCTGGCAATATGTAAACTAATCCAATACATTGATATTGTAATGAAAAGAAGCTAGAAACAGTGATGTGTATTGAATTTATTTAAAGGTGAGTCGGAATTGTTATACTAGCATCACTTAAGTTTACAAACTTAAGTGATGTTAGTGTAACAATTCCGACTCACCTTTAAATTAATCCAATACAATTAATAATCAGTAAATAGGAGGCATAAAGCTGTTGAGAGAACTATTTAATGGATTTAAAGAGAAGAAATTAATACCTGAGAGTTGGAAAATGAGTGTCATTGTACCATTAAAGGGAAAGGAGATACAAATAACCATTGCAACCACAGAGGGTTATAGTGTATTATCGATATTGGGTAAAATATAAATGGTGTATTAGCTAGAGGATTAAACAAGTGGGTAGAGATGAAGATAAGCTATCAGAATACCAAGCAGGTTTTAGGAGGGGAAGAAGAACAATAGATAACATAATGATAATTCATACTATAGTGAAAAAGTATCTAAGAAATAAATGAGGTAGGGTATATATATATATATTTTTTTTTTTTTGCAGACTTTGAGAAGGCTCTTGATATTATAAACAGAGACGCTTTGGCTTACAAATTGAGGAATAAAGGAATAAGTACTTCATTTATTCAGGGGATACAAAAATTGTACGAAGAAAATAAATTTTGTGTTTGATGCGAAAGAAGTGAAACTACTGATTATATGCACCAAAATTTAGGCCTGTGGCAAGGTAGTATACTCAGTCCAATATTATTTAATTTATTTATGGATGATATTTTAGATACAATAAGAAAATTAATAAACACTGTCCAGTTATAGGGGAAAAAATAGATACCAGGACTACTATTTGCTGATAATTTGTAGCAGGAGCAGTAATGGCATGCTATCAATGAAATTGTTAAATTCTGCATAGAATGGGGTTTAAAGGTGAATACAAACAAGTCAAAGTTAGTAGTATTCAAGCAAGGATCAAAATTAAAAACGGATGAAAAATGGTTTATAAATGCAAAGCCAACAGAGTAGTAAAAGAATTTGATTACCTGGGGATCAGATTCTCAAGCAATGGGAAATGGGAGGCACAAACCAAATATGCACAACTGAAAGGAAAACTAGGCATGAAAGCCGTTAAGAGTCTGCTTATACAAAACACCCACACTGTTAATTTAATTGGCTGGAAAGACTTCATGGAGCAGTAGTTGAGTCGAAGATGCTAAATGGAATAGAAATTTGGGGAGTGACAAAGGGATGGCTAAAGACTGATGTAGTCCATAGAATGTTTTGTAGAGAAGTTCTGAGTGTACCCAGGAGTTCACCAAGGGGTGTGGCACTGGTAGAGTTAGGAAGGGTAAGGAGAAAAGTTATAATAGTGAAAAGAATTTTGAAGTATTGGTAGAGTTGTTTAAATTTGATGATAGTAATATAATAAAAAAATGCATACAGTTCCAAAAAGATGTTTTAGGAAGAAAAAGTTGGTTTGGAGAGATGGGAAATGTGCATTGGCATGAGGAAAAGTTGGCTATTAGATAAAGACAATAACAGTGGATTTTGAAAAGAAGTGAGAATGAGGGTGGAAGACATAGAAAAACAAGAGATATGGGCTAGTTTTGAGGAAAGAATATTGTTGACTTTGTATAAATCAGTTAAAAGAAATTGGGGGAGGTAAAAATACCTATGTAATACATGCAATCAATTTGGAAGAATAGATCTTGCTTGGATGTGCACTGGTATAATATTTCTAAAAAGGATAGGAAATAGTTGCTTGGGGAGATGTTTCGTCCTCCGTGGAATAGTGGTACTGTGCTAGCCTCTAGTTCCTAAGGTCACGGGTTCAAACCCGGCGGAGGGCGATGGATTTTTTTCGGGCGTAAAAATCCTTAGCATGGCTTCCTTCAGAAGGGAAGTAAAGCCTGGCACATAAAAGAACCTCAAGCCTAATAAGAGGCCTGTGAGCAAACTTTTCGGTCTTTCACACCCAATATAGAATGGGACGCTAAGGACCATAGTAGTTAAAGAGCGTCCATAAATAAAACTCAATTTAATTTGGGGAGATGTGTTATGTGTGAAATGGCGGTGCCGTGGCCAAGTGGTTAGACCGCTCGCCTCCCACCAAGGCGGCCCGGGTTCGATCCCAGGGACCTGCATGTGGGATTTGTGGTGGATGAAGCGGCGTCTGGGTGGTTTTCTCCGGGTTCTCCAGTTTCCCCTGCCATTCATTCCACCAACTGCTCCATCATCACCTTTCCTTTCATCCATTTCACCATCATTTCGTTTCATCTACTTCCTTCATCCCATACCAGGCATCGGGCTGATCACCCATCCTGGATGTTCTGTTTGATCCATGAGTGTCTGCTCCTCGACGGGCCTCTGACCCCAGGCACCCACCTGTAAGTCCTGGGGGGTGTAAGTCCTACATAAGAGGAGGTTAAACAGATAATGAATGAATGAATGAATGTTATGTGTGAAAAATTGGGAAGTATTTTCCATTGGCTAATAGAATGTGAAAAGGTTAAAAGATGGAGAGATGATATATATGGAATAAAAAATAGCATAAGTTAAACAAAGAAATAATAGCAATTACAATGCTGGCAAGCCCAAAAGCAGAAACAATTAACATGGAACAATAATCACTTTTAGGAAATGTAAGAGATAAGTGGACAAGGAGCCTTGAAAGCAGCAACAGAATGGTTTCAGTGGAGAGATGGTACAGTAGGCTTTATCCCACACATACAACCTAGGGGTTAAGGTATGGGGAAGCTAGTTTATACACACATTAGGTTTTTAAAATGTTTTAGCTGTAAGTTTCATTTGTAATATTTATCAAAGGAAGATGGGAATAAATATTCATTCATTCAATAATCAATGAACCTGCGCAAATGAATCTCATGAGAGAAAGCATGAAAGAAAAGTTTGACTTCAAAAAACCTACTCTATGTGTCAACCATTTATTGCAAGTATTTCCTTATAGTTGTAATTGTTGAGTTCAATACAATGTTTATAAAATGCCAATATATCTCAAGTTGCTTCAATGTTAGATATTAAATTCCTTTAAAAGGCTGTCCTTCAGTGTGATAACTAGGGCCCGGATTGTTAGGTTTTAACCTATATGTTTCCTAGCTATTTAATTGACAAATTTCAAGTTATATATTTGTTTCACACTTCCTAGAGCAGAATATGTGAATTTCATTGCACCTAAAAAACCTAAATGAGGGGTTGACAGCTAAAATAACCTAAACAGCTGCTTTCCCTTTTTCGAAATGAATGTTATTTTCCAATTGAAACTTATTGTAAAATTATTTCCACCACTTATAGCCACTAGATAATTCAAGTTACTAGCGTTAAATATAGCACATGTGACATGGGATGCAGCTGATAGAAAGTCAGGAGGAACGTAACCTGCAGAACGGGATGGCCTCCAGTCGTTCACCGAGAGTACCACAGGCAGAAAGTGTGGTGATTGTTGCAATACTCTTCTAATGTAATTGTTGTATAGTGAAACAATGCCGAAACCACATTTATTGAGATAATAGATTGCTGCAGATCCACCCTTCACTAGGGATGGTCGAGTAATCTTCTGTCAGGCATGCTTCTAGCAAGTAACTTCCCAAGTAACTGCACTGTAATACCATAGCACTAAAGATTTGAATTTTTATTTCAGGTTAAATCTGAGCAGAAATCTCATCTTGAGCAGCATAAATCTGCAGCTGCGCACACCACAAATGTGGCTAGGAAAATAAGTCCAACAGCAACAGTAAGCAAACGCTTATTTCTTCCACAGTTAGCAATCCTGAAGATAACTTTAACTTTTGCCTGCGTCAGGCATTGGTATCTGTTAATATCCCATGGAATGTGGTAACCAATCTGACCTTTAAAACATTTTTAGAAGACATCAGTGGCCACAATATACCTAATGAATCCACTTTAAGAAAGAATTATTTAGGTTCCTGTTCACCAGAAGACACTAGATGAAATAAGAAAAGATACAGCCACCACTATCTGGCGTTCTGTCGATGAAACATCTGACAATTGCGGCCATTTTATTGTGAATGTGTTAGTAGGTAAGCTGGATCCAAATGAACTAGGTACTCCTTATCTAATTCTTAGCAAAGAAATAGAAAAAACTAACAACAGCACAATAATTTGTGCAGTGAGGGATGTTTTACGCATATTGTGGCCAGCAGAGAATCAGGATAGTAAGTTACTTTTGTTAGTGACAGACAGTGCTGTGTACATGTTGAAGGTCGGTGGGGTTCTACAGTCCTTCCTCCCGACCATGTTACATGCTTGGTCCATGACCTGCACTGCCTTGCAGAGGAGATTACACTTTGATGGCGTGAACAGCCTGATATCTTCATTCAAGAAGGTTTTCTTAAACGCCCCAACACATATACAATTGTTCAAAGAGAAAGTACTGGCAACCCCTCTTCTACCTGAGCTGACACTAGGTCGCTGGGAAACTTGGCTGTTTGCTGCCATTTATTATGCTGAAGACTTAATAGACATAAAAATGTCATCAATAATTGGATGAAACAGAAGCTTCCTGCATGCCAAGGCTAAGAAATCACCACTGTTGAAAGTGCCCCACTGTTGCCGCTTCCCTTACATATATTAAGACACATTTTTGTTTTATACCCAAAGCTATTCTCTGGTTGGAAAGCACAACTTTGTCACTGCGAGATGCTCTAATATTTCCAGTAAAGAAATACCAGTGAGAGTTGCATGTTCTTCGAAGTTGCAGGAGATTCTTCAACGAAATCTGGTTTTGAAGATACGAAAATCATCAGTTCAATATTACAGGGAGAAAAGTATGTAGAAAAAACTACCCCTAGAACCTGTTGCATCTATGTTCTACGCTCCAATGATGGCATGTTCCGTTGAAAGAATCTTTTCTTCATACAAGAATGTGTTACATGATAATTGGAAATTGTTTATCCATGAAAATTTGGGAATGTATGTATCTACTGCAATGCCAAAAAATAAAACTTACAAATAAGTACCAGAAAAACAAAAATATTGATACCTGCATTTATCCACAAAGCAAAACATTAAATAAGCATAAAAAAACCTAAAATGAAGGTTTATTCCACCTAAAAATCTGGACCCTAATGATAACTAAAGAACATTTATTTGACCTGTTCCACAAACAATGTGTCATAAAAGCAATTCTTACTGACTAGCTACGATGTCACAATTTACTAAAGCATTTATAGAAACCCAAAAATTATTGAACACCAAGTACAAATGGATTAAATTTCATCATAATCATCATCAACTACATGGTTTGGACCTTAAGATTCATTCCTGCTGCTACATAGAGTTGTAGCTGACCTCTCCATTACTTTTTGGGCCTTCCCACACTTCCTCTACTAGTTGGACGGTAATTTAACACTTGGAGAGGGCTACAGTGCGAGCCCATTCTATGAAGATGTGCATACTATCAGTCCAGCTATTAAGATTAAATTTTATTTATATAATTTATTATTAGATGTATATAATCCCTTAATTCCATGATTTGTGCAGTTTTAATAAATTACTTGTTTTATCACATGAAGTACATGCTACTCACCTACTACAGTAGGTTCAAGATCAACAAACACTGCTCTAGGAACATGTTTGCCTGTGCCTGTCTCACTAAAGAAGGTGTTGAAACTGTCATCTCCATAGCCTATAGTCTTGTCTGAAGGCATTTGTCCATCTGGGTGAATTCCATGTTCTAGGCAATACAGCTCCCAGCATGCATTGCCCATTTGCACCCCTGCCTGCCCTATGTGTATAGATATGCATTCTCTCTAAAACAGAAGAAGAGATAATAATAAATAGCAAGAAGCTAATAACAGTAAAGAAACTTCAAATATATGCGTAATTAGCAACTTCATTCTTAACTTAATAATGAAAGTTTTTGAATAGAGAAGATTCACTATTAAATCAAAAGAGCTCTCTCTCACATACACTTGCACCCATGTCCTAATACCATATAGCCACCAATATTAATGACCATATTGCGTAGGTAAACATAATTAATGGGTACTTATCTGATCATTCTGACAAGTTATCCAATTCTTGAAAACTAAAATAATGAATAAAAACAATTAGGTCTTATTGAGATGTAGAAATTTAAACAATAAAAGTATAAGAAAGTTAAAAAATTCTCTGGTGCAGGAAAATGGGCAGCAGTATATGCTACCAGGGTGTAGAGGGAAAATGGGAAGAGTTCTATAAGATCTTTAACCTCCATTTCAGTGCTGCATGTCATATAACTGTAAGAAATAAATCTAAAAGTCGGACTAATAGTGTAAAATTAAATGTAGATGGAATTAGTCTTAGAAATAACATGAAAAATGCATTTGAATTCTCTAAGTCAACTGGGTGGGTACATTATAAGAATCAATATAAATAACTCAAAAAGGATTTTCGGACTTACTTGGCTAAACAAAGTACATTGGATTACAAACACAAGTTGGAGGACCCAAAAAGTGTAACTAAAAATGCGTGGAACATAATAAATAAAGTTAGAAATCCAAGAGATACATTTGAAAATATTAAAATAAACATAGGTGGTAATATAGAAACTAATCCAAAGACAATAAGCAATGTATTTAATAAATATTTTCTAAATGTTGCTCAATAAATGCAACCTAGCAAATTACCATACAGTGTAACAAATATCATCTCTCATAACGCACATTCCATTTATTTACATCCCACTTCAATAAATGAAATTATCTATGCCATTAATTCCTGCAGTAACAAGCAATCAAGTAGGGGGGAGGGGATGGAATAACTCCAAAATTCTGAAACATCGTAAGGTAGTCCTTGTTACACCTTCACAGCATCTAATAGACTATTCTCTGGTAAATGGAACATTCTCATGATATTTAAAAACCAGCACTGTATGGCCACTTTTCAAAAAGAGTGAAAAAATGGCCATAACAAATTATAGACCTATTGCTCTAACGTCAACTATAGCTAAACTCTTTGAAAACATCATACTTATTAGATTAAAAAACTTCATTGAAAAAATAACCTAAGGAGAACTCAACTATTACTGCAATATCAGAATTTATAGCAGATGTGGTTAACAAATTGGATAGTAATAATAAAGTTATAGGTATATCTCTAGACCTTTAACAGATGTTTGACTGCATAGAACATGACAAATTACTCAAAAAATTGCAGTACTATGGGATTAGGAGCATAGCAAATCAATCTCCACTTTTCTGAAAGACAAGATCCAAAAAACAGAAATTTATTTTGAAACTAATAAATGTAGGGAAAACTATCAATCAGACATACGAAAAGTGAGATATGGGATACCACAGGGTTCTGTGCTAGGTTCATTACTATTTTTACTATATATTAATGATGTGCCAAACGTGCAAAATTCTAAATGCTTATCATATGCTGACAATACCACTGTTATATGTTGGGAAAATAGCAGCAATGGACTTGAACATCAAATTAAACAAAGTGAAAATTACTTAATGAAATATTTTGAAAGGCTTACTCTAAATTGTAACATACATAAAATAAAAATAATGAGTTTCAATGTAGCTTTAGACAAACTATAAAACTAGTCACAATATGTTTCTAGAATTAAGTATTGATGAACTTCGAAACTGGGAGAGACATATTGAGTAGGGATACAAAAAGATCAGTAAGTATTAAGATACTTCTCCAGATTTTATAATACAGACCTAATGAATAAAATCTATTTTGGAGTGATACCTATTCCCCATCTTATATATGGGATTGAGCTGTGGGGATCAGCAGTAATGGAAAGAGTATTGATACTGCAAAAAAAAAAAAAAAAAAAAATCTGATGTGTTACACTCACATGATTTTCTCTACTCTTGTACAAACTATTTTTACAAACTCTTATTTCCATCTATTTCATATTAATCAAGATAAACATTTGCAGAAAAGATCTTTTGACATACAAAGAGAATTACATTTTACACATAGCGATCAGTTACAAAAATATTTGACTATCGCTTAAGGCATACTATGTTCCCCTTGTTTTGTAATTGCAAGGGCATTGCCTTTAAGCATAGACATATATCTTAATAGCTGGTTGCTAGGTGCAGCACCATTCTCTTTGCTACAGTTTAATACTCTTTGCATACCCAAGACAAAAAAAATGAATAACGAATTCCCATTTGAGAAAATTTGAGGGAATAACAAGCAATATCTCGAAAATGGTTCACTCAACAAAAAAAATTTATATGACATAAACTGTGTATTTTAACGCGATCTACATTTTTTGTGTAGTAAAAGTTTTTCTATCTCTTATGGTTTACCAGTTATGCAAAAGTCGTTCACAATGAAGAATCTTCAGAAAATTCATGATATACATTTTATTTGTCATGAAAATAGGCGGCGTCGTGGCCGAGTGGTTAGACCGCTCGCCTCTCACCAATGCGGCCTGGGTTCAATTCCAGGGACCCGCATGTGGGATTTGTGGTGGACAAAGCAGCGTCTGGGCGGGTTTTCTCCAGGTTCTCCGGTTTCCCCCGCCATTCATTCCACCAACTGCTACATCATCACCTTTCCTTTCATCCATTTCACCATCATTTCGTTTCATCTACTTCCTTCCTCCCATACCAGGCATCGGGCTGATCACCCATCCTAAATACTCTGTCTGATCTATGAGTGTCTGCTCCTCAACGGGCCTCTGACCCCAGGCACCCGCCTGTAAGTCCTAGGGGGTGTAAGTCCTACATAAGAGGAGGTTAAACAGGGAATGAATGAATGAATGAATGAATGAATGAATGAATGAATGAATGAACGTCATGAAAATATCTTAAACATATGATACTTTAATCAAAATCGTTAGAGCCATTTTTGAGAAAATTAAAATTTTCGAAAAATGTTCCATGTAAAGGGTAATCTGGGGTGGGGGGATTTTCTTGGAAACCTTCACGTCGCATCTCTGGAAGATACTGAACCTAAATACCAAGTTTGGTGTTTATCCGACTTCGTTTCTGAGTTACACTGTTCACACACACACACACACACACACACACACACACACACACACACACACACACACACACGGAACACGGACATGTTTCCAAAAATGCTTTTTTTGGATTCAGGAGGTCTCAAAACATATATTTTTGGTGAAAACTCGGTATCGAATTTTTGGGTGGAATACAATACTTCCCCTACTTACTATACATAGTAAAAAAATGCATAAGAATAATGTATAATATAGACTCCAGACATTCATGTAGCAATTATTTTAAATTAAATTCCATATTAACAGTTGTCTTGCTTTATGTATATAGGGGAGTGTTATTTACAGTCAATTCATATGTGATAAAAAACAAATGTGATATTCACAAGCATAACACAAGGTGCAAAAATTACATATATAGACAAGGCTATACCAAAAAGTTCCTGGAAAAGGACCCAATAGTAAATGGTTCCAGACTATTTAATTTGTTACCTGCAGACATAAAAATAGCAAAGGGAAACTCCTTTTAAATAAATCTTAAGAAATTTTTAATTGAAAAGCCATTATACAAATTACAGGAATTAAGATCCAGTTAGTAACTTACCTAGTGCAATAAATAATTGTAAATATAGCATTAAGTGTAAATATAAAACCTTGTAATTGACTATACTAAAAACTTGTGTATTGAGTAATAATAATAATAATAATAATAATAATAATAATAATAATAATAATAATAATAATAATAATAATAATAATAATAATAATAATAATAATAATAATAATATTATTATTATTATTATTATTATTATTATTATTATTATTACTATTATTATTATTATTATCAATGTTATGAGAGTCACTCAGTAAGCTTTTAGACACAGGTCTCCTGAAACATTTAACTCAAAATTTACCATCATATCTTTTCAAAGTACCCTGCCTCAGCCTCTGTACATCTTTCTATCCTTCTGAACCATAAGTTGCAATATGGTGTTTTAATCAAGTTCTGAGAGCCAATTTTTAGAAAAACTAAAATAACAAAACCTTTTCCATGTAAAGGGAGTTTGAGGGGGTTATTTTCTGGAAAACATTTGTGTCATATCATTGAAAGATGTTGAACTTAAAACACCAAGTTACATATTTATCCAATATTTGACACACACTCACCCACCCACCCACCCATGCACGCACACATACACACACACACTTGATAGCTTTCTTTTCTAAAAATCCTTTTTTGGATTCAGAGGACCTCAAAACATTTAGGGTGGAATACACTTCTTACCTATTGGGTAAGTAAAAATGGTTCCAACTCTTGCAATTTGAGCTTGTCTTAAGGTATATTATATTGTTAGTTAACAAATACAGGCTTTAGAGATATGGATACACAGACTTTAATAGCAACTTCTTAACATTCAGCTGAAACACAAACATCGTTACCTACCATTTTCTTTTCTGATATATGGTATCATAGTTAAAAATCTGACATGTTACATTCAAATGAATTTCTCTACCCTCTATCGCTTATTAGTGTGGATACAAATTTATGAAAGTTTATTTTCCTGTCTACTTCATTTTAATCAAGATAAACCTTTCTGTAAATAGCTGCATTACACCTTTCGTTATAGATACAAAGGGAATAGCAACAGGCAAACGTTTAAGAACTGGATGCTACACAATGGCCTTAAAATTCTATATTCTTTCCATGACATCACAAGAAACAACTGAATGTCGACAGGAGTTTAAAAGAATGTCTAAGTATTGAATAAATCATACCATTAATAAAGGAGACCTCAAAATGGCTGATGTCACTAAAAAGGTTATTTGAAATAAATTGTGTTTTAAAGAGGTCTACATTTTTTGTATAATATGTCATCATCTACCACTTAACGTTTACCAGTTATACAAGATTCCTTCTACATAACAGGACTTCACAGGTTATTTCTAGAAAATTCAAGACATACATTTTATTTGTCATGTAAATATCTTTAATATATGGTATTTTAATCAAAAGCGTTACTGGCATTTTTTTGAAAAACAAACATTTCAAAAAATGTTCCACAAAAAGAGTAGTTAGGAGTTGAGGGAGTTTCTTAAACATCTTTGTGTTGCATTTGTGGAAGGTACTGAATCTAAATAATAAGTAAGTTTGGTATTTATCTGACATAATTGTTTAGTTATGCTGTTCACAGACACACACATACACACTCAAACATTTTTCTAAAAATGTTTTTTTTTTTTTTTTTTTTTATTCAGGGAGCCTCTAAATAAGTATTTCTGGGAAATCCTGGTACCTATCAAATTTTTGGGTGGAATGCCATACTTTCTCTACCTACTAAGTGTGTGGCAGAGAAAGTAAAAATTAAATATGTAGAAAGTCTACTGTATATATTTCAATTAGAAACCCTTTATCTTACTGTATTAAAATAAATTTAGTTAAGTAAATCTTAAAAATATGAATGATTTCTGTCTTCACAATTGACTAAAATGAGCTGCTTGATCACAAAATTATGATACAAAGTTTAGTTTTAATCTATTTGGTATGCAGAAGTTGAAGATAGTGAGGTAAAGGTCATATTCATTATGTAGTTTTAATTTCTACTGGAACAAACTCCTACAAATATGTTTGGCAACTTTCCAGTTTATACAGCAGTGTGGACATCTGAGTAGAAAGATAAATTAGATTGAACAAGAAAGGTGAATCAGATTTGAAAATTAGAGGACATGACCACCACTCCAACCATGGAGCTTTCTGAGCTAATGCTCTACCATTACCATATGTTGTATGATCCCCAAAAGTGCACTGAGCCTCTTTCATCTGATCCATGTATTCCAAATTAACCTCAAGCTATTCCTGGCATGGATAGGAATTCAAATCAGAGATCTTGGGTTTCCCATGCCAATGCCTTAATTTTGAGCTATCATGAAGAGAACTTTGATAGTGTATTGAACCTCTCTAATCTGATTTATATATCCCAACAAATCTCAAGGCTGCTGTGCAAGGGGTCCTGGATTTAATCCCCGGATGGGAGGTGGTAATTTTTCCCTAGCCAGGATTATTCCCTATCTTCACCAGAGTCTGGAAGTATGAATAAGGGTGTGAATATATGTATGTAATCTAATATGTAGAACCCAGAGAAAAACCAGAAATTCAATGACAATTGTTAACACTATTGCTGATAGGCAATATGTTTCAAAGGTAAAAGGCTGCCAATATGATCATTGCAGTTAAAGGTGGGATATAAATGGAATAAAAAGAATTGTTAAATCTTCAAGATAATGCGAATTACTCCAAACTATCATATCTTAAATAGCAAAGTTCAGCAGCAGCACATTGGCAGAAGATCAAATTTCCAATGTTCAAGTCCTATAATTCTATTTTTGAGAGTTGGAGTCTGTCATAAGCACTCTGTTGGTAAAAATCAATTAGCAAGGTGAATCAGATTGGTATGGCTGTTAGCAATGCAACCATTACCAATGCTGCATTAACACATGGTCATTCATTGCTTATGTTTCTTTTCACTTTCCACATTACACTCTTGGCTTTAGCTTGCAGTTACAAATTGAAACCTATATAACAGAAAAACCCATTAAATAAAAAAAATCTAATAAAACATAACGATAAATAAATCATAACTTAAAATAATTAACAGGGTTAGGATTTTTAGGTGCAAATATCAGATGAAAAAAGGAAGGGAAAAGGTGCTCAAATAAGGTGTAAAAAGGGACAATAAGGTGCTGGTTTATTTAAGGGTATGCACAACTGAAATTGCTATTTTCTAAACTATCCATCCAATTGGACTGAAATTTTAACCGCATGTCAGTCTTCTTTAGATATAATTGTTTTGTGAATTTCAATCCAAAATGTTAATTAGTTTTCAAGTTATTAATTTTCAAAATACAAAACTATGGGTACATGCAAAATGCAACACATGGTGGTTTTTCAAAAAAAAAAAATCTTATGTCTGTCATATAATTTTTTTTCTACCATTCTTAGTTTAAGAGAAAAAAAAGTTTTGCAGTTTTGTATTTGCATTTTTTCCTTCTTTTTTTTTTGTATGCATTGTTATCTTCAAAAATTAGTAGCGCAAAAACTATTCATTACACAACAAAAATTATATGACAGTTTTATTTATCTGGATTTTTGAAATAAGCATAAAAATGCCAATACAAATGGATGAGAACTACATCGTGTGGAACATTTTGAATATGCAGAAATGCTGAAAATAAGAAACGCCTTAAAATGAAGTTTTAAAAATATAAACAGCTAGCAACCAAATGTGCAAGGGTATTTAAAAAGTCTCATAACAATCCTGAAGCGTTCACTAGGTCAAAAATAAAAGTGGATTCTAAAACTACAAGCAATGGAGAATTTTTTGGGAAGATTTTTTTTTTTTTTTTAAAGATTTTTTGAGATTTTGGCTTAATTTCAGTTGTGCATTTCCTTAACTAATTCAACAATTTCTCTTTCCTCTATTCTAATTTATTGAACTACAAACAAGTACATCAAATTATCACTCATCAAAAGAAGGAAAAAACATGAAGCTGTTGTACTTCAAGACATTAAGCATCTCCACATTTTTAAAAGTAAGTCTGTTTCTATTATGGGATAGAATGTCTTCGCAGATGCTAAAGCTTCTTTCAACATCCACAGAAACCAGTGGGGCAAACCTTGTATTCACTCAGAATGGCAACTCTACAGATGTGGCGAATTACTCAATGTCTGGATTCTTCTGAAGACTAGATTCAAGTTTGTCTTTGGTAAAGCCATCTAACTACTCCCTCACGGAAGTAAAAATATCCCATTGTTTTTCCTTTTCCAGACCTTGTTCTTCCAATCATTTAATAGCTGCAGGTAGGTACTTGTAACTATGGACACAATATAGTTCTGTCTGCAAATTATGTATTTTCTCCGGTAACAGAAGTTGATGTGGCTTGGAAATTGCACCTTGGATCCAAAGAAATCACAAACTCTTTAATTTTGTCAAAATTCTCACACAACATAGCAGCACACTCAATCCAAGATCTCCAGCGAGTAATGACCGGGAAATATGGAAGGGGCAGGCCAGTGATTTCTCTGTGGTAAACAACACGGCTCGGAGCTTTCAGAGGAATCTTCTTCAGGGCAGAGATGAATTGATTTGTGATGTTGTGTTCATACCTTATGGATTCACAAACCCTGTGAAGGGCAAGAGCCAAGCATGTAACATGCTTCGTTAGGAAATAAAGGTTCCAATTGGTAAACAGCTGAAACCATGTATAGAGCCTCATCCATAACCCAAGAAGCTTTTCAAACTCGATACCAGTAAGCCAGAGTTTTTGGCTGAAGTCCATAATGGATTGCATTACTGTACTGGCATTGGCTTTCTGCAGCTCGTACATTTTTAACAACATGGGCTTAACTTTCTCCCCTGCTAAGGGAAAAACTAAAATGTTCTAAACATATTGTCCAATTGAGTCTATGGTTTCATCCACAGTGATTCCCGCATCGCAATCAGATACTTTCTCCTTGATTCTTTCTATGGTTTCTTGGTAAACAGGCTCCATGTAGTTTTTTCTTGAAGTACTC
This sequence comes from Deroplatys truncata, assembly GCA_030765065.1. Taxonomy (NCBI): domain Eukaryota; kingdom Metazoa; phylum Arthropoda; class Insecta; order Mantodea; family Mantidae; genus Deroplatys; species Deroplatys truncata. The sequence goes on from CM060976.1 coordinate 33,131,023, forward strand.
TCATCGGCCATTGACATCTTTGTGTATTTTTCAAGAAATCCCTTGAAGGCTGAATGGTTCACCTTAATGAGTGGACTTCTTGCTTGTGTAAGAGCTGCACACAAATCAATGTTTAATTCCTTCAAATTTGGCTTTTTGAAGAACTCTGTTGAAAGGCATTTCGTAATAGAGGTTGCCATGATTTGTTTGCTTGAAGAGTCTTGTTCATTTGATGCTTAGAGCTGGAAATGTGTTGTTTGATGCGATCTCGCTAGTGTTTTTCATCTAACAAAATTCCGTATCACAAATAGTACATCGCATAACAGTTCCATCAGTGTCTATGAAATCTTGTTTGAATTCCTCAGCCAGAACAATAAATCGAGCACTGGACACCTTTGCAGCCAGAACAATAAATCGAGCACTGGACACCTTTGGCATGGTAAAACCTAGTACCAGTACACTCGTTTGGAGAGCTAACACTAGTTCACTTGCTAACAAAATGCGACTGTCACACAACTCACTCTTACACCCATTCACTGTCCACATTCTCTTATAACACCGCAACAATTACCAGAATGTTCATAATTCATGCTGAAACTTCAGTCTCAGCGATTTCTAGTAGTTTTGAGCAGAACTAAGTCTTAATAATTCTCAGAATTGCGTGGGTGAGGTTACTGCCATCTCTGTGTGCCCAGCCTTTGCCTCCATGCAAACAGATGACGTCTCACAGTAACAAACTCGCATTCACGAACAGCAGGCTACTGATTCTAGTGGGATAGAATCACTCATTGACAATTGCATTATTGCGGGCTACTTTATAGCAGTAAAGCGAGAGAAAGAGGTTTCCGTCGAACACACAATTATTTTCCATTGTTGTGGGTGTGCTTTCAATTCCCGCACTGCATTTACTGAAAGATGTAGGCTTACTATTCGCACATACACAGCAAGCTGAGGAGACGTTAATTGAAAGTTAAAGAATAAATTGGAAATGAAACTTAAAAGAAAAAAGGGGGAAAAAGGGGATTATGGGCATAGTTGGGGGAAAATGGGATAAAGGTGCCAAAAAGAGGTAAAGGTCCCAAAAAAGGGAAAAAGGTGCAAGAAAAAATGCCTCTTTTCACAACTAGAAACAAAATTTCGCACTGTGATATCTTTCCGCACAGCTTTAACTTACCCTAAGAAAAAAGGTGCGCACCTAAAACTCCTAACCCTGATAATAACCATTTTGCAAGGTGGTTAGTAAATGAATCATTATTGGCTGCATAATCTTTCCTGGCTTATGTACCTCAAGCAGTCCATATATCCTATTAGTGGGGATGAGAGCCTTAATTTTAATTTGTTTGTAAGTTGGAAATCTCTTTATTATTCCATTTACCAATTGAATATTACAAGTTGTTTACGAGGTCAGTGTGGATTACTTTCTAAATATTTTATTCTCTCGAGGATTACACAGTTATTTCCTTTATCTGCTTTTAAATAAATTATATCCTTTTTGTTCAAAGTACTATCTATTGTTGTGTATAAGTTGTTCTTATAAATTCTTTGATTCATTTCCACTATCACAACCTAGCATTTCTTTTGCTGATAATATATTTATTTTAATTATTCATTCCCTCTATCAGAGTTTCTGTCCACATTATGCAGTACAGTGGATTTTTTTTCCGTTTTAAATCCTTTATCTACCAATATCAATTTGCAATCAATATCTGGACACTCGTATTAGATTTGAGTTCAGAGTTAAATCATGTTTGTTTTTTTTTGTTTACTTAGCTTTTTCCTGCAATGTTTTCTCAGTTACATTACTTTTTACTCTTGCTTAGTAGCTTTCTCATTTATGCAGGTATTTGTATGTTCAGAAGAATTCCTTTCCAAATTATTGCATGCAGTGTCCCCAATTAATTTTGAAACTCTGAAATGAAATTCATACCTATGATGATCTAGCAGCATTCAACCAAAATTTGGTAAATGGAGCAATAAGTCTGTCACAAATTACTGCTTGCTGAGACATGTTTACTTTAACCTTAGAAGCTCAGAAATAAAAGTACTTGTAGGAATGCAAGTCACCTTTAAGGGTGATATGTTGAAATAATTGATGTCACACAGAGATTCCTGGGAACATAGTCACCCATCTTTGCTTTAAAAAATTCTAACAGCCAAATTAAAACCAAGAAAATTCTAATTTGAATATGCAGAAGGAACAATGATATTAAAGTTTACATGTTCTAGCATTTTTCAAGATTCTTTATTTTATAATTTCATAATTTTTTTAAAATAGCAGTAATTTTTCAACCTTTTTGTGTGCGATATTTACAAAACTATTGTACAGGGTGTCCCAGGCAAAAGGAACACTGAAAATTGTCGTGTCATTGCTTAAATATTTTGCCAAACACAATCAAATTTGGACAGAAACCAATCCATTACATAGGAAAGTTGACATGATGTACTCCGTAAACGTTGATGAAGTGTGTCAACAGAAGATTAAGTTGTATTTGCTGCTTGCATTCCCATTCAGCAGAAGTTGAATAAAAAGTGAAATGCTAGCTTGCTGGGACAATAGTTGCTTTCTGTTGAACAGGGCATGTTTATTGTGAAGCAATATTGGATTAGTGTTTAAGACCTGTCAGAAAAAGTTTTTGGAACAGTTTGATGGCTCACAAAGACATTCAAAACACTACATACAAAAATTAATGAGAAAGCTGGAGGACAGCGTAACAGTGCTGGTTTGACATGAAGGAGTACACCCTTTTTTTTCAACTGTACTGTGACAAGTAAAGTTTTCATGGAACTGTTTTGAGAACTTGTGAACCAGTTAGACAATCAGGAACTGAGTGTAGCGATACCAACAAGATAGAACAACATGCCACATCTCAAGGAGCATGGCTGAGCCAGAATGATTTTTCCCCAACAGTCGCCGGATTTGACCCCACCTGACTTTTTCATGCAAGATAACCTTAAACGCAAGGTCTACAGCAACAAACCATGCATCTTCGATGAGTTATACTAGAACATCCGCAGTGAAAGCCACATTCACCAACTTTCAACATTGTGTTGATCTGCATTTAAAAGTTGGGAATTCATTTCTTACAGATACAGCTATGCCATGTTCAAATTTTCTCATTTTCTCTCCATTTACCTTTTTCTACACAATTTCTAGGGCCCCTTTTGAGTGGGTTATGAGATATACGCATCAAGTAGAGTGAGGAAAATAGTATGAAAGTTGAAAATTCTTAAGGCTTTTACTGAACTTCATTATTGCCTCACTTTTTACTTCACAATGTATTTCTCCATTAGTTTAAATCATGTGTCAGTGACATCAATTATTTTTATATTTACAAAAAATTGTGTTCTACATTCATATAAAATAATTTTGTAAACACCAAACATGGAAAGGTAGAAAAATCTGTGCAATTTCCAAAAATTTATAAAACAAAATGAAAACTCTATAAAAATGTCAGTTCAAGTAAACTGTAATATAATTTTTTTTTTTTTCACTATTAAAAATGAAATTTTTTGGAGTTGCTGCATATATTGGGTGATATAAATAAAAACAAGCAAAAGCTTGAGCTGCAGCAAGTTGAGAATCAAGCATAAGGTTGTAGTTTGGTATAAATAAAATTTTCTCTTCTTCATTGAGCTATTGCTCAGTGACCTTCACCACGACACATCAGCTCAGTAAAATTCTTGCAGGAGGCGATTTAAATCTTTACTGCACTTACTCATTCATGCTAATCACACTCTCATTTATGAAACCTTATAGAGGTACAGATTTTAAATAACACAATTGTAATTAAAGATTTTGCAAATGAAATAGACATTGAGATTCACCTAACTTTCAACAAATAACCTTCATCCCCTTTCTAAATCCAATTCCCCATTTGATAGTATTACAAATATGTCAGTAACTGATACATTGAAAGTAGATTATTTGTACTTCTGTTTTTGCACCTTTATGTTGATATCCTCTGCATCTATATAAAATATCACTACGTAATTCCAAGAATTTATATGGTGTTATCATGAATTAAAGTTAAACTGGATGAAAGAGTTTCATTTCATTGAAAGTTAAATTTAGGTTTCGTTTTTTATGTGAAATTCTTTAGTTATAATCTGGTTTTGATTTGTACAAACATTCTGCTATACATAAGTGTTCATTTGTATATCGCTTTGATTATATTATCAGTCTTCCGGTAATGAGAGTGGATCTGCATGACCTCACATTCTGTTTAGCGTTATAATAACCAGATGAAAGCACATCAGGATCTTTTCAGCATTGTTAGAAGGTCCATCTCATGTTTCATTTGCGTGTGGAAGAAAATGTTGCGCAACCTTCTACATTTTCTCTTTTAAATAACTGTTTATATCTGCACACATCCGAGTCCTTGCATCTTGAAACAATTTTTAATTTCTATATCACTTACGCATAGCAAGTACAGGAAGTAAAAACGCAAAAATTTGATACTGAGATTTCATCAGAGATGAAAGAAAAACATCTTTAGCAAAAGGTGTGCGTGTATGTGAAGAGCATAAATAAAAAAATTAGTTCAAGCTTAGTATCCTACAAGGAAGTAATAAGATTTTCAAGAAAATTCCTCTACACCAAAACTACCCCTTTTCTCAAAAATGGCTCCAAACAATTTTGATTAAACTGCGGTGTTGTTTAAGATATTTGCATGACAAATATAATTAGATATATCCCGAATTTTCTGGGAATAGCTTATAAAGTGCTTCAATCTGAATGAGTCTTATGTAACTGCTAAACTGCAAGAGATCCTACAAAACCGCACTACACACCTGTGTCTGAACAGCAAACTCAGAAAGGAAAAGTCCTTAAATAACAAGTTTGGTATTTAAGTTCAGCACCTTCCAAACATGCGTCAGGAAGATTTTTCAAGAAAGTCCTCCCACCCCAAACTACCCTATACATGGAAACTTCAGAAGCTTTATTTTGTCAAAAATGACTCTTAATGATCTTGATTAAATACCACATGTTTAAAATATTTTCATGTCAAATGCATATATTGAATTTCCTGAGAATATCCTCAAAAGTCCTCTTCATTCTGAGTAACTTCTGCACAATCGGTAAACCATAAGGTAGGCAAAATCTTACTATAAAAAAACTTGTCTCGTTAAAGCACACAACTTATGCCAAAGCATTTTCTTTTTTCTGTTCTTTTTTAAGTTAACTATTCCTGAGATATTCCTTGTTATTGGTTTGAATTTTCTCAAATGACAACTCGGTTTTCGATATTTTCTCGTGGTCACGAAAGAGCATCGAATTTCAAAGCCTTCATATACCCACATGCTCTTTAAAAAGCTGACTCACTTTGCCTACTGCATCATATAATGAAACTGTAAATGCAAACTAAAGGTTTATCTGGATTATCAAGAAGAAGCTGGAATAATAAGCTTTTGTAAGTAGTTTGTAGAAGAATAATTAGAGAAAGCCATGTGAATGTAGAACATAATCTTTTTCCTTCTTTCTTCCACGATCATCTGAAAAGAACGGAATTTCAAATCCATCAAATAGCGATTCACATTTAAAAGATTTGACTATCGCTTTAAATTATTGCATTCTTCTTATCCCTACAATTAAATGTGTAATGAAAGTTTGTCATGATTAACAAGAAGTAGATACCAAGAATAAGCTATTGTAAGAACTGTTTGTAAAAGAATGATAGAGAAAGTTGTGTGAATGCAAGTCATGTGATTTTTATTTTCCATCTGGAACCATGATCATGAACTCCGCCATGGTACTAAAATGCAGTTGAGCAAGCTGAGGTTCCTACGGAGGTACCTTAAGAAATAGCAAGCAAATAGCGAGCAGGGCTTGTTTTTATTTATACCAAATCACAAGCAATAGCTCAGCAATCAAGGTCAGCAAGCTTTTGCTCGCAAGGAGGTTGAGCAAAAAATTGTTATTTATACGAAACCGAGCAATTGCTTGGAATTAGTGAGAAAGGAGCTAATGCTTCCTTGTGGAATTTATGATGCACACAGCACAAGTAAAACACAATATAAGAGTGGAAAGCTACTGTAAAAAAGAGTATATTAGCTATAAATGGAAAGAAGAATTTTGTGACACATTTAAACAGACTCTAGATTCAAATTATGGAAAGATATGTCTATGTGGAGTAACATTCATGGTTAAGAATAATCAAATAGAGAATGCAATAGATATCCTTAATACAGTTATGCAAAGGGCGGGAGAGGAAATGAAAACAAAAATGAGGGTTTACATATATGATAAGGACTGGTTTGACGAAGAATGTAAGGTATCAAAAAGACAAGTAAAACAACTGTTGGTTAGGTGGAGGGAATTAGGTGATAGAAAATCTAGGGACGATTATATGCAAGGGAGGAACTCACATAATTTATTGTTAGAGCAAAAGAAAAAGGACTGGAGAGAAAGTAATGAAAGGAATTTGATAAAATGTCTAAATGAAAATAATGTTAATAAGGTATGGCAGGTTCTTAAGTTGACCTATAATAAATGTGTAACTAAACCCAATATTGAGCCAGGACAATGGATGGAGTATTTTAAAACATTATATGGGGAAGACAGGAGTATAGGAATTACAGGATTTCTGGAAATAGGAAATGTTTTTGTAGAGATATTGGATGGTGAAATTAGGAGTGAGGAAATAATAAAACAAGTTAAGTTACTGAAGAAAAATAAAGCTACTGGAATTGATGGCATCCCAACAGAGTTTCTTAAGGAGTGGTGTACTGAAACAGGAAGAGTGAAAATTTTAGTAGATTTATTTAATGTAATTATTAGAAAGGGTTATGTACTTAAAGAATGGAGGGAAGCTATCATCCATCCTATGTATAAAGGCAAGGGTAATGTCGATAAACCTAATAACTACAGAGGTATTGCATTATTATTTAATATAGGAAAACTTTTTGCAGCATTTTGGCAGCTAGACTACAAATATAATATCCTTTTGGAATTCCAGATGGGCTTTCGCAAGGGAAGGAGAACAATTGATAATTTATTTATTATAAAGACATTAGCAGACAAATATTTAAAAGAAAAAAGGGGTAAATTGTATATGGCTTTTGTAGACTTAGAGAAAGCTTATGACCGAATTGAGTTACAACTTCTGTGGCACAAATTAGTGTGTAAGTCAGCAATTGGTAAATATTCTTAAAGCACTATATTTTGAGAACACTTTCTGGGTAAGGGTGGAGACACGCTGTGTAACAAGAGAAATTCAACAAAAGAAAGGCCTCAGACAAGGATGTAAGTTAAGCCCAGTTTTATTTAATTTATACATAGATGATGTCGTACTAGAAATTGGAAGGAATAATAACTGTACACCAGTAATTAACAACATCCAAATCCCAGGACTTCCTTTTGCAGATGACCTAGTGGTAGGATCTATACAGTAAGTGGTTTAAAACAATCATTACAAGCAATTGATGTATATTGTAAAGAATGGAGGTTAAAAGTGAATCAAGAGAAAACACTGATTGCGGTATTCAAAAAGGGGGGAAACTTAAGCAAATATGAAAAGTGGAAGGGAGAGAATAAACATTACAGGGTGGTGCGCGACTGTATTTATTTAGGAGTAAAAATAGATGGAGGTAATAAATGGGAGAAACAAAAGAAGTTTGCATTGGCAAAAGGTGAAGCGGCGATGGCTGCAATTAGAAGCTGCAAATATAGAGTACCTAATATAAGTGTTAAATGGCTGGAAAACGTTTATGAGATGGTTGTGGAGGCAAAAATGATGTATGGTATAGAAATACTAGGGTTGCCGAAGGCAATTGTAAGACAGGTAGCACAATTAGAAATGGGCACGTTGGCAACTACGGGGAAGATAATGGAAAGAGCTTTGAAATTTTGGTTCAGAACTTTAAATCTAGGAAAAAGTAATGTGTTAAGACAATGTATAGAATACCAAGAGAATAGCTTAATGAATGATGGATGGGTAAGTAATTTACGGAACATTTTGGAGAAAAATGGGTTAGGAGACATGTGGAGGAGAAAAAATAACGTGAAAATTTTTTGGAAAAAGGCAAGGAAAAGACTGGAAGATATAGAAATACAAATCATGTTCAGTGAGATTGCTGAAAAGAGCTCATTAGTTTGTTATAGGCCAATGAAAAATACATGGGGTAGGAAAAAATATAGACATAGTAAATAAAGAAGAGAGAATATATTGCATGGGTAAGAACCGGAGCATGGAGGCTAAGAGGGTTAAGACAGGGTATTCCTCAGAACCAATGTCGGATTTGTGGTGGTAATGAAGACATTGAACACATAGTATTTAAGTGCCAAGGAACAGAAAATTGGAGAAGAGAATTTTCTAATAAGAAGTGGTTGACGGAGGATAGAAATACGCTTATGTTCGAAATGATGTACATGGACACTAAAAGCATTGGACAGTTTTTGTGTAAAGTAAAAAATAAATGGCTTTTGAAAGTGGATAGAGAAAAGTAAGAGGTAGCATATCTTACTTTGAATGGAAAACTATAGTGAATGTGTGATGGTTAAGTAATCAATAAGTGAAAAGTGAAAAACAAGTGGAAAAACTGAAAAAACAAGATAATTTATTGACGAGAAATTGTAAAATGTAAATAATTTGTAGTAATTGTCTACAGAATGTGTTGATGGGAAATTGTAAATAAACTGTAGTGATTGTCTATTGAATAAGTGGCTAGGGTCAAAGTACAGTAGACAATCAAATTGTAAAACTCTTAGCACAATAAATACAATTTATACCACCCATTATTCTGATAAGAGGTTCAGAGCACTTTCAGGGCCTCATTTTGTTAGCTCACTGAATTTTTTAAATTGATTCAATTTTCAAAACCTAGCCTACATAAAGTGCTGTTATTAGTTATAAATTAACATGCAGATCAAGCTGTGTTGATAACGATATCTGCGCATGTAACCTGCATATCTACTGCTATAAACAGCCTGAAATGGTTATCTAATACCTAGTATTTGGTAATGAAGCCATTAACTGTCTTGCTCTCCAAATTTAACATAGAAAACAGCCTAAGGTAGCAACCACTCACTATCTGTCAGTACTTCAGATCTGTTGAATAGCACACGACATGGATTAGGGCTTTAGAGCTATGGCACTGTCTTCAAAATTGGATATTTGATAAATTGCTTACATATGAAAACACTGACTGCAATTCACTTGAGTATTGAGATTGCTACAATCAAAGATATTTCAACCATTGAGTTTACAAAATGAATAGAATAAAAAAAGAAAATAAGAGTGATAAGTAAGCAATGTATATTACTGCATTTGAGTCGATTACTTCATTGGGGGAAGTGGGGTAGCACGCAAAGCTGGAAAGTTCATTAGCACCCATAAAAAATTAAAAATGGAAACAGATAAAACGGAAGATCTAAGATCCCAATGTAAAATAGCAGGATGCTTAAAAGAATAGAATCCAAGTTAAAGCACAGCTAAAAGAAATGAAAGTAGGCAAGGGCTGCAGAACATGACAGTAAAAACAAAGCAGTATAAGGAAATGGGGTAGAAAACCTACTAAAACCCTGAAAACTGCATAAATACAAAGTAAATGCTGGCAAGTATATTGTTGCATCTGACAAAGAAAGATGTTCCACCACAATCACGTCATCTGCTAAAACAGTGGCCAATGCTGTGCCCCAAGTTGATTAATGATCATTAAACACCACTAACACTACGAACATTAATCAACTCAATATACACAATGCAAGTAGTGTATACGGTCACTAATCAACTCAAAAGCAGTATCATTACACTAGTCTTTAATCTCCTAAAAAATAAAGACTGTATAATGCATTACTTATACATACAGCATTTATGAGTTTTTATTGTTTTCTTTGCTTCAAATTCACATTTAGTACTCGATCTCAGAATTAAAATTTTCTCCTATGTGTAGTTTCATTTCATCCCACCACCTGATTCTGTGCACCTTTCAACAACACTTATAAACCAATCGTAAGTGGAATGTATGCCCAACAGCAGTCACCTCAGAGAACATTCAGCTATTTAAATAGCATTCTGACCATATTAAGATGACTCAACAATTAAGAACCGAGTAAAGTCAGTACCATTAATGCAATAAGTCATTTACTTAGAAAATTATTCTGAATAACTTTCAAGTGATAGACCATTTTAACCATAACAGTTAATTTAATTTACAATTGGATAATCCATCACAGTCCACATTTTTCCATTCAAGAAAGTTAGTTGACAATTTTTGTCATATCCTTAACTCTTCTTGCTATGCAAATGTTGATACAGGTTTTTTCATTCCTCACATTTTAATATATCATTAAGCAAAATCTACCACCTCATATCCAAATGCTTTGAATACAGGGCTTCAATACATACAATAGAAAAATGTAGTATGTTACATTCACATTGCTTTCTCTACCCATTCTTCCAAAACTATTTACAAAGCTTGTTCTATCTACTTCATGTTAATTGATATAAGCATTAGTAAAAATGGTTTTATTGCACATTTCCTTGTAAGTAAAAAGGAATTAGGGGAATACAGTAGGCTTAAAGTGAGTAAAATCTTTTAAGAGCGGTTGCTATGTGATGGCTTTGAAGTTCTATTCTCTTTGCATCACAAGAGAAAACCAATGACGACTTCCCAATTCACAAAAGTATAATAAGTTTTTGAAAATTCAAATAAATAATATCTTGGAAATGAAAATAAAATGCATTTGACATATCTGATGCGCTTTAATGAGATAATTTTTTCTCTTAAAATTTACCAGTTATTTAAAATGAATGGGACTTAACAGGCTAATCTTACAAAATTCAAGATGCATATTTAATTTGTCATGAAATATCTTAAACATATATTTTAATAAAAACCATTAGTCATTTTTGAGAAAATCAAAATTTATGAAAAATGCTCCATGTAAAAGATAGTTTTGGGTGAGCAGATTTTCTTTAAAGTTTTCATGTTGCATTTTTGGAAGAAACAGAACTTAAATACCAAATTTGATATTCATCGGACTCTTCATTTTTGAGTTATGCTGTTCACACAGGTGGACCTTTTTCTAAAACAAAAAGCCTTTTTTTTTTGTTCAGGAAGTTTCCAAACAATGTGTTTGCAGTGAAATCTTGACATTGAAATTATGGATGGAATACTTCCTCTACTTACTGTATGTACATCATAAAGAAAGTAAAAAACCATCTTAAAAGGTATGTATGTCTTAAACTCCTTCCACAGGAATTTAACATATTTATACTAGCACATTCGTGGTGAGAAATTTAATGCAGCAAGTTTCTTCGAGAACAGCACGTTAGGTTTTAAGAGAGCTTTACAATCACAACAAACTCCTTTACCATAATATGCATTGGAAGAAATAACATTTGCATTCCTCTGGCATGAAAGTTTCACATGTTCTTATTTAAACATCTTTAAAATGTTTGGGGGAAGAAAAAAAATTGTATTATCCAATTAAATATTTAATATTCATAGCATATGTTTTTTTAATGAAGAGGATGTAAGGAGATAAGGATTTTAAAAAGTGCTTTAATTAAATACATTTCTGGTTCAAGTTTTATTGCTATTATATTTCTGTCATCTTCATTACATCTTGGAAAGAAAAACAACTAACAACGAAAACACTTATAATACTGCACAATATTTATACATTAATACATTTGCAAGTTTTAAATTTCAGATGCTGCAAGGCACACTTATTGGGGGAGGTAGGCTACAATAAGATTTTCCATTATATGATTTACACTAAGGCACTTACACTTTTAACTTTATTAGGAACTGCAAATCTTCATGCTGATACAGAAAGCAGCGAAGGAGAGGGTTTGAGAGCAGAAGAAAACAAGCACATCTAAAAATGTGCCTTTCAGCTTCCTTTTTAACTCTACATTTTTTCCTCCATCCTCTCTTCCTATTTATAGTGTACTAGTGGCCATATAGTACTGCACTAACATTTTCTGATAAACAGAAAGACATCATTCCACAAAAAGAAAAACTCAGAATAAAACTAGACAAGCCAGTTATACCAAGAATATACGATGTGCCCACAATCTACAAATCAGACAGCAGTACGACACCTACAGCAATACTCCGATTTGTCTCCTTGCAAAGTGGCTAAATTGTTGATTCAAAGCCTTGATATATTGAAAACCTAAGCATCAAAAACACTAAAAATCTGAAAGAAAACCTAAAAGACATCACAATTAGTATTGTCACAGATTTCCTAGTTTCATACATCACAGTCTTATTTCATAGCTGCCCCTCCAAATGAACTGTTTCTATTCACTCAGAAATTAGCTGCAATCCATCAAAATACCTTCTGACACAATAGAATAATACTTTAAGCTCAAAGAAATTCTTATTAAAGAACATTTCTTTGCTTTCAACAGAAACATCCACAGATTCAGTTTGGCCATTCCTTGCAAATTTATTTACAGGCTACTTCTAAACACTAATTTTTAAATCACTTCCATACATGTTCAAGATTTTTGGTAGTGGTATGTGGATGACACTTTACCAAGAGTACGCTCAATCAACATGTTTTAAAATTACTAAAACTGCAGAATCAGAACATAAATTTCGCACCAGAATGGGAACAAGAATGCCATTATCAAACAAGAATACCAACACATCCTCAGCTTAGCTCTCACCAACTCCTTCAATCCAGATATTATAGAAAGATAAAATATAAGAGAAAAACTGAAATAAACAAAAGCACCACTCTTGACAGCCAAAAAAGAGTAGTAGCAATTTAGAAAATTTACCTTCCACCCAAGGGCACACAAATACTTCAAGATTTTTCAAGCAACATTGCATCATTCTTGCCCCTCAAACAAGCATCTGCTAAATTCACATCCAAAAGAACCACTACCACAAAAATGCAATTGACGTGATAAATACATGATTTGCAAAGATTGCAAAAGAATATGCACCAGCATAACACCTCTACAATTTGAATAGCATGTAGATAAATCAGCAACGGCTGCACACTTTAAAACAAAATATGCATTAAATCAACAATGAATACATTAGCAATCCACTAAACTATCCACCTGGAAAAACATCATGAATTATGAAATTCTACCATTTGGAAAAATAAACAGATTCATCATGCTATCTTCAAGCTATACTGAGATCTCTAGCAACTAACCAGTCCAACTGTAACTGATGATGGAAACAAAAGCTTCTGAAACAAATCCTGCATACAAAAGCAGTAAATGTCACAGAGACTCACAATTCTTCAGTCATTTTGTGTCATGTTGCAAGCTTCCTTTTAATCAAAATTATAATAGTTACTCTTGTTACATATGTCAGAGGAAATGTTATTCTTTAAATACATTAAAATTTTGCCTCTGCTTACGTTTTCATGGTACATAAAATCAGTCTCATAAACCTTAACACCATAGTATAATACTCTTTCAGGTATACAGAGGTATAGCAATGCACAGAAGACAGTGAAAAACATAAAATATCTGGAAAACAGATGAAGCATTGAGTGCAACAGTTTTGATGTAGGCATATTTTTATATTTTGGCGCTTACTTCACCTGCCCACTTTTTTACCTATTTCTTTTGCCAAATGCTCAGCATACTAAAAACATTTTTATATTGGCTACAACATATTTATGCACCTTTTAACTCAAATCACTAACAATTTGGCATCTATTACAAAAAAAAAAAACTTTTACTTGAGAAAAATGCAATAACTAGCAAATCGGACTGAGAAGCGTAAGCAATATATGGACATGCAGTTAAAGCCAAGAAACATGCATATCTGTAAATGTAACCAACAGATCAATGTAAAAAAATTACTGTATTGTTAACATATATGCTTGTATCTGTCTTTAAATTTTCACAATTATATCTTTTTTGGTTAGTGTGAAAAAATTATTAACCTCTAAAAAAAAGGGTTTGCTAGATAAAGAACAAAAATTTGATATTTTTAGGTTCCTTTTCCTAGAAAACAATTGAAGCAGAGCACCAAGATTTTTACAACACATGAAGACATTTTATCCCATAACAATGAATTAAAGAAAAATAGTATTTCTGATTGTACACTTTTTTCTCCGAGAAAACATTAAATCAAAATTTACATCTAATTTTTTTTAAACAAAATCCTCAATCCTTTAAAATGTATTATACTTAAAAATATAACTCTAGTTAAGTGCATGTAATAGATTATCTCATACAAGTGTGACAAATTTCAGACTAAGCATTTATAGTTTTCAGAAAAAGGAACATGTTTTAGGAAAAATGTAGTTTTGAGATAATTGCAGTTGAAATTTAAATTCAAAAGTATGACCAACAGTATATTACAGGGAAGTAGTCATCATTACACACATCCTATGTTGCCTCCTGATTTGCAATTGTCTTTTAATTGGGACTCCTTAGATGAAGCCCTCTAGTAGAAAACACGTGTTGAGATTTTCAAAAGTTTTAGCAAAAGCGACATGAAACTCTGAAGTTTAAACCAATGCCCAAAACATTTAAACAGCTTTTTTAAGAGTTAAGAGTTTTAAATGACCAATAAACCATATATATTCTGAGTGAGAAAGAATCAGGATTGTTTTCCATTAAAACAAAAACAAAACAAAAAAAAATAAAAGTAAAATTTTGCCATTTTACACTTCCCAGTCCCCTTAAAGTCATCTCTTTTCTTGATTCACTTTTTCTGCTATAAGCCCATGCCATTGAAGAACTGACATGCTTGTCATTGCGTGGTGATATTATAGAAAAGCACAGGAATTTTGTTATATGTATGTGTATATTTATTTGCATAATGCTATACAAAATTCTTACAATTTTTAATACATTACTTTGAGTTGCTATTTTTTCTTTATCAAAGTCAAACCAAAACCTTTATTAGGAATTTGAGTGACTATAGCAATTGTGTTTCACTCAGGAGCAAATCTGATCTTCTACAGTAAACACTATTTACATATAACCCATATTAATTAGCAACCATTGCTTCACTTATTTTTATTAAAGAAAGAAAAAAAAAATATAAATGAATCGCATCTAAGCTGTACCCATTTTCGATTTACAATCTGTTGATGTGATGTTAAGACTACAGCCACTAGGTGACTGACCGACTGTTTGTGATACTAAAGCTAACCAATGCATTTAAAAGAATCTTGACTATTGAATCAATTGGCAGTATTTCAAACTTCATTAACATTACGTGATTTGTATACAGAATAGAGAATTTATAATGGGTTTTATACATTACTGATTTGTTGCAAGCATATTTAAAATTCTTCCTTTATATCACAAAACCATTTCAAAAACTAATGTTCTGATAATTCACATTACATGCTTGGTAATTGTAAACATCAAAATGCATTTTCTCCTACTTTACAATTAGTAAAATTTGACAATTTTACAGAACCACTAATTTCACGACATAGCCCCTTACTATGGGAGAGAGGGGGCAGTGAAGCAATTGAAATTTTAATTCACTCAGTAAATGAATTAAACAAAAGCCATTACAGAAATCTTAACATCCAGATGCACAGAAATTCCAACTTCAATCCACCTCAAAAGCATGTGTGAAAGGTTGATTCAGCTATGAGACTAAATGTTTCTTGTATTATCATCTCTGTTCAAGCAAAAAGAAAATATTTACATTTGTTAAAGGTTTGAGAAATACTCATATCACAAAAAACCAGTCTTGATGAATGACGAGGTCTGAAGAATATGTGCAATTAGAAAGTAGTGTACAAATTTCAATGCTTAAAATGGCATTGTTTGGTGTATAAAAAAATAAAGAAAGAAGGAAAACTTAAAAGCGAGGCTACAAGGATGCAGCATTATTTGATCCTAGTTTTATGTTCAGCACATCAATATTTGAACATTTGTACTTTTATCATTAGATGCCTTAGTGCACAAGAACTGTAGTTTTCACTTAATTTTTACCCTTATTTTAAAAAAGTTAAGGCAGTTTATTTAATAAATTTAAATGTCTCTGGCAAGGCATTGCAATACTTCTATATTTTTCACAGGAAATCTCATAAATAAACATGTTACTAGAAATATGTCAGTCCTGCAATAAACTGGCATTTTCTCTACTTATGTTAGAACACTAGTAAATTCTGCCAGCTGCAATTGTTTCAAAGTTCAATTATCAACTGCTAAGCATCAGCGAGGGCACATGACACCTCGTCCTCCATCAATTGGTAGTGTGACACCTGTGATGAATGAGGCATCATCAGAAGCAAGGAATGCTATGCTTTTGGCAACTTCATCCACTGTACCAACACGTCCAAGTGCATGTGTTGTTTTTCCATGTTCCAAGAACTGCAACAACAGACCTCATGAAATAACATTATAAATATTAGTATATTCACTCATTTTCATTTAAGTATCTCTCTGTAATTAATTCTCCAAATTAGTGGTACATATTCAAGAGATTGCAGAAGAAGGTGCAACAGTAAAATGTAATTTTGTCTTGTTTCAAAGTGAATAAAATCAATAAAAATGAAAGATATTTTCAATAAATAACAAGAAGCACTGTCAGAATAATACGTTCAAGCTAACATAACTTTTCCATTTCAAATCATTACACATACACGACTATGACTAAAAGTGATGAAGTTTTAGAAAACACTTAATGTGGAATTGAATCAATCCCTCAATTAGCCCAGCCACTTTTATGAGAAAAAGAAAACCCAGCAGAAATCTTTCTCCTTCACAAGACAATGTGGCAGAAGGGACAAAAGCCCCAACCAGTAAGAGAAACATGCTGACAATAACAGAAACTTGAATAGTAATGCAGTGAGTGGTATAAGGTTGTACTTGCCAAAATTCACTCACTCCCAAACATGACCAGGATGTAAACAATATATAAAATCTTAACTGCATTGGTTTTATATTCACCCTATATGCTGGTTCACAACAACTGAGAACAGTAGCTAGAACGAGAACAACAAAATTGAAATACATGTATTTTAATGGGAGCGTTCATAAATCAACGGGAATCTTTCCCAGGGCCCGGTAACAGGAAAGAAGACTTGGCCCAACTTTAACTTTCTCGTTCTTGCTCCTGGGCATGGCATATTGGATCCATATCTATTACTCTCTTCACTGTAGAGATTATTCTAGGCAGCCTTAACATGGAACAGTCGCTAGTGCTCTCTTTAGTCGCAAGCTGGAGACATGAATTTGGAAGAAATTCTGGCATATGCGAGTCTAACCTTAGATCCTGACACCCACAGATCCATTGAGCATTGGTTCTTCTAGTAAAGGTCATCTGTAGTTTGTTTATATGCAACTCAAAGCTGGCTATTGCCTCAAAAACAATAGCAAATGTTACAAAGAACAGCAAAATCTGGTAGAAATTAACAAAGAACAATGAACAATTTTGATGTATCCATTAAATAAAGAAATGAAAGCTTAGCACGACTAGAGGAATTGGAAATGTAATGTATCCGCATTTAGATAATATATACTCTATCAAATTTTGGCATTGGTTAACCTGCATTATGTTGGCTGAACTGAAAGCAAGTGAAAAACTATCATTGGTCAGTTAAAAACAAATGAAATCCCAATGTTCAAAATTGATTTTCAAGCTGTGATCAATATGATCATCAATATGTATTCCCGTTCTTGTTAGCAAGCTGTTGTGAAGCAAAATCTTGTATGTTGCATTGCTTCCCATTCTCATTTCCATTTTGGTTACCATTCTCGGGCTATTGTGAACCAGGCGTAACTCTCCAGCCTACCCTTGGAGATTACCATAGCAAAAAGTAGGGAAATATGATAAATCCACCTTATAAATTGGTGACCTTGATATGATCTCTAACAGCAATAGATGTAGTAAGAAGCAGTGCTGGCTGCCAGAGTAGCTAAATCTATTGTATAGCTGCAAGACCAACGCTGTTTTGACCACAATGCCAACTTTGTGGTTTGTGCTGGCAGGAGTACAATTTATCTACTAGGGTGATCATTGAGACTAATTCCTACTAAGTAGTCACACTGATGGAACACCATTCAGAATCATTACCTGCTCACCAACCAAGCCATGCTGTTCGATGAAAACAGAGCCAGCAAAATCTCTCTATATCACAGGAACAATGTGTCTCACAGCTGAAAACCCAGGTGACCATAAACTGTTGCATTTCTTGTGGCATATAGGTACCATGACTTTCTGCAAAGCATCTGGAGCAACCCCCTACTCGTGCATCTTCAGACCATCCTGGCTAGCCAACCATATGCCACCCTGGATTCTCCGACTTATATGACAGACCACAAACATGATGTGCAAACCCCCCCAGGCTGCCATTGCTGCTCCCACGCGGCAGTATGACCAGACCCACCGAATGTCACAAAACCAATTTGGTAGAGCAGACTTTATTACTGTTGGCCATGGTCAAACTGGATTTGCCGGTGGCTTTACCATGGATGTCACTGGCTTTTACATCCAGTGTAGCCTTGACTTAGTATATGGCTCTTATGAGAGCCTTCTGAACATGGGGATTAACTGGTCTTTAGAAGAACTAGCTCATCACATATTTATCTCATTTGGAACCCAAAGGTGAGAAACTGCTATACAAATAAGTTAAACTAATCTGTCTGTTCCCTTTACCTTTTCATACTCCTCATCAGACATTCCACCTCGTTTATGCACTTCTGTGACAATGACACCAGGGTTTACTGCATTTACTCTCACCCCTCTATCTGCAAGTTCCAAGGCCACAGTGCGAGTCATCTGATCTATTGCAGCTTTGCTCATATTGTAGGCCACTATACCTGGAAACTGTTTTCCAAAAGCATACATTATGATATTGTAGAAATAAATGCTGTAAGTGACTTATTAAGGCATAAAAAGTTTCAAGCAATGGCGTTTTACAAATTTTAATCTTGTCATCAAATGAATTTATTTGATAAAGAAATGCAGAGCAAGGGCAATTATCAGGAATGATTGATTTAAACAAACTTTTAAAGAATACATCCTCATTTTGTGCTCATAACAGTTAGTCAGTTTTTCTATATGTGTTATCAAAGATTCATAAAATTTTATAAGCCTTAGGCTTTTTTAAAAAGCATTTAAGTTCGTAAACTCTTCCTTCTTTACCTGCACAAATGAACTTTTCAATTACAATTTAATGATAACATGAACAAGAAAGCCAATCATGATTTATTCAAATGTTAATATCTTATTCCTTTTATTCGCCAAATTTATTTGCATTAGCACTGCAGTTAACTGAACCCACATCCATGTGAGCATGATTTAAAGAGAAAAGTAATGCAATAGAGGAGAAGAAATTGGTATTAGATTTTGCAAGCTCAAAATATGAATGCGGTTTTCAACTACTATTTAAAATGAAATTCCAAGCATAATTTCCACTGTTTCAAGAAATACCTTTCAATTAAAATGTTTATCATAGTAAAAGTAAACTTCTATTTAGTTTTAGCTTAAAATATAACATTTACTGTTTAATGCTTTGTCAGTTGGGAAAGTCTTTCATGATATGGAATGCATGAAATTGGGTTACAAATAAGTATATAAATTCCCTTAACCCTTAAAAAGCAGTTTGTCAGTCTGATTCGTTTGTATATAGCACTTCTTGAATTTACATTCGTAGAGTTAACTCTTAATTAGAAATGCTTATTTGGTGTAGCATATAAACTTCTGAAAGCTAGTTATTAAGATAATTTGGAAACTCAATTAACTATTACCACTGATTGTGAGCTTGTAATAATCATGGGAGATTTCAGTATCAAACTGATTTCCCAAGACTAATTTAACTGTTCAACCTGAGGCAATATTTCACTCCTGCAACATAACCACACTTCCTCTTCCTTCCACCCACCATGCCCATTACCCAGAAATTTTATTGGACTTAACTATGACCAACAATCCATACACATGGACAGCTGTCAGTGCCAGGTATGCACATGATCTCACATCATTGTCTCAAGCAACATGCTAAGACCGTGTCTTACAGAGATTTAAAAAACATTGACAATGTATTCCTTATCATTGCCATTATGTTAATTCCATGCAACATCATTCAGACAATGCACAGAGTAGACCAAAAAGTTGACCAGCTATATGCATTTATTATGGAACAGTACAACAAACTATGCTAGAATGTGGTATTAATTTATGAAGAAGCATGGTACGATGCTAATGGGGTTGCTTAAATATAAACAGCATGATTTTTGCAATGAAATATGCCATACTGGTGTATGATTCTAGCAGCTGCACAAAGATTAGCTGCCATATTAAATATAATGCTCACTCATGCGTATGGTGGGAACCCATTAAGTAGAAGCACAAATTCTAAAATTTGTTAAAGAGTATCCAGGCAGAAATGGTTGAAGTGTTGAGTTTTATTGTGCTCAGAACCTAGAGAGAGGACCTACAGCTTGTGCAATGCCTCTCAAAAATGTTTACCCAAAGATAGCATTCAGTATTTGGTTGCTTAGCTAACCTGCAAACTCTGAACAGCATACTGTGACTAGGCATGTTTCATTAGAAACGGAATTTATCATCACAAAAGTATGTGTAGAGTGAGGAAAATCCATGCCATGTGTCAATGGCACTCAACGGTTTTCACTATAAGTTGAAAGGAGAAGTACACAAAACACAAATGCATCACTCCGCCGAGCACATGGCGGCACCAACACGTGGAGGACGACTACCTGTGAGAGGAAATTGCTTCAGACAGAATGCAAATGCAGTATATTGCGCATCTTGGGGATCATTAGCTTTTAAACATTGCATGTCTTATTCCTATATTTTGCCTTACATCCTAAACTTCTAACGCATAATACTAAGAGTAGGCAAATAAAAGTTGTACCTGAACAATTTGACATCTGTGATTAAAGGTACTGGATTAAACTGTTCTTAACTTCAGGCCTTAGAAATCACTCATTTAATGACTAATATCAATATACCACTTTTGCTTTAACCTTTTATGAGTCAAGTTAAAAAAACACGATTAGCACTATAGGTTAAAACACAACTGAAAACAAACGCGACCCAAGCTATCCGAGCAACAATTCTGCATCACTAACAAAGAAGTTCAATTATTGCTAAACAATGGCCAACTCTTAGAAAGTAGAATCAGATTGATATTTGTTGCATGGAAATACCTACCTTATTCAAATCGTTTTGAATACGCCAAAGATGCTATCCTCTACTATACTCATAACACGCTACACGCTCGTCATTTTGTTTTTATTAGCGGAAATCATTAATCAGGTGCATAATAAAACACACAGCAAAGCTACTTTTATTGTTTCCATAATTCGCAATTTATTCTTCTCAAAAACATTCACTAACCTCAAAACCCACTTAAAATATACAGAAAAATGAATTAACATATGTTTAACAGGTTCGGTAATCTAAATCCAAGTTGACCAACATAAAAGCTTGAATTATTTTATTCTTGAACTTTGTGTATCCAAATCTATCTCAATACATATTGAATTTAGCATGGAAATGTGGATCGCATTCAGTATGGAATTGGACTCAAATCAATTTCAATTACCCATCATTTTCGCAACACGTTGCAAAAGTACACTGGCAGCTCATCCGGAAACCGGAAACAAACTGCAGCGTCTGCGCATAGCCTTTTAGACCCTCTGCTATAACGGTTCATTTAGTTATAGACGAATCTGAACAAACACTTTTAGTTTCATAAATTGAACTGTTACAATAATGGATTTTTTAAATTTCTCTGCACGAGAATAACAACAAAATGTTACAATCTGAACTGAGCTATTTTTTTGTAAAGGAAGAGACGACATGCTAAGCGGGAAAGGTTGTAGTTTGCTCACCAGCCAATGAAGTGCTCTCTTGTCATGTGGTTTTGTTTACTTCTCCTTTCAGCTTATAGTGAAAAAGGTATAACAGTCAAGGTTCTGCCTTAATGTTTGGACAGAGACTTCGGCAGATATGCTTCTTAAACCTGCAGCGCTACCTCAGAGACTGAATAGTGCTTTTTATCTTAAATTTTCTTCAAAAACATCTACAGGAGCTTCTGGAGGATGAACATCTGCAAACCAGGAGATATATGACAGAACAACACCTCACATTACCTGCACTGTGAGCTGCTTCTTAAGACTATAGTTCTCCAAATCTCTGGACTATCGTGCATGCCTCAGAAACTGGCCCACAAGGAGTCCCAACCTTAATCCCCTAGACTTTTGTTTTGGGGGCATTTGAAAAGTGAAAAAGAAGAGGAAACTGTAGGAGTGTGTTTTTCCAGTCTCCCATAATCAGGTGCAATCCTGCAATGCTGAGGCGCGTTAAAAAAAATTAATTAGATGCTGCCAAGCTTGCATGACAACTTACAGTGGACACTTCAAGCATCTATTATAAATGCTGTGAGATAAAGTTTGTATACATGCTCTTGTACATTATCATCCTCAACATACAGTTCAAGTTAATTTCCTATACAAACATGACAAAGCACTACACTTAGCAACTCATGGTTGTTTACAAAGCACTTCACCTTCCTCTCTTGTTCCAAAAAGTGGCCAATAAATGTATCCGATATTAGAAGAATACGTGCAAACTAGTTATATACGTTATAAAAAAATGTCATTTATGTTTGATTTGCTTTGATGTCACTGTCAGTGTTTGGAAGAAGTATTATGATTATTACTAAAATTACTACTTACACATCTTGGGCCTGCAATGCTTGAAACATTTACTATGTTTCCCTTTGTCTTTATTAAGTAAGGTACAGACAGCTGCGTTAATAGAAATACAGAACGCACATTTGTGTTCATCTGACGATCAAAATCCTCCATCTTTAATGTCTCGATGCTGCCATTGATTAAAATTCCAGCATTATTGACCTATAAAAAAATATTTTAAAAATATTAGGTTCAAAATATACTTTCAAAAACTAAAGTATAGAATGGAAATAACCTTGAGTGTGTGTGAAGTACTGTATTGACTTATTTTGTAATAGGGAAGAAGATTTTACTATAGTATGTATCAAACCTTAAGCAGTGACCAACCATAAAGATTCAAAGTAAAACATAACTTTAAGAGTCGGACCCCTGTTTTTTTTATACATAACCTAAGGGTACGCATAGAATCACCTTCTAAGAGGATGATATCTATATACCGTCCACCTGGTTTAGTAGCATGCACTTGAAACATTTGGGAGAAACCTTTACTAGCTTTCTTTTTTTCCTTACTAGCTTGATTTCAACACTTTCATCCCTTTGACTTGACTTTGAATTTCACTCTCAAGGTAAATTGTGACAAAATTTTCATTAATATGCTGTTAATGTTTTATCATTCATATAACACATTTTATTATTAGACAATGGTGTAAATGTTCTAAATATATTTTGGTTGGAAAGACAGAAATTGAGATGAATGGTTTACATGTTTAATAAGAACATTAATATTAAATGTATATACTTTCTTTCTATATTAATAAATTTAGTTCTTTAATGAAGAACACACCATGACTAAAAAGGGTAACTAAAATGCACTGTCAGAGTAGTAACATTATGTACTTGAGCTTACATTTTATTAATGTTTAATATCAGTAACTAATTCTCGGAAAAATATAATGTAGAATATGTGTAGTATTTATTTTAGGAATGAATTTAATACAAAGTAATTACAGAAAGCATTTACACATTAAGTAAAACACAACATGAACCATTAAATCTATACAAACAAGACCAGCAGCTTGCTTAACCTTAGTCAAAATTTGACTGTCTGCTGACAACATAGAGCCATGTGGAGAAAACCTGAGCTTGTACATACTTTCTTTCACACATCTTGTAGAGGTCACTTGAACAGAATTATTGTATACTCCATTGGAATTATTTGCCATTTTGGATAAACAGATCCCAACCAGGTGCCTAAGCCTTATCTCAGGCTTGAGCGGGATTGGCCCAGTCTAAAACTCTAAGTTTGTGCAGAACACCTGCATCTACAGACTTAAGAGCAGCCAAGATTGTTTTATTTTATTATTATTACTTTTTTTTGTGCCTTTTCTGTTTGTAGGCACTTTCAGAACTTATGAAAATGATTGTAGTATACAAGATGTACCTCTGGGTTCCTTTTTTAAACCAGTGAGACACACCACTATTCCTAACATATTTTTACTTTCTCTACTACGTATAGTAAGTAGGAGAAGTACTGTATTCTTCCCAAAATATTGATACCGAGATTTCGTCAGAAATATGTTTTGAGACCCCCTGAATCCAAAAACGCATTTTTGGAAACATGTCTGTGAGTGCGTGTGTGTGTGTCTGTGTGTGTGTGTGTGTGTGTGTGTGTGTGTGTGTGTGTGTGTGTGTGTGTGTGTGTGAACAGCATAACTCAGAAACGAACAGTATCTTCCAGAGATGCAACACAAAGGTTTTCAAGAAAATCCACTCACCCCAGAACACGGAACATTTTTCGAAAATTTTAATTTTCTCAAAAATGGCTAACGATTTTGATTAAAATATCATATGTTTAAGATATTTTCATGACAAATGAAATGTATATCTGGAATTTTCTGGGAATGTCTCCAAAAGTATTCTTCATTGTGAACGACATTTAAATAACTGGTAAACCATAAGAGATGGACAAAATTTTACTACACAAAAAATGTAGATCGCATTAAAATACACAATTTATGTCATATACATTCTTTTTGTTGAATGAACCATTTTCCAGATATTGCTTGTTATTCCCTTAAATTTTCCAATACTTTTTCTCGTTATTCATTTTTTTTATGTCCTGGACATACAAAGAGAATAGAATGCACCACACACAAACAGCTCTTAAAAGATTTGACTATCGCTTAAAGCCTACCATGTACCCCTTACACCTACAAGAAAATTAGCAATAAGATTAACGTCTCGATTAACATGAAACATATGGAGCATAAGCATTTGTAAAAATAGTTTGTACAAGAGTAGAGAAAGTCATGCGAGTGCAACACATCAGATTTTTTAATATAATTTTTGTGTATGTTTAAACAAAATAGCAACTGCATAAATAGCATATATTCAGATTGAGTAGTAGGAGGTATAGCAGTTTCACAAGGAACATGGTTTCACTTTATGTTTATCTACCCTAACTTTTATCATGTTATATGCCTTACCATCAAAGAAACTATACATTGGTCATGCCTTTTAAAGCGCTGGGAATGAACAGAAATGTGATCATAATTTGTATGCGCCTTCTACCACAAGTAAAAAGCAGGGACTTAATTTCAATTATTCCATTTATACGACTGACAAAGCAATTCAACTGCTTTAGCTGAATTTATTATATGGAATTGAGCTAACTTTGATTACTGATGCTAAAGCTGCCTGAATGTTCCAGCACTTCTGATTTATGGTGCCATGCACCAACGAAGTTCAATATTGCACATTATGTGAAATCTATAAACAAATAAATCCTGTGATGCTACAGCCCACGAAGGGCCTGGACCTGCCAAACCAACTGCCAGCCTCATGCCCATTTATGCATGGCAGAGGGGGATGATCATCCAACTGATACAGGGAGGTGATGAGGACAAGATCATGCATACCCCCTGCTGGAAAGTTGGCCCACAAGGCCAGGCTGCCACCTATCGTAACTCCTCACTTTCCTCGCAATGCTGAGTGGGCACTGGTCCGATATCCAGGTCTTAAAATCCACACCCCTGTTGGTTGGAATCAAACCTGAGCGCATTCCATAGCTGAGAACCCGAGCTCCATATATAGCCCACAGCACCATGGCACAGGACATGTGAAATGTATACATGCTAATACTTGAGCAAGTAACAGGATTACCTGTAAAGAACACTACTGAGGTAATTTTTATGCGTTATCATTACATATTAATGAAAGCTGCCTTCATTTGTAATTTAATCATTAAAATATGGCTGTAATCATAACAGTCATGTTTTAATTCAAGTACTCTTAAATCCAGTTTGTAAATGCAGTGGAAACCTTTTAGTTATGTTCCTCCGATCTCATGAAACATTTTTGACAGAATTTGCCTTTAATAATGGCCTTGCAGTCATTATGAATCTCCTCAGCTTTTGGCTTATTTTATTGCATAGCAATTACTGTTTTAAAATGTTCATAGTTAGATGAAAAGGAAAAAGAAGACACAACGGCACTTCCTAGTTAGGAAATAATAGAATAAGGAACACAGTGATTTAGCAGTTGCAAAAGAAAAGCTAAAAATGGCTCTGAATTTAGCTCCCCCCCCCAATGGATTCTAGAGAGAGTTGAATAACTGCAGGTATAGGTTTTAAAAACTTATGAAGAAATTCCAGCAACGACTTCTAAAGCTGGGATTACAATGAACTTAATGTATAACATAAAAGTCTAACACACTGTATTAAATGGAGCTATTTAGGGTTGACTTAACGTGTTGTAACTTAAGAGTTTGGCAGTGTCAAATTTTCCTTCCCATTATATCAAGTTTGATGTCAGAATTAGAACCAATTGGTGTGAAGCAGGAGCATTAAGTAATAAAAGAACTACCAATCAAGAGTCATTCTCGTTATGTTATGTCCCGTCAAATCGCATTAAGTAAAGTTCATTGTAATACCGGCATAAATAAGGATGTTTGAGCCTATGTTCAATGCTGTCTCAAGAAGAGGTAGACTTTAGTGATACTAATTTCAAACATGCAGTTATTTTACAAGATCAATTAGAAGCTTTTGGGCAAATAATAGCAATTAGTAAGCATAGGCTTTCACAGAATCAGAGCTGTAACTAGCATTTCTTCTAGGATAAGAAGCCATGGTCTACTACAGTTTTAAATCCAAACATTTTGTCCAAATTCTGGCAGACATCCTCAGTGGCGAAGTCAGTCTTCTTAGTGAAGTTTCAGCCACAACTGATACACTCGCTGGAAGTACCGCAGTATTTATAGTGACAACAGATGAAGACCTATAGTGACAATAGGTCTAGTTGTTTAAACTATTAATTTCACTCCCTTTAAATTATGCATGGTAAGTTATATAGGAATTTCTCTTTCTCCATTCCAGACAGGGTGAAGTCACACAAAACTCCCCCCCCCCAAAAAAAGCAATATTTTGATACCAATGCAAATATAACCTCAATAAAGATATTGCCATCAAGAGTTTAACATCACACATTTTAGACGAGTTGCACACACTACACTTTTTACCTCACAAACACACTATTGTGCAATAATAAAATTTATTATATTTTATATATTCCACTAAATTGTAGTTACCTAACCTCAGTTATAAATGAACTGTAATACTAGTCCACAAAATGGCTGCATATCATTCATATAAGCAATAGCTTTCCCAAAATGAATGAGAATTTCTTATTTGTATAGATATGCAAGTATGAACAGAAAATCCATCAAAGTAAGTGCTTAAGATTTTCCTTCAAATAAGCAGCAACTGTGAATTTGGCCTTATATCAACCAACTATAACATGTCTCACATATATCTTTTACGTACCAGAATATCCAACTGCCCAAAATGTTCAATTACTTCTTTTATTGTATGCTCACAGTCAGCATCCACACATAAATCTCCAGTTATAGCAACAACCTGGAAAAAATTTGAAATAAAGATTTAAAATGTTTTTTTAAAAGAACATAAATATTTCACATGACCTCATCATTTAAATTAACAAAGAATGTTGCCTGTTACTTACATTGATATTCAGGTATTGAGAACACAGATGGCTTAACCCCAAATGTATTCATTCTGAATAAATGAAATTTACATGGAAGTGACAAAAGCACAAACACTACAATTGAAAACATAGGTGTGTTAGGGCATTTGTATCCTCATTTTGCATTTATGAGCAGCATAATGACCTCAGATTACAAATGCACTTTTTGAGGAATAGCTCACATGTGCTCTCAGTTCCTTAATTATTCTCTCTGCTCACATCACACCTTAAAGTTTTATGTAAAGACAATATTAACAATTTTATACCTTGTCTGAAGTCAGTCCCTTTTCAATGCACTCGTTGACTACTTTTTTTAAATTTTCTGTATTTCGACCGCAGAGTGCCAAACGACAATTTAAAGCAGCAAAATGTACAGCAGCCCCTGCACCTATACCAGAACTTGCACCTGTATACAAAAGTTGTATATTAAGTAAATACATTACTTTGCCTTAAATCTATACTTTAATAGTAAAGCATAATAAAATTAAAATAAAACTTATAACACTTAAATTCATTAATTTTAAGTGAAAGAAGCCTGAAATGATCTCAAAGAAGGCTGATGATCTTGGACATACAGAGACAATGGTAATAATCTATAAAATATTAAACTCTTACGGGCTGGATGGCCATGGTCTAAGAGTAAAATTATTTACACTTGATGCTTCAATCAACTCTTTGGTTGCCATCTTCAAGAGGATAACACCTTGGGCAGTTTAACAATGACTGCCAGCTAGGTGGCAGATGCTACACAATTTATAGCTCACGCCAAGGCCAGAACTGGCTTATGATTATTGATTGGTGAGTCTGCAGTGGCATACCATCACTGGTATACATGTGCAGTTGAGCTTAAATTTTTCCTCTTTTTTATTGAAGTTGTTGGAATGTTTATATATTTCAATTGCCTCTCTATGAAGTCTAGCAGAATAATATTGTCACGAATGTGTCTGAGAAGATCCATATTGTAATTATTATTTTATATTAATTGCCATTATTTTATTAACCTGTCCCAAGTTTCTGAATTCATATAGAATCAAATTTGATATTCTTAATTCTGCTCAAGTCTCAGTAAATTGTATACGCATTCATTCATTATCTGTTTACCCTTCTCTTATGTAGGACTTACACCCCCCAGGACTTATAGGCGGGTGCCTGGGGTCAGAGGCCCGTCAAGGAGCAGACACTCATGGATCAGATAGAACATCCAGGATGGGTGATCAGCCCGATGCCTGGTATGGGATGAAGGAAGTAGATGAAGCAAAATGGATGAAAGGAAAGGTGATGGAGGAGTTGGTGGAATGAATGGTGGGGGAAACCGGAGAAAACCCGTCCAGACGCTGCTTCATCCACCACAAATCCCACATGCAGGTCCCTGGGATTGAACCCGGTCCGCCTCAGTGGGAGGTGAGCAGTCTAACCACTCGGCCACGGCACCGCCGTAAATTGTATATATGACAGGAAACAGTGGTTTGCCATTTCCTTTGGCATTTCAAAGGGATGTTACTGTGCCATCATTTCCTGAGGGGTACGTGTCTTTCTGCAGGCTCTTAGCTGCACCTTAGACCGCATTACGTCACTAGAATGTTCTAGAACATTGACGTATCGAGTTATGATTGGCTGCTATATTTCAAATCCAGGGCGGTGGCAGACCATATTTGGTAATAGCTGCCAGGGTATTTAGCCCTATATAACCAAGCCTTCAAGCTCGACTCGGGGTTCTTTTGTGTTGTAACTTGATCAGGACCGCTATGGTACCCGTCGACGGCCACTGCACGGCCACTCCGGATGGCTTCATCTGGCACCACTAGCGGCTTGACAAAGTCGTGTTGAGTATTGGCTCTCCTCATTCACGACGAGACATGTTTCTCAAGGTAAGCAGTATAGAATAACTTGATAATAATAATAATAATAATAATAATAATAATAATAATAATAATAATAATAATAATAATAATGTTAGCCAGTACCATCATCATCCCTGATAACGTAAACCCAACAATCGCACTATAGAAATCTAACTTTCTAGAATATGGTAGTTTCGCTAAGCCAAGCTTTGAGTTCTCTATTATCTAATTCCCAGTTATTCCCCCCTGTGACCAACTTTAGTTGTGACAACATTTTGTTGAAGCTAATACTTCTGTGTCTTCATAGCGGATATGATGACCCATATTAATAAAGTGTTTGGCAATTGCAGACTTATTTGTTTATGCAAGACAACAATGTCATTTATGCTCTGTTATTTGGGTATTTATACTGTGTTTTGTTGTTTCGATGTAAACAGAACAATATGTACAGGATATTCTATACATATACACCTGGAACACATGTGGGGTCTCTCTTATCTTTGGCAGATTTTAAAGTTTGTTGAATTTTTCTTGTTGGTTTATATATTGTATTTATTTTGTGCTTTTAAAGTATTTTTCCAATGCAGTCTGTAACCTTTTTAACATAAGGTAAGAAAACTTTCCTATTATGTGCACGTAATTCATGGCCTTTACCCCTTATGTGTTCCAGGTGTATATAGAATACCCTGCACATGCAGTTCCGTTTACATCACAACAAAATGCAGTATAAATACTTGAATATCAGAGCATAAACGACATTGTCGTCTTCCACAAACAGATAAGTCTGCAATCACAAAACACCTTTTAATATGGGTTATCATATCCTTTATGAAGACACGAAAATATTAGCTTCAACAAAATATTATCATGCTAGACTTCATAGAGAAGCAATTGAAATATATAAATGTTCCAAAAACTTCAATTAAAAAAAGGAAAAATTTAAGCTCAACCACACATGGATACCAGCGATGGCATGCATTGCAGACTCACCAATCGGCTCTGACCTTGGCATGAGCTATAAATTGTGAAGCATCTGCCGCCTAGTTGGCAGTCATTAAGCTGCCCAGGGTGTTACCCTCTTGAAGACGGCAACCAAAGAGTTGACCCACACCTCAGGTAAATAATTTTACCCTTAGACCACGGGCTTCCAGCCCATAAGATTTTAATATTTTATTGATTAACTCTGGCCATGAAAGCCTTCACACTTATTAATGGTAATAGTCGCTAGGAATATTCCACCTAATTAGATTTTGTTGTATTGTTAAGCTCATGTGATAGTTGTGCTTCACTATTCTCATCTACTAAGGTGTTCTATGGTGTTCTTCTGATAATATTGATAAATAATATAAATCATGCTGAATATATTTTTAAGGCAGTGGCTATCAACTACAGTGTAGTATTATGCAAGCTGAGTGCCAGAGCAAGTGCATTGCAGGAGTAAGCAACACAGCAATATGTGTCAAAGTCTACTGAATGACACTGACAGCTCTATGCTTTCAATAAGCTGCAAACATATTGGATGCAGAAAGGAGAGGAAATCGCAGATCTACGTTTCCTGTGTTTATATCCATCTGGGAAGAAATGTATTGTTTATGAACTGTTTTGTACTGTACAACTAAATGTCTAGTTTGTGGGAAGGTTCGCCTCGGCATCAAAAAGTTCAGTTTGCAAAGACATTTAAATAATGCTAATGAACATGACAGAAGGGGAAGAGCATGTGGCCATATTTAACAAACTTAAATGAGCACCAGTCTACGGAAGCCAAGCAAAATCCTGAAAAACCAGTAGATCATGATATTAGCGAATTGGCTGTGCATTTAAGTTACAAACTTTCACTTGTGATAGCAAGACAGTTACGGCCAATCATAGATGATGTATTTGTGAAATAGTGTTTCATCATAGTTGTGAACAATTTTGCCCATAACAGGTTACAGCCTGAAGCAATAAACCTTCCACCGTGATACATTGCATTCAGGATTTAACTGACAATTGCAATCTCAGCTAGTAAATGCTGCAACAGTGTTTATTATTGAATTAATTGACCTAATAGGGGCTGAACTATGAAGCTTGGGACAAAGTACTTACGGCATTGGTTGCCATTGGGCTATGTCATCTCAAAACAATTTGAGACCTCCCTGTGGTTTACCTGAAAAAGCATGAGACGGCTGGAAAATTTAATGACCTACTGGCATGTTGCCATGGTAGCTCAGTGACTAGAAAAACCAGACGGAAACCGGGAGATCCATCGTTCAAATCCCGGCTATGGCACTGAATTTTTCAGTTGCCTGATTCTATCTTTTCCAACCTTGTCCTACACACATGGCTAGTATGGAAAAACAATTAATTTATTAATTGACACAATAGTGGCTCTAAAATCTACCATTTCCATTATAATTTTATGAAAGTAGTAGGAAATGTTTATGAATATGTTTAATATGTGTGCAATATTTCCAGCTTTCTGACTTCAATAGTTTCTAAAAAACTGGTTCCTAAGTATCTAAAAATGTACTTCCAAGAAGAGAGAGTTCCTCCTCTTAATCCTGTTAAGATTTCGGTTTAAAAATTAGTGATATAATTTAACTTTGAAGGAGGGGGTGAAGAGGAGTGGGCACGTCACAGCTCAATTTAAAAAGATGCTGGGGATGCGCTCCATGCATGAAACCCAGTTTAAATACCTTAAAATGACAGTAACACTATAAATATATATATTTTCTTAAACTACAAACTTCATGGAATTTGTTAATGACAAATACAAAAAAGGCCCTGTTTGGTTATTTCAGAACACCATCTTCCCTTAATACTTCTGCAGGCCATATTTCATTTCCTACTCAAGTAGCTGTTGATTCTGGAGCTGAATTTGGACATTTTTACTTTCTCTACTACGTATAGTAAGTAGGGGAAGATTTGCATTCCACTCAAAAATTTGATACCGAGATTTCACCAGAAATACATGTTTTGAGGCCTCTTGAATCCAAAAAAAGGTATTTTTGGAAACATGTCCGTGTGTGTGTGTGTGTGTGTGTGTGTGTGTGTGTCTGTGGACAGCATAACTCAGAAATGAACAGTCAGATAAACACCAGACTTGGTATTTAGGTTCAGCATCTTCCAAGGATGCAACACAAAGGTTTTCAAGAAAATCCCCCCACCCCAGATTACCCTTTACATGGAACATTTTTCGAAAATTTTAAATTTCTCAAAAATGGCTCTAGAGATTTTTATTAAAATATCATATGTTTAAGATATTTTCATGACAAATGAAATGTATATCTCGAATTTTCTGGGAATGTCTCCAAAAGTATTCTTCATTGTGAACGACGTTTGCATAACTGGTAAACCATAAGAGATAGACAAAATTTTACTACACAAAAAATGTAGATCGCGTTAAAATACACAATTTATGACAAATACATTTTTGTTGTTGAGTGAACCATTTTCAAGATATTGTTTGCTATTTCCTTAAATTTTCCAATACTTATTTTCTCAAATGGGAATTCATTATTCATCTTTTTGTCTTGGATATGCAATGAGTATTAATCTGTGGCAAAGAGAATGGTGCTGCACCTAGCAACCAGCTATTAAGGGATATGTCTATGCTTAAAGGCTACTGTATTTTTATATTGCCCTTGCAAATACAAAACAAGGGGAACATAGTACGCCTTAAGCAATAGTCAAATATTTTTAGAACTGGTCACTATGTGTAAAATGTAATTCTCTTTGCATGTTAACAAAAAACAACGAATTCTCAGTTGAGAAAAAGTGTATTGGAAAATTCAAAGAAATAACAAGGAATATCTCAAAAACGGTTCACTTTACAAAAAAAAATGTTTATGACATATATTGTGTGTTTTAACGAGATCTATTTTTTTTTTGTAGTAAAATTTTGTCTATCTCTTGCGGTTTACCAGTTATGCAAAAGTCGTTCAGAATGAAGAGGACTTTTGGGGACATCTCCAGTAAATTCAAGATATACATTATATTTGCCATAAAAATGTCAAACGTATGATACTTTAATCAAAATCGTTAGAGCCGTTTTTGAGAAAATAAAAACAATTTTCGAAAAATGTTCCATGTAAAGGGTAATCTGGAGTGTGGGGATTTTCTTGAAAACCTTTGTGTCGCACCTCTGGAAGACACTGAACCTAAATACCAAGTTTGGTGTTTATCCAACTGTTCGTTTCTGAGTTATGCTGTGTACATTACCAGTCATTCTGTGTTGCTCTTGTGGTTAAAACAGAACACAAGCAGAACCAGGGAACGATCCCCTGGATGATCAGAGTGAGCAGCATGCATCGAGATAAACTGGAAAAGCCAAACGCCAAAATCAGTTGACATTGCTCGTTTGCAGTCCTCTAGTGCATGGTATACTTGCTCCCTCTGCTTTGTCCATTGTGCAGCCCATTGGTGTTCACTGCTTTAAAGTATTTGGTGTGAGTAATAATTTTGATACTACTAACTTATCCAAGTCACACTGTAGTTTGCCACATAGAAAACAGAGGGCAGCTCTGGTTTTCCCTGATAATCATTCCTCCAAATGCTCCAGCATCACCATTATTCTCATTCCAACAATCACCCCATCATTCAGTGTAATAACATAGTAACTGAAGAATAATTCTTATAAATTATGCAAATGAAACATGCAATATTGTAAATAGCATGTTACCAATTTGTGCAAAAATAAAGGTAGTGATCCTTACCCAACCATCAACTTTCCAAATTGGAAACCACTATAATAGAAGTTGAGGGATATAATTTGAAAAAACTGAGTTGAATGTTTTAACACAGTACTTCACTTATTACTTTCATTGACAGCACATTTAAAGCCATTACTTCCATTATTAACTGTAGATCACTACAGTAATGGCACCGTTGTCAATACTGATAGGATAGAAGCTGGTTTATCAATCTGTCATGGTTGTCAGGTAACAGAATTTAAAACTCATTTGTTTTTACTAATGGGGTTTTCTTTTCCATAGGGAGGGCAATGAAGTTTTAACTGCATTTTGTTGTCTTGGATGAGACTCAGGGTCCCAAAATGTGCTTAAATTACTAAATTATCTAACCATAATATAAAACACTTTCAATCACGGAATTCATTTAAACCCAGCCTCCATTAGAAGATCCCATGTGGGAAAGAATCATTAAAAATAAACACTAGGTATCAAATGTTTAACTTCTGTACCAAAGTAGTAGATATTTCATGCCCTTTATTAGTCTACATACTTGCAAGAACTTAAGCAGGCAGGCAATGGCTTCCAAAACATGTTTTTTGATTTAAATAAAGTATTTGTATTACTTTTCAAATGTACTTCTACTCGGATGGTTTCTAAGAGGTGCAGAGCTGGGAAGCTGTAATTTTTTCAAAATTTAATTGCAAAAAAAGGAAAATCTTCCTCTTCCACCTTATAGATAACTTGATTCCAACCAGGGGAATATTGATAAGCATTTTTACACCATAAGGCAAACTGACATTACACAGGGACATCCCCCTCTCTCTCTAAGTTACTTTGGGCAAAGAGTTTTGCATGTAGCATCATTACTTCTAAGTATGTAACCCAGCTGACCAGATACCCATAGCATAGCTGCTAGTAAAACAAACTTCCTGCCAATTTATATATTTGTAACTTAGGACCTCACATTTTTAGTTAGGCAACTTTTGAGTAGGTTATAAGATGCTGGGTATGTTATGTATTTTGCAATACAAATGGTATTTGGTGATGTGATCCTATTGCCAGGTTAAATATTGTCATTTGAATCAAGAATGCAAGTCTGAATAGATAGCTTCTTCAGCTCTTTATGATCTTAAGAAGCTGCAGACAAAGAGTCGCAAACTTTGTTCATATTATGCTGAACATTGGTGTGTGCAGCTCAAACAACTTTGTATCAAAACTTGTGATAGAAAGCCTGATTTGTTCACCAGTAAGAAGAAAATTAGGAAATATTGATTCATTCCATGTCCATTCATTCAGAAAAGTCTAAAAATGCAGCACATTAGACATTCACAAAAGAATTGATGTGGTTTGCTTATTGTCTGTAAAGAAATAGTTTATGCTTAGATGTAAACCCTGCAAAATAAGCTCATTTCCCACATTTTTCCTAACAGAAATTAAATCTTTCTGAATTAAATACTATCATTCTTCTAGTTCAGATCATTAATCAGCAAATTTAAATTAGGTGCAAGAATAAACATGTGTGCAATTTTTAACCAAGAAATTTTGGCAATTTTTATCCATGTTGGAATGTCTTTAAATGTAGGAAAATTTAAGGAAATTAAGAAGTTTCATACAACTTTCTCTACCCATGACAAATTCACAGTTAATATAATATGGTATCCATATAAAAAGTAGTTCTACCCACATTGCATAATTCACAATATATATTTTACCTTGAAATGATATCAAATTATGCTGCAAGTACTTAATTAAAAACAAGACTCCGAAACAGCATTCATGAGCTTGGCATTGGTAGCAAGCTCTTGCCATGGAAAAAACCAAAAGGAATTGAAAACTTTCAAGCATGCCTTCATATGATTTACTTGAGAAAGTGTAAACATACAACATAGAATATTTTGAAAATGACTTACTCTACCAAAAAGCATATATTAAGGTGAAACAAAGAAAAAATTTCAATGGAAGATAGAAGAGCTGGGAAATAATTCAGTCTTGAACAGATGGCAAAAAAACAAAACATGGGGAACTACTTATAACATGTGTACCAAACAATGAAACCTAAATAAAACACTCCTATCAAGACAAAACAGGGCTACCCAACTAACACACACAATACTGCATTACAATTGATGGAAAAGTTCTTCCCAACAGATATAGAGGACATATATGCAAACCCAGAATCGACCAATTCAATTCGGACCCTGAAACTGAAGAAGATCCACCAAACTACCCATGATTATTGCTAAAAATGTAATACATTATTCTGTCAATGAGTTTTTCAAGAATTTTCCCCAATATCAGTAAGAGACATGTGGTTCTATAGGCATTAGCAGTGAATGATTTTTTAGCATGTTGTTTAGAAATTATTTTAATACAGGTAACTTTCCACAAATTGGGGAAGGTGTACAAAATCTAAACACTTGTTATAGATATTCAGCAGTAATGTTGGGCAAGAACTGTGCACATTTTTAATGACATTTGCAGATATAGCATCCAAACCCGGAGCATTCTTATCATTTAGTTTGACTATCTGGTTTTGTTCCTCTGGAGTAAAAGGTGGATGGAAGGATTTTGTTAATTTTATTTTCTCAAACCGCCTCTAATCATTTTGATTAAAATACTCTATGTTTAAAGTATTTTCATGACAAAATGTATATCTTGAATTTTCTGGGAATGGCCTGAAATCCTCCTTATGCTGAATGACTTTGTATAATTTGTAAACTGTAAGAGACAAGAATCTTAAGACACAAAAAAAATTTTTATCTTCTTAAAGTGCACAATTTATCTTAAAATTGTTTGTAGCATTAATCATTTTCAAGATATTCTTTGTTATTGGTTTGAATTTTCTAATACTTTTATACTTTTCTCAACTGCAAATCACTATTCTTTTCTTTCTCACCTTTCTTTTTTGTGTTCATGCAAAGAGAATGGCGTTTCATAGTGACCGGCTTTGAAAAGATTTGACTATCACTTTAGCTTACCATATTCTTCTTATAGGTACTTAAACAAAATATGTAAAGAAATAATTAAAGTTTATCTGTATTAGCAAGAAGTAGACAGAAGAATAAGCTTTTGTAAGAAGTTTGTAGAGGAGTGAGTAGAAAAAGTCATTTGAATGCAAACACACAAGATTTTCCATGCTAACATCTTTAATACATAATACTTCAATTCAGATAAGATACAACCATTTTTGAAAAATAAAGAAAAAATTTTAATGCAAAGGATAATTTGAAGTGGGATAATTTCCTTGAAAATCTTAGGCTAGCATGCTTAAACAGTGCCTGTTTTACACATACTCTTCACTCTTACCCTCCTTCCCGCCCACAAATACAATTTTTAAAAAATGTTTTGTGTGTGTCCAAAGAACCTTAAAAGAATCTTAATATTGAATCGTTGGGTGCAATACAATACTTACTCTTACCTATTATTGGTAGGTGGTAGAGAAAATTATAATTATGAATCTAACAGTGATGTAACATCAAATATAATAATCTAAGTGAATGCAAATCAGTGTTCAATTAGACCAGCTTGCTTTGCCTTAAGAAATTAGAAAAATCTTCTTAACCAAAATGCCTTAAGAACAGCACATTTCCCCCAAATTTCATTCCCTATTGCGAGTGTAATAATTTTCTGAAGTAATTCGGTGAACAGCAGTATTTAAGTTATTAAAAAAAATAATTTGAATTATTTGTGGTGTTGGGCCCCATCATTCCTGTATGCCTTTTATTTAAAACCCCAAAAATTCTTACTCTTACTAGTGAATGAATATATGAGAATATATTTTTGAGCTATCTTACAGATAGTAACAATAGTAACTGCACAACTAACCTTGCAGAGCATGAGCACAATAGGAGACATGTGGGCAATTTGCACAGACTAGCATATAGCTTAAAACTATTCCAAAAGAATACTACTATTTCCCAATAAAAATTTATAATAATCTTCCATGTTACCTAAAACTATTAGGCAACTCAACCAACATGAAATCTTGAAGAAAAATTTAAAATCATTCTTATATAGTTACTCTCCATATACTACTGAATTTTTTTTAATATGTCTTGCAACTGGTAAATATTTAATACATAGGAAGATTGCATGTGATGGTGATGTACACTTATGCCTTATTGTTGTCTTACAGTAACACATGTTAAGAAGTTTTTTCTCAAAATGGCAATGGTTTGCATTTATCCATGATTTTCATCTTCTGTTATTTAATGCACAATGGAAACTAAATATAAGTGTTATTGGTTTAAATTGCTCCTATTCTAAAAAAAAAAAAAATTCTGATGTTACACTCACATGACTTTCTCTACTCTTGTACAAACTATTTTTACAAACGCTTATTCTCCATATGCTTCATGTTAATCGAGATGTTAGTCTTATTACTAATTTTCTTGTAGATGCAAGGGGGAGTTGGTAGGCTTTAAGCGATAGTCAAATATTTTAAGACCTGGTTGCTATGTGGAGTATTACATTCTCTTTGCATTACCAGGACAAAAAAATGAATAACGAATTTCCATTTAAAAAATCTGATGTGTTACACTCACATGACTTTCTCTACTCTTGTACAAACTATTTTTACAAACTCTTATTCTCCATCTATTTCATATTAATCGAGATAAATATTTGCAGAAACGATCTTTTGACATGTAAAGAAAATTACATTTTAAACATGGTGACTAGTTCTAAGAATATTTGACTATGACTTAAGGCCTACTAAGTTCTCCTTGTTTTGTATTTGCAAGGGCAATACAGAAATACAGTAGCCTTTAAGCATCGACATATATCTTAATAGCTGGTTGCTAGGTGCAGCACCATTCCCTTTGCTACAGTTTAATACTCTGCATATCCAAGATAAAAAATCTGATGTGTTACACTCACATGACTTTCTCTACTCTTGTACAATCTAATTTTACAAACGCCTATTCTCCATATGCTTCATGTTAATCGAGATATCGAGATGTCAATCTTATTGGTAATTTTCTTGTAGATGCAAGGGGAATATGGTAGCTTTTAAGCGATAGTCAAATATTTTAACGCTGGTTGCTATGTGACGAATTCCATTCTCTTTGCATGTTCAGGACATAAAAAAAATGAATAACGAATTTGAGAAAAAGTATAAGTATTGGAAAATTTAAGGAAATAACAAGCAATATCTCGAAAACGGTTCACTCAACAAAAGAAACGTATATGACATAAGTTGTGTATTTTAACGCGATCTACATTTTTTGTGTAGTAAAATTTTGTCTATCTCTTATGGTTTACCAGTTATGCAAAAGTCGTTCACAATGAAGAATATTTTTGGAGACATTCCCAGAAAATTCGAGATACCCATTTTATTTGTCATGACAATATCTTAAACATATGATATTTTAATCAAAATCGTTAGAGCCGTTTTTGAGAAAATTAAAATTTTCGAAAAATGTTCCATGTAAAGGGTAGTCTGGGGTGGGGGGATTTTCTTGAAAACCTTCGTGTCGCATCTCTGGAAGATACTGAACCT
Source organism: Deroplatys truncata (assembly GCA_030765065.1). Classification (NCBI taxonomy): domain Eukaryota; kingdom Metazoa; phylum Arthropoda; class Insecta; order Mantodea; family Mantidae; genus Deroplatys; species Deroplatys truncata. Next base: position 33,170,615 of record CM060976.1, read on the forward strand.
AAATACCAAGTTTGGTGTTTATCCGACTGTTCGTTTTTGAGTTATGCTGTTCACAGACACACAGACAGACAGACACACAGACAGACACACACACGGACATGTTTCCAAAAATGCTTTTTTTGGATTCAGTGATTCTCAAAACATGTATTTCCGGTGAAATCTCGGTATCGAATTTTTGGGTGGAATGCAATACTTCCCCTACTTACTATACGTAGTAGAGAAAGTAAAAAATGAATAACAAATTCCCATTTCAGAAAATAAGTATTGAAAAATTTAAGGGAATAACAAGCAATATCTTGAAAATGGTTCACTCAAAAAAAAAAATGTATATGACATAAATTGTGTATTTTAACGCGATCTACATTTTTTGTATAGTAAAAGTTTGACTATCTCATGGTTTACCAGTTATGCAAAAGTCGTTCAGAATGAAGAATACTTTTGGAGACATTCCCAGAAAATTCAAGATATACATTTTATTTGTCATGAAAGTATCTTAAACATATATTTTAATCAAAATCATTAGAGCCATTTTTGAGAAAATTAAAATTTTCGAAAAATGTTCCATGAAAAGGGTAGTCTGGGGTGGGGGGGATTTTCTTGAAAACCTTCGCGTCGCATCTCTGGAAGATACTGAAACTAAATACCAAGTTTGGTGTTTATCCAACTGTTCGTTTCTGAGTTACGCTGTTCACAGACACACAAACACCCACACAGACATGTTTCCAAAAATGCTTTTTTTGGATTCAGGGGTCTCAAAACATATATTTCCGGTGAAATCTCGGTATCGAATTTTTGGGTGGAATACAATACTTCCCCTACTTACTATACATAGTAGAGAAAGTAAAAACGTTTTTCTTGGTAATGGGTATATTATTAATTATGCTGTATGTTTCATAATACTACGACGTGTTCAATGTCCCAGAGTATTGTTCATTGTGGCACCAAATAAACAAACATGTTTTCAAAGAACTTTATTTTGGAGGACGGATTACAAAGTGCTTCTTACATACTAAATATATTATATTGCAGTCATTGTAAACAAGTTTTTCGTTCATACATAAAAGCTGTAGAGTAGTACTTCTCACAAAGCTGTATTGCTTAAACAAGAACAATATGTCAACCTGAAGTACACTTTAGTACAACATTCACATGGTTATTCTTCACTGTCATGGTAACTCTCCCTTTTACAAAGAGTGGTATCTGCAATAATTTACAGCTTTAATGGCTCAGATTATTTTGCTTACTAGCAATGGAATTTTTTCATATAATGAAGTTCAAATTTTATGCAATATATTCTTTGCTGTTGTGTAGTGTACAACTTTCTCACTACGTACTACTTTAGACATTTGGTGGCAATGTTATTGTGTTTACATTCAAGTAGCCTGTTCTCCATATACACAACAAGGATAGCTGTTGTGTTGAGCGCATATAAGCAACACTAAAGATATGTGTCCTGAGTAGTACCTTATTCAGTGCACCAACAGACAAAGTCTTGCATTGATGTCTTAAGTTCTTAGATGTAAACATCTTGCTCATTGCTATCTAGGCACCACTTTTCACTCTTATCACATGCAATGATACCATTATTTCTTGCAGTTTAACAGCTTCAGATCTTAAAGATGTGTGTGTTCTGATTTTGATGTGAAGTAGTTATCTGCTCAAACTGTCAAAGTGAAAAGTCAAACGTTGTGTTTCAGAAAATCACTGACACTTATCAAATCTGCCTATTAACTCTCCTAATAAATAATTATTTTTTCCCCTTTTAATGCATATGGGCCATTCTACAGAAACTGCAACTTCTAAACTATTTTTGTCTCCAACATAATGTTATACATTTTTTCTACGTGGCGGCAGTGGATGTTCTGCATTCGCCCTCTTGCTTCTTATATAATTATTTAGAGTTCAAATTCAGAAGATTATATGTTAGAACTTTACGTTTCAAAGAGGTCTAAATTCACGTAGGAGACTTCTATGTTACACAGGATGCATTTTGGTGAACTGCAAGTATAGGTTTTATTTATCACTGTACAAGGGATCAGTTAGCTTTTGAGATATTGCTAATGAATCATGTTAAGGAGAATCAGGTGCACAATGTTCTTTCTTTAATACTGACCATGATGGGCAATTCCATTGAAATGTCACCAAAGCAATGAATTTTAAAATAATGTAAAAGCTGAAATATTATATATAAAATTAATCAGCAAAACCAGTTCATTCAGGATATGCACTTTGTGCTTTCTCTCAAAAATGTTTACCTTTCAAACATTAAAAAGGGAATGTAAAAATATTTACTGATAAATGTTTTACGAGTACAAAACTTCCAAGCATGACAGAGCTTTCATTCTTTTGGTCTTAAGAGGTGTGAATGGGTTAATTTCACATTCAGGGTTTGCTTTCTAAGACTTTATTTTTAAATTTCTAAAAATATTATTTTAAGTGTAATAAAAAATTAGTTTTGAAACTTCTTCAAAATTGTGTCAGTCCATTACTTGCAAGTACAAAAAATGTTTGCTTTACATACATAACACTCATATGATTGAGAGGCATAGCTATTCTTCTTTCTATGCTCTAAGTATTTCATGCCTATGAAGCAATCATTGTTTAAAAAAAACATAGTTATTTTATTATTTACACTAATTCATTTGGTCAGTTCGTTACCTTTTGAGCAGAAAATTATATCTAGGGCTATTTACTTGCCTGGAATAGCTATCTATGAAAGTAAATTTCCATTATATCTAGTTATATCATGACCATCATAGCCATTAACATTACTCTACTTCTTTCTTCTATTATCATGTCCATGAATTGTATGAAGAAAGCATAAGAGTGGAGCCATGAAGAAAGTTAAACAGAGAGAGAGAGAGAGAGAGAGAGAGAGAGAGAGAGAGAGAGAGAGAAAACTGCCATGACTCAACCATTGAAAGTGTAGAACACATCCACAGCTTCACCTTTCAGATCTTCTTGTAACCAAGAATCCAAAATGTGCATGATGCAAAAGTGTCTGAATAGTAATGGTTTGAGTAAAATTGTCACTTCATTGCACGAGGATGTTTTAGCTAAGTTTTGCTCGTGGAATCAATGGATGTCTGACCCTGAAGTCAGTAGGGTGCAGCCATCTAAAGAAAAGCTGAAAGGACAATGGCAATAGGAAATTCAGCATAAACCAGTAATTAAGAAAGAGCAATATTATGCTTTCTGCTATGATACTGCCTTCTACATTGAAGTGTGCTGAAAATACACCAGAAACAAGTAACCATAAAATTTCTTGAGATTCTAGGAGATGTACACTGGTAGCCAAGTAAGGAACAAAGAGAAGAAACCAATAAGATGTTCATATTTTTTGGGCCATTACAGCCAGTAGGAGCTGGACCCTTTTAAATTCCAGTTACCTGATGTTAGGAAGCAGTGCAATGAACTTAAGGAGGAGGTCTGAACCTTAAGTGTAAACAAATCACTGAAAGCTTCAGAACTCGTGGAGTGTAATCACAGTTAACCAAATGGTAAATAATATATCTCAAGACTGAATGGATTATAATCTGCTCTTAGTGTATCCCCGTTGAAAATTCTTACAAAAGCAAAAGGAAAGCTAATAAATTATCTTAGGAGTGAGTGAGTTTAGAAGTGGAAGTGATGTCTTCAATATCTTGTGCCCACCTGACCGCCCTTTTTAGGTGTTTTCACTTTTATAGGCAAATCGCGTTATGAACACAACAAACGTAGCCATTTTTTTCGCTAAATCACATGCAAAGTGGGAACTGCCAACCTAAATAAAAAGTGAAATCCGCTAAATATGCGATGTGCTGTTTCTGCGAACATGAATCAGTCGAGTTTTAGACGCGCAGATCCCTCGGCTACGCCCTGTCGTCGCTTCGCAGTTGCCGCCGATTACACTCCTCTCCTTCTAAAAAAAAACATCCCTTGGCTACGCTTTGAGGCTGAGGGCCCTCAAACTCTCGGCTACGCCTTCAGGCTGAATATCTTACCGGCTTTGACGGCATTATTATTCATTTTGTTACCAGCATTGCGTTAGAGCAAGCGTATGACAGAGTGACATCTATTGGACATATAACACATTTTCATCGCTGTGGAGGATACACTAAGAGCAGAATGTCGTAAATGGCATATTATAAGCTGCCACTTAGGCATATGACAACTGACAAGCTCATAGGTACGATTTCCACAATAGGGAACGAACATGAGTAAAGTATTCGGTTTAATTACCATAAAGTATTCATACTACTTCGATATTGAAACGAATTGTTGCCAACGTGAATCATTCGAGTTTTAGACGCGCAGATCCCTCGGCTACGTCCTGTCGTCGTTTCGCAATTGCGGCCGCTCCTCTCCTAAAAAAAAAATCCCTCGGATACACTTTGAGACTGAGGGCCCTCAATCCCTCGGCTACGCCTTGCGGCTTAGGGCCCTCAATCGCATTTTCAGCTATGTTGGGATTTCAAATGTTGGCAGCGGAAAGACAACACAACCAACGTTCCAATGCCATGGTGTGAGACATACGATACGACTTCTGATAGTAATATATAACAAAAGTGACAAATTATGCCATGTATTCATGAAAATACCTAAAGCACCATGTTATTTGTTCTTTATTACACGTAATGATGCTTTGAAATCAAAAGTTGTGCAGTATATGCTGCGTGTGTTACACCTTTCAGTCTTTTTTTTTTTTTTTTTTTTTTTAACTTTGGATATCCTTACCATTTGACACACTTTTCTTTTGTGAACTTAATTTTTCTGTGTAATCTGGAGAACGAATTATCCGGGAACCAATCATCCCCCCTGAACGTTTTGCATTTGTAATTAAAATAACAGATGCATATTACTCTTATGGAATCGATTCATAATAGGATTCAATACGTCAGCAGGATTATTAGTTTTAGACACAGAACAGCAAACTATTAGAAGTGAAACTCCCGTGTTAAATGTTGGAAACACGAGGGCGATCGCAGCGTGAGTAGTGATCTGGGGTTGAACTAAACTATGAAAAATCGTGCTCTCGGATGATGACGTCACTCGTAGCTACTACAGCTGTATTTTTCATACCTGCCTAGCTGTCTGCTCAGCTGATCATATGTTCCAATATTGTATCGCTACTGACGACGTACAAAGTTAATTACGTGAGCTTCAATAATCGTGATTGCACTTGGAGTTATTCATATTTCTTTTTAAAGGAGTCGATTAAAGCTCACATAAAATAACTTGTCACTGTCATCTGTAGCAATACAATATTAGAACACAATTATGATCAGTTGAACACTCACAGCTAGGCTAGTATGAAAAACACAACTGTTTATTCCTGTGTAACTTATTAAATTATCCAATAGTCGGCACATACATTGCTTTTTATATAATATTATTGGGGTTAATAGTGGTTGCTGAATGTTTCTATGTCATAATACATAATGGTCACATTTAAATTTTTGAGAGTGAATGAGATCCAGCACCTTGCAATAATTTCTTCTGCATCCTTCATAGTAAAATCTTTTGCACTTAAACTGCCTCCATGGTTTGTTTGAACTTCCAACCAACAGTAGGATGTGGAATTTGACAGGAAAATTGGAAGAATAACACAGGTTTGACACTTGTTATTTTATTCTACTCTAGATAGCGCAATACAATTTGACATGAATAACTTAATTCCATTTCCTACAAAGAAACTTCTGCACACATTATATGCAATAGTGTAGCTATTGTTTGTCATTCACTAAATTGCTATTAGCAGTGCAATAAATGTCATTAGCAAGTTTCACCACACCATTTAACACTATTAATGTCATTGTCACTCTCTGTGCTCTGACTTGAAGCACCATCACTGGACACAAATAGCCACAACTTAACTCCAACTTTCCATTGTGTATATCCTAGAATTAAATAGAACACACATGTTTAAACTACCCTTAAAAGTAGGTTTCTGAAAAGAGAAATTACTTACATTAAGGAAAAATTTGTGGTTACAAACACCTTGTGATTATATTACACACTATCCACTGTAAACCAGAGTTCTCTCTGATGTAAACAAAGCATATGCTTCCTCTTGTCTTCAAACTAAGCACTACGCTTATGCCAATGTAAATAATTCCTTAAACGTATTGTGTCATGAAACATTGGAGTAGGAAAGGTATAGAACTACACATTTTATTGTGATTATCGTAAGAACTCATTGTGAAAGGTTATGGATATATAGTAACTGTTAAGAGATTACAAAATATGATTTTCTTAATTCTACCTGCTATTGCATTAACAATCAAAGAGTATCTTTTTGTTAATTATCAACTGTATGGATGACTGCTATTCTCTTGCCTATATGAGAAATACAGCAATGAATTCTCAGCATTGCTATCTGAGTACCAAATAAACTCTTTGCATAACACAGGAAATATGATAAGCAAACAGTCATTCATAATACGCTAGCACTCATATGCTCAGCTCAAGTCAAATCTTCGACTTTATCAGTTAGTGTTTGAGTTGCCATGACAAAGGAAGAAGTGCATAGTGTGAATAAGCTGTTTTAACACAAAACTGGGAAACCGTTAAAAAGTGGCAAAAAAGTTTGGTTGATAAAGTGCTAAATGAGAAGGAAACAACACTTCTTATTGTAAAACCACCACCACTTTGTGTTACTTGAACAAAATAAAATTCAGTATATGCAAAGGATCCATGGATCTTTTCATTGAAGGTTCAATGAATCAGATCTTTTGAAGGATCCTTCGAACTGTTATTTATAGTGAAATTTTAAATACTTTTCATTAAAAAAATTACTAACCTTCTGTGAATTCAGAAAACTAAGCTTATATATATAAATAAACAAACCTAATGCTAACCGTCCATAAATTCAGAAACCTAAGCTTATATAAAAAAAACCTAACCTCCCATAGTAACTTGGATGCAATGTGCTGTATATGAAGTGTTTAAAATACGTAGTATGTTAAAATGTTCACTATAAATAACAGATCAAAGGACCATTCAGAAGATCCAATTCATTGAAGAGATTCATGAAACCTTCACTGAAAAGAGCCATGGGTTGTTTGCATATACACAATAGTGGATGAGTATATACAATCAGACAAAAAGTTCAATGCCATGCCTGGGATTCAAACCAGCAATCTTTAACTTGCCATACCACTGCTCTGCCATCTAAGACTTTCTCTACTCACAGTAAGCTATTTTCATAAGTATTCTACAAATGATTCATCATATATCGTGATCAACTTCATGTTTATCATGTGTGTTAACTTAAAAGGCTTCAATACATTTAAAAAATATTAAATGCCCATTACTTCAAAACCTTTGATTTTTGCACAAAAACAACACGATCATTTAAATGCCTATACATTTCTTATAATATCCTGCAACTTAATTACTACTGCACAATGTATCTTTAAGGGAAGGATTTTGTATCATCAAAATTGCTACAAAGTTTAAATGGTAGAAAACAGACACGAAAGATTGGAACCACTTTGGAATTTCAAAGCCTCAGAACACATACTGAAGCCGCTAATTTCACTCAAAACAAACACTTCAGTTATTCTTGGAAACAAATGCTTTTGAGCATCTGTAATAACAGATTACAAGGACATTAATTGACAAAAAAGCTACCAGAATTTCTATTTTCATACACCATGCCCAGTTCAAAAAAGGACATAGTGGCAGTTAGATAAAAATGCCCAAAAGAGGGTGAATTACTAAAATATATGTGAATGATATCAAATATCTTTCTTCCTTCTGTATTAGAAAATTTCATTTGGGCACTGTCTTAAAAGAATTATAGTATCATTGGCATGCTATCTTTGACAGTTAGTGTGTCAGTCCACCAATAATCCTACATTTTTTAATTATACAAGAGTATCACTCGCATGATCTGCATCTAAGTGTTTGAATATTAGCACAGTAACATGCTAATTAATTTGCATTAAAGGTTGATTTTACCTTACCTACTTTTGGCTGTGATCTCCACCCATCAATTATGAAGTGCAAACACGAAAATTAATCGTATATTCCACTGTCTGGATGACTCACAATATCTGAAAATTAAATCAGGACAATATAAAATTCAGCAACACTAAGAAGCTCTTAAAAACTTAACCTTTCATCTAGCACTCTCATGCTGGAAACTTAATAACATACCTTCAGATTCTATGTCACCAATCGGGACTCGAACCACAACACTGGAAGGAATGTAAATCGTAGGCGTATCCCCTCTGTCTGGACGGCTCAATGTATCTGAAAATTTATTCGTTATATAAAAATGTTGCAACATACAGTAACCTATCAGTTTTCTACCTCATTCTACGAATATCACTGAAGTTAATAGAAAATACCAATATTACAACAAATATACATTCAATCAGAAATAGCGTAAATGTATGATTACCGTCTCGGCTTTGTTCCTGATGAAAAAACTTCGGGCGAAAACTTCCAGCTATAAAAATCCAAGATGGTCCCTTTCGTCGTGCCTCTGCCATTTAGTTCGTTACGAACGTCCAAACTTGAAACAGCCAATCAGAAAATTCGCATTTCTCGCAAAAGTACAACTAGTGACACACCGTGTCCATGTGGGGAGTTAGTGCCTGTGTTTCCACTTAGCCAATCCCACAATCACCCCTGTGGTTTTAGACGGGCAAATCCTACGGCTACACCCTGTCGTCGCTTCGCCGTTGCGGCCTTCGGCTCCACTCCTCTACTTCTAAAAAACATCCCTCAGCTACGCTTTGCGGTTTAGATCCTTCAATAACGTCTACATAGATCCATGATAAACATCAGATTTGTCCAAAGATCCTTGAAATATACGGAATAATGGCGAAAATAAAAATTATGTACAATTGTCAGTTCCCAGCGATTTAATTCACAGTTCTGCACCAATTAACCTGATTCAATTACCGAAACTTGTCCACTATTCTAAAGGTATAATGGCGAAAATAAAAATTATGTACAATTGTCAGTTCCCAGCGATTTAATTCACAGTCCTGCACCAATTAACCTGATTCAATTACCGAAACTTGTCCATTATTCCAAAGGTACTCACCTGTTATCAAAATCACTTTGTTTTCTAAACCCGACATCTTTCTATTATTTCATACACAAGGAAAGTCTTATAGCAAACTCGTCGATATTAATTGTTAATCAGGTATACCATCAAATATAGGTGTCGACGATACGAGTAAAACCGATAAGTAAACTGGTTCTGGCGCCTCTGTACACCACACCGAGCAGCGTTGCCAACTCATTATTCGTTACCTCCATCATACCAACATCCCATAATCCGTCAAAATAAGAAAAATAAGACACTACGCATTTTCACGTAAAATAAAAATAAAAGGAAAACTTGCTTTAAATATGCCACCGGTTTGTTTACCCGTCGGATAACAAAACAGAAAAAAATAAAAACTTCTCCGTATTTTCAGCGGATTTAAACATATTTGCTTACCGATGTACTTATCACCCTGGCATAACTCTAATTGTCAATCCGAAGTCGAAGTCATAAATGCTGATGATGAATAACGTTCAGATCACTTAAATTATCGGAAACGACAATATCATGTATACGGGAACTGGGGGAAGCAGGCTTCAGGAATCTCTTAAGTAGATGCTAAATCTCGTTATTATTTATATCTTACGCGCCCAGTCTATCAGTGTAATCGGTGTAATCAGCATACAGATTGGGAATATCTGGGATGTCAGCAAGTTTATGCTACGGTAACCTAATCTGTAATTCAGACATCATGATGAAACAATGATGCACCATCACATAAACTTGTGAGGCTATACAATAAATTCGCAGATATACCGCGGTCCATGTAGGGAAATAAAATAAAGACTTGCACTCGTAAGAAAGGTTTCAAAGAAAATACAAGAGTTTTAAAAATAAAAACTAGCCATTATAATCACTCAAAATACAAAATGATTCAGAACTCCTGCGTCAAAAAATTCGTTATCTATTATATGCGTTTTTTACCCGTTGTACAATTTGAAAATCAGTCAATTTTGACGGAAAGTGTCAGATTGGCAACCCTAATGCCGAGTAAACCGCGGTTGTACCCAAACGTGAATTACATGGCGCTGCCGAATATAGGCGCTGCTTTTGAACACTTTTTCTTCGTTTTCTAGTTCTTTGGTTCTTCTTCCAACACCTACGTCACCGGATTCAATATTATGTTGTAAAGCACTTATTTAGATAAAAAGTTCACATAAATATGCAAAATTATATCTATTCAATCAATATTAATACCTCCATGTCCGTTGAAGTCTTTTCTGTAGCAGGGCAGATAATCTCTGAGAGTATGTCACCTCTCAGCTCAAGTCGGGCAGAACGCTTACTTTTAAATAAAAATTCTTCTTATTTTTAGATTTTTTGTTTTTACTTTTGTTTTGTAGAAAGAAATTTGCTTTTTAGAAGGATACATATGCTGGTGTTTTGTTAACAAGTACAGCTCCATAATTTAACTATTCTGTAGTAATTATCCCCTAAAAGAGAGTCAACTAGTGTGATATTCTAGAGAATAGCAGAAACTCGTATAAGAAAGCCTTTTGAAGCAACATTAAAAAGAAATACCCGTAACGCAAATACTAGAACACGTTCTATTCTCTTTGAATGTGAAACAACTTGATAAGTTTTGGTTGGTAGACAACGAAATCTAGAATTAATCAAAAGTAGGTAATTTGATTTTTCCCTCCATTGTAGGTTGTAAAGGTGCTGATGACCCTAGATGTTTAGCGCCCTTACACCCCATCTCGTCATCATCATCATCACCTCCATTGTAGTATGAAAGAGTCATAAAAGGAACCCGCATTTTACCATTGCCCTGGTTTTCTGGTATCCTGCCTTAAGCTTAGTGTACAATACAGCCAGTTTTGCAATAAAACTAGGAAAATCTTGCTAACTTCATTGCATCATCTCATCCAACATATTGCATTACCAAGAAAACACGTTGAATACGTTGCTTGCCATAGTAGTACGTAAATAAAGGAAATTGGATTATACAATTATAGTAATATAAGTATCTAAAGCCATAAACCAATTTCAAGAGAATATACTCTACATGGCTCTTTTGGTAAGATGTCACAGGAGATTATAGAAGTTGCCAGACTGTAGTGCGTTTGAGTAGGTATATACAAGGCAAGCTACTGATTACTGGACTTCTGCTATCCATAAGCAAAAAGGCAAACTTAACAATTAGTGTAAGGCCGATGTTGTGTGTCATAAATTGATAATCGTCCCTACGTATTCAAACCTGCTGCCAAAAAAAAACCCGGTTAAATACTGAATCGTATGACGTCACAGAACTGAACCGTCCCCAGCCCTACCGTTAACCACTTATGTAATAGCCAGCTGGCACTTCCAGAGCTTCATATGTCAAACAGAGCAGTTTTTTATAATGTTGTGACTTGAGTTTCAATTGTTCCGTATTCCAGTTGTCGCATTGGTGTTTTGAGTCATGGTGATCATTGGTCACTTCACTGTAGCCAACGTATCCGTCACTGTTTTATTTCCTTGTGGAATATATGGATTTATTGAAAAGCACTACATTCTCTACTGCAACTTCAAATCCAAAGAAAAACGTAAACACAGTGAGAAAGATTAATAAAGCGTTCCCAGGACTGGCTCCAGGAGTTTTGTCACCGCGTGCGATAATTGCAGTGCCGCCCCCCCTCTAGCTTTTAGATATAACCTAAATCTTATCCGCAATGTCAGTCCCATGATTATTCTCTCTCTCTCTCTCTCTCTCTCTCTCTCTCTCTCTCTCTCTCTCTCTCTCTCTCTCTCTCACACATACATATTTGCAAGAGTGATAAATAAATAAATAAAAATCAAACAGAGATATGTATGGTGAAATAACAAGATTGTAGTGAGCGAAAGATAAAAACAGCGAATTCACAGAATAAAATGTTCAGTATTTCAGGTTCATCGCTTTATCAGGAGATTAAAAGATTAAAAACATACCTACATAAAATGAAAACACATTTGATGATCGACTGCACTGCTTAATAATCGTCTTTATTACAAGGTATACAAAGGAGAGCGACACCTCGCTCATTGCGGCCACCTCCCAGGAGAAAGGGATAAAGCTATAGTGGGTTGAAATATTCCTGTTTATGAACGTGATATGCTGATTGTTTGACGCCTGCCGCGCACTGGATGTTTTGACGATCATCAATCAGGGTCACATCCAAAGTGAACGACTCTTGTGCTGCATTTGCCATCAGTTTCATAACAAAAGACGTGTAGAAAGTCACTAGAATTTAAGATGGTTTGTAACTCTGCCCTATTTTCAAACATTTTGTTCATGTTTTAAGATTTTGCCGCTCCTAAAACCCCCTGGGCAGTGGCACGGGTTGACCCCCCCCCTCCTTGAGCCGACCCTGGGCGTACCAATCCGAATAACTTTATAACTTATGATTGTCTACTATTAAGCTGATAATTTCGAATCTCTGGTATAAATTTTCAGAATTTTTCGGGCGAAATCAGTGGGGAGGGTTTTAAAATCTGAAGTTTTCATCAATGATACAAAATCTCCTACCATTTAATTAACATGCATTGCTTTCTTGTTTCGAAATAAAACAGTAGTTTTCTGACATATTAATAATATTTACACTTGTCATTAAGTGCATTGTAAGTCCAAAAAATGCTAGAAGTTCCTTTATTTTTGCTCTGTTGATCTCTTCAATAAGTTAAGTTTCTCTGCTGTCAAAATATGTCCATTTGGTATGTGAGTTAATTTCTACATTCCCAACAACTTAAACAGTATTTTGTGTTGCATATAATGCATATTTTGTCTGTTTTATTAACAAACTAATTTTTTCAGCAGTTTGAAAAGTATGTGGTACATTTGCTTGTTTTACATGTATATTATATATGGGGTAGTTAAATTATATTCGAACCCACTCGTGGTCTCTTTCTACTGCGCGAGACAGTCGGCAGTCGCCGGGGAAATTACGCCGGCAGAGGCGGACTAAAATCCTTACCTTATAATAGATGCTGGAAATGATCTTCTGCTCTCAAACAGGCAGCATATCTCGTGTAAATATTCTCGCTCACTCTCCGAAGCTCAGCAGCAGGATTTCTTGTGATTTCTTGCACAATGTTTTCTCTAAGTTCCTGTAGTGTGCGAGCATCGGAACAATACACTTTGTCTTTTAAAGAACCCCATAAATAAAAATCAAACTCGTTAGGTCAGGAGAACGAGCGGACCACAAATCAACACTAATTATTCTGTCATCAAACACCTCTCTTATCCCATGTAATGATTCGGCAGCCGTATGTGCTGTTGCAGAATCTTGCTGGAACCAAGCATACGATTTCTCTTCTTCTGTCAAGCGATTGCAAAATGGCCTCAGAATTAACTTCTGATATCGCTCTGCATTTATTTCATCAATATTCTTCTAGCACTTATCGCACATCATACTCCAATTTTCTGATCATAATGAGGCGTTTCATCACAAGAATTCCTGCTGCTGAGTTTCGGAGAGTGAGCGAGAATATTTACACGAGATATGCTGCCTGTTTGAGAACAGAAGGTCAACATTTCCAGCATCTATTGTAAGGTAAGGATTTTAGTCCGCCTCTGCCGGCGTAATTACACCGTCGCTTGCCGGCTATCTCGCGCAGTAGAAAGAGATCGCGAGTGGGTTCGAATATAATTTAACTACCCTATATATAATTTTATTCTCATATTTGAATAAGAAATATGGTATTTCCAAATATGTGCCACTGAGTCAATCTTGAAACTTGGCAACACTGATGGTAGCTCACATGCAACGCAATAAATAGCTCATGTCACATCGGTGAATTCCCGCCTTATCTGGCCGCAGCCGTTCCCTTACGGAGGTGGCGAAAACGTGACTCGCGAGTTATTTTGACTCGCAGGCGCAGTTCCCTCTCTGCAACCATCCGTTTGATTTTCACATGCTACTGTGTGATGCAGTGCGTGTTGCATATTTGGTGACTCGCGGAAGGAAGTCGTTTTCGCCACCCTTGCCTTACGGTATGCAGGAGCCTCATAGGGGTTCTCGGAATTGAGTTCAAGTGTGGAGGTTATACCTAAAACTAAATTTATTTGAAATTTTATTGTTTAGTATCTCTTAACATTTTTAAAAATGTAACCTAATGACTAACGTAAAGGAAAGCAGTTAAAAATATTCAACCGTTTTAGAAATTCAATTCCGAAAATATTCCTGCAGGTTCATAATCGTTCTTCAGTTGAAGCTTCAGAAATCAGGTCATTCAATTCGGTGGAGTGGTATTTGTATATAGTGAAGGCCTTGTTTTCGTGTAATCATGCCAAAAGTAAAAGCGAGCTACAAAGCCAAGATTGCAGGGGTATACCTATCCTAACTCCTCAGTAGGTATTAAAGATAAGTTTGATGAGTTAAATAATGCATACGGTTTACAGTTTTACATAATAGCTTTATTCACGGAGAGATTACATAAAATTCTCGTAAATTTTTATTTTATGTTAATATATTTTAATAATTTATATGGGTATACTTATGTGCATGTTATGGATGTTTTCAATGTGTAAATGCATACATATAAAAGGGATTATTAGAGCATAAAATTCCTGTCCGCGGTTATTACCTTATGTTCTAAGCATTGCATTTTGCTCAATTGTAGTAGTTGCACAGTTTATTCCAGAGCTTATTGTTACACTTTCCACTGCGGCAATTTTGCCTTCATATTCAGGTCTTTTCACAGCTTTATCACCATCTATATATGAAGCTTGTGCACTATTACTTCGCCTTCATCATACTGCTTTCGTCTTGCTTGCTTCAGCAAGCTCATTTTAATCATCTTCATTCTCTGATTACCCTTCCCGTTAGTAGGTCTTAGAAGCGGTCGGTGGAATGAATGGCGGGGGAGACCGGAGAACCTGAAGAAAACCAGACGCCGCATTGTATAACACAAATCCCATATGCGGTTCCCTGGGACCGAACCACCTTGATGAGAGGCGAGCGGTCTAACCACTCAGCCACGGCGCCGCCTTAAACTCATTTTAATAAAACAGTAAATTGTTACTTAATACGACAGCTGCTTTCCCCTTACCAAGTGAACGAAAACACAATAACTTGTTTCAATACAAACACCTGTTTAACAATAATACATAACAAATTCAATAATAAGTATAAATCAGTGTGGGAGTGTAAAACGTATTCAAAAGAGAAATTAAGCACTTAAAATCTGATAATAGGATTCGCATAAAAATACATAGTAATTGAGAATGCAAATTTAAAGAAATAATGTTTACAGTTTTCACTTCATTAAGAGAATACTGAAATTTAATAATGTAATTTAATGTTTTACATGGGATATTTCTACAGAAACAGCCAAAAAACTACGAACCGGCTGCGCGGTGTTTTCCTGTCCGCGTCCTTGGCGCTCGTTGCCGTCTGCCACTATCGTAGAAAGGTGCGGATGAAACCATACAACATTTCTAAAACTACCTTTAAAGGTTTTACTTACCAACTTTATGAAAGGAGAGTTGAAACTGGCCACACGTCCATACATTTTTGGCACCTCTTTAGGAAACTATCCATCACTCACGTAGTTCACGTTGAGAATGCTGGAAATTTCCTGACGGATATTATGTTTTAATTCTTCCGTGGTGTGTGGGTTTTTCTTGTATACTTTATGCTTTAAATTACCCCAGAGATAGAAATCGCAGGAGGTTAGGTCGGGGGACCGAGGGGACCACAAATCTCTACTAATAATTCTGTTCTTAAACAAACTTTCAAAAAAATTGTTCTCATCAAAATATTGGCCATATGAGCTGTCGCAGAGTCTTGCTGAAAAAAAGGCAAAATCACGCTCCGTGTCTGTTAATTCTCTAAAAAAAAGGGGGGAGCAAAATTGTATTCACGTATGTACGGGTGTCAACTGTTGACTCGAAAAAAATTGGCACCATAACACTTTCTCCTCCCATGGCGCGCCATACACCAATTTTTTCGCCATGATGGGGAACTTCATGAACAATATTAGGTTTGTCAGAGCTCCAATAACGATTATTTTGTGTACACACATATCCATGAAGGTGAAACCAAGCCTCGTCCGTGAAAAATATTAAATATGGGTCTATTTCGCCACTGTGCGCATTATTGAGACTCCACTCACAAATTGTGCGCCTAATTACAGGAACACCTGGTTGTAGAGCATGTGTCACAGTTATTTTATATGGGTTTAACTTTGTGGCAGTATTTCATATCACAACAATGTAAATGCCAGAGTGATTGTAGTGTAAATAAGCATTATTGTATGACATTGATTTGAGATGTTTGTTAATTATAAGCATTGTTAGGAAATAAGTTTACACGGCCTCACTGAAACTGACAATAAGAGCGGGTAACAATGAGCGAGGGGGTGAGTTGTTTATTAATTATTAGAGACAAGCAAATGACGTCAGAGCAGCGCGCGTTTCTTTAGAAATGGAGGGAATTTCTTCCCTAGAGCATATGTGTTCGTAATTTTGATTGGATATAAATATAGACGCTAATGTTGGCGCGTTTTATTAACCAATAGCAGCTCGTTTATAATGTTTAGGCATATTGGGGTGAGGGAGTATAAATTCCGTGCCAACCTCGATTCGAGCTCTCGTCGAGTGAACATGGCCAGGAACAAGACCGCAGCAGCCTCCAAGCTTCCTCCTCGAGAGAAAGCTACTAGCTACTACTAGCTCAGCCGCCGACGATGAAAAGCTTCCAGCCTCTCCGTCGCCACCACCACCAATCGAAGCGCCGAACGCCATCTCTCCAGCCAGCACAGCCAGCCACACACCGCTGACCAGCGTGCCCGCACGCTACTCCGCTGTTGTCCGGGGAGTGCATCGCCAGCTCGCGGACACACTATTGCTCACCGCCGCCCAGCGCTTTTGGCCGTCTGCGGCCAGGGCGACTAGGATTCGGAACGTCAGAGGTCCCACACCGCTGGTCCGCCTAACCTTCATGGAGGAGGATGACTACTCGGCGGCCCTACATGCAGGAATGCCCTTATTAGGGCAAACCCTGGTGATTGAGGCCAGCCGCAGTGTGCGACCAACTCCATGCCGCCGCTGCTGCCTGTACGGGCACACAGACGCGTCATGTGACGCCGCTCCCCGATGCCACTATTGTGGTAGCGGGAGTTTCACCGCAGAATGCCGGGCACACGACCTGTCACACCGCCGCCGCTTCTGCGCCTCCTGCGGGGGCAAGGGGCACTACACTGGCCAGGCTGTCTGCCCACTCTACCCACGGAGAGCTACGCCGCACTTCGCAGAAACACCACAGACCATCACAAATACACCGCAGCTTGACCACGGCTTGGAGAACGGGCCACGTGACGACACTTCTAACTGCAAGCAAGCTTCAACTGAAGTCCTTCAGAAGCTGGAGGACCTACAGGCGGAGCTGCTTAACATCACAACTAAACTGGCCTCCTTGGAAGAGGTACTTTCCGAATTCCAGGAGGACCACGCCACCATTGTACGAGCAGCAAAAATGATACCAACACTTCCCAACAGGATAACCATACCAACATACTTTGATGAACTCTTGGACAACGTCAAAAGGCTCTTCAAGGAGGAGCTGTCAGCCCTCCAGACGTCGCTGGATGCCGCTGCAACCAAGAGACAGGAACTACATGAGCCCCCTTGGGGGCCCAAACAGAGCACTCCAAGTACCGACTTCCGAGCACGTCGGAAGCCCAAATAACCACCTTAAAATCCTGACACATCCACTCTTACTTCTTTTACCTTCTCACCCTAAATTCCCAAGGGCGCAAGTAGGGCCTCGGTCATGCTTGCGTCCTGGCACCTTCCTTCACCGGCTTAGGCTACGCCTGCCAAACAACCTATCACCTCAATCCGCAGGTGCTTAATGCGGTACTGCCTCACCTTCACTCCTGACTTTTCCCTCTCCGGTGGAGGAGTTTTAAGTGGGTATGCCGATCATTCGGTGAGTCCCACACTCTCAGTCTCGACTCCCATCGGGGCTGGGGTCAGTGATTAAATCATTTTCTCCTCCACTCGAAACAAAAAAAAGGTAACGCGCAGTTTGACAGAATAATTCACAAGGCAAACGTCGTTCAGTCCAACAGAAGGATTCGCGGGTAATACGTCGTGCAGTCCAACAGAATCATACAAAGGTTATACGTCGCTCAGTTCAACAGAAGTATTCGCAGGCTATACGTCGCACAGTTTAACAGAATCTCTCGCGTCGTAAAGTTAGTTATAAATGTGAAATACGCGAATTAATAATGTGCAGCAAATAAGTGATTATAGTGATATTAGAAAATATAACAGTTTCAGTCTGGCGTGTATCAAGAGTCAATATGTGAAATTAATTTACACTTTTATTAATTAATTAATTAATTAATAAAAGTGTAAAAACAAATTCTTTTATAAGTGTTATCTTTCAGTAACAAATCCTTTCCGTTTACACACCCTGTTCAAGAGATATGCTCGACTGAGTAGTAATAATAGCTAGCCGGAGGACAAAGAACCCAAAAATCAAAGTAGTAAAACAATAACAGGCGCTCAGAAATAGATAACACGAGTTACCGCGACAAATTGGCTCCCATACGTGGTGCAGATAAACATGAAGCATCTTCCAACTACCAACAAATATTCCACTTCAACTTCAGCAATTTGGTAGCTCTTCGCGCAGAGCCATAAGAAATGCCTGCCGTTGTGAAAGACGCCTAAGTGATTATGGGGAGGAGGATTCTCCAAACGATGGCCATTGTCGTCTAATGTTTCTTCGGTAAGAACCCTACGCCGTCTTTTAGATTTCTTAGCCTGAACGCTTCCTGTGGCCTGAAATTTATCGTAAAGTTCATGGATTGTTGTATGGCCTGAAACTTTTACCTACACCTGGAAATCTTTCTGCAAATCGTACTTTCACTTGGTGAGCTGATTGAGTTAACACATACGAATCATAAGTCAGTACACGCTGCGCAGAAGAAAACATATACAGAGTCATAATATACTTTCTGACTAAGTACAGGACAAAATAATAAGTAACTCGTAATAACTGAACTACATCACATCACCGTCAACTCAATACTGCACTTCACACCATGTCAACAGCGTGTCCTTGTTTATAGCAGCAGTGCGTTATCATGTTTCCACACGCCCAGTGGAAAAACAGCGCGCAGCCGGTCCGTAGTTTCTTAGCTCTCCCGTTATTTTATATTTCTATATTGTTCTGTCATGTCAAAATGTGTTTTTAAGTGGTAAATTAATTAAATTGTTGTACCTACCTCAACGCTTATCATTTACTGATAATGCCTATATACGTGCCTATTTTGAGCTTGTTGTAGTGCCCATTTGCCTCCTATTTTAAGCTTTTCGCGACTATTGTGCCAAATTCTACTTATCATACTGTTCAGCACAACCATCTTTCAAATCCATGTACCCAGTGTACTTTCGAGCTGAAATTTACGTGCGCCGTAGCAAAGCCAGGCTATTGTACTAAATGTTTTAACCCCATTTGCCATTTCCGTAATATCGGGTTAGCAATCCTTGGCGGAACCGGTTTCGCGGCGTGCGGCTGGCCAGCGAGGCTGGTTGCTGTGTCGAGGTGCGGGTGACAGGAAGCCCCCGCAGTAAATATAGTACGATTTGTCGACAAGTCATTTCTAACACGCATAACATAAACACTTAAAAAGAAAAGTAAATTACTCACGTGTATCAAGCAAGTTGATGGCAGAACTGCCTCTTTTCGTTGTTAAAGCATTTCTGGTACCTGCTTAGGAAATTGCCCGTTACACTCTGCAGTTCTCTCTGAGAAGTGGCAGCAATTTCTTGACGAATATTATTTTTAAATTCATCTAAAGTTGGAGGCTGGGTATATTGAACATATACAGCGATAACATATGCATACATTGAAAATCGTGTTAAGTGCTCACTGAAGAATTAACACACCTGTAATATCTAGTAAGCAATGATACTTGTCCCACGCCACTACTTGTAAATTTAACATGATGGACAATTTTGCAAAGGACGATTTGGAAGAGAAAGAAAATGCAAATGCATTTCTCATTTCAGTGTTGTTGTTGTTGTTTTTTTTTTTTTTTTTTTTGTTCCATTTATACCCCGCCTTTAACTTGGTCTTATCGGCGACCTTTCCTTTGGAACATATTATTATTTTTTGCCTAGGCAATGGAGTCAACTCGTATACGTTTGTCATTGAGTTACTGGTAAATTTTGGGTTCCTTCATTAGATTACATCTCATTCATACTTTCATAACCTGGAAACGGCAGATGCTCTACCAACTGAGCTACGGGGCCAGCCGTATTTTGTTTTGTTTTTCGTAACTTGAACATTGAACACTTTGTTTTGTGTGGTGGAAAACCTTTAAACATTATTGGCACAACGTTAGGAAGTATGCACGTTGTAGATGTGCTGATGCTGTAATCAGTTTGTTGGAAATGGCTACTTCAGATCACAGCCTTTGGATGTGGTGCACAAAGAGAGCCTAGTTTGTCTCCTTGTTGAGAAATTACTATGCACCATTTCCTTTTCAGTTCATTGTCTTTTAGGAATGCATGGAATGACAAGCCACATTCTTGTTCTTACCTTGAATTACAGTAAGGAACACGATAGTAATTCAATTATCGATTAAACGCAAATATTACACATTTCAGTTTGGGAAGCTTAACACACATACGCCCCGTAACGTACGGCATCCGGATCTGGTCACCCTTTAAGTCTCTCCCCCCGTCCCTCCCTCCCAGGGGTCACGATGGAAGCACAAGGGGCCAAGTGACCTGCGTGCGGTGTACTACAACCAATAAAGGTCCATCTACGTGCTTTATAGCATAATGGACATTAAATATATAAACAATATTTGAAATAAGTCAACACTTCATTGCCATTATAACTGTCTGTTAGAAGTTTAAGGTAAACTACCGCAAAGGTCAGCGCGGTAGCCATGTTGGACTGAAATCTCGCCTCTCTTCCCATATATAAGTAATGCGGACTGGTTGCACATTCTTAGTAAAACCGAAATAAAACAAAAAAATCATACACTTATGTATTTCCGGCATTAAAAATTACTTTATTTAGGCATGTGTTAACGCTTTTTTCGCAAATTGTTGTAAAATAAAGGAATCTTGTGCTGCATTTACGCGACTTGCAATGATATTCATGACATTATCCTGTCCACAGTTTAAATCGTAGGATAAAATAATAATTTAGAAATGCTTCGTGGTATCATAATAACTATTAACAAACATTTATTAACTATAGAAGTAGTATGAAGAAAATTCTGTATGACACTTTTGGTATTCGCAAAGAAATTTACCAATGTGTTGCATAACGGTGTTGCTACGAAAGTTGCCCATTTTTATGTAAGATTTTTGTTTATTACCGTGGATCCCTTTTAGAAAAATGATAATTACAAAATAACTTTTTAAAATATGCCCAATACTATTGCATATAAACACAGTTTAAAAGGTTAGGACTTGAAAGCATGCTGAAAACGTTAATAAACTCCTCTAGTTGGACATTTTAAATTCATGCAACTTTTGGCTATAAATATAAAAATGACGCATATGTGGAAGTTAATGCATTCATACTTTTAAAATTGTGACTACAGAAATTGTGAACGTAGTCAATGCTAGCACTGGTAAACTGTATAAAGAAAGCTAGACTACCTATCACCCTCCGTGGTCTGGGGTACTATGCTAGCCTCTAGTTCTCAAGGTCGCGGGTTCAAACCCGGCGGAGGGCGATGGATTTTTTTCATGCGTAAAATCCTTAGCATGGCTTCCTTCGGAAGGGAAGTAAAGCCGGGGGTCCCGTGTCTAGATTTACAGCACGTAAAAGAACCTCAAGCCTGATAAAGAGGTCTCTGAGCAAAATTTCCGGTCTTTCACACACAGTTTAGAATGGGACGCTAAGAACCATAGTAGTTAAAGTGCATCCATAAATTAAAGAAAAGAACTGTTGAAATAAGTAACTAAACTACAAAACTGGTTGCATTTTCAGTAAAATACTTGAACAAAACTGACAGAAGTCAGAAAAGTTGGTATTAGAATGAATAAAAAAAACATTGAAATTGTCCATTCCAGAAGTACAAAATAATAGAAAGTGCGTAAAGATTTAATCACTCTAAAATTCAGTATTAAATAAATGTTAACAAACACGGAACACATACTTACTTCACAAAGTCTTGCATCTTCTTCAGAAGTCCAGTGCTTTTTACTGAATTTGGCCAAGCATATCCTTCTTCTCTTCAAGTTTCTGAGTTTTGACGATAACCTATATAATTTATTAGCCTTTTTTGCCCCCGTAGTGCACCCGAAAGCACAGCAATCTGGCATTTTCATTCATAAATCAGTTTCGACAAAGCTGTTTCCTTATGTTTATATTGAGGCATCCAGCACAAGATGGTGCGCGGATACAACGTAGTCAGCTCTCCACCAATCAAGCCGTATTGGCGGCATTCCCAAGATAAATCAGATGCTATACTTTGTATATACAGAACTTTAGTTTAAGAAGTAGTTGAGCACCTCTATCGGAAAAAATTGGTGTTGCGCAGGAACTTGTTTTATTGTCAGTTCTTACGCTTATGCGTCAGCTTAAAATATCTAATAAGCAATGCTGTCAAGTATGCAAAACTTAATTATGAAGGGTGCCAAGAGAAAAAAAAATCCGCTTTTGGTGAAATTAGAATGTTTTGAAGTTTAAATTAGTAGAAGTACATTTCAGCATATCCAAATACGGAAAACAATCACAGAAATCATGGTAATATGGATAGGACATGAGTCATTATACGTCAAGTCGAACGGTTTTTAACAAAATTTGACCGTCATGTGTTTGATTTCTTTTAAACTTATCTATATGTTTTTTATGACAAAAAATGTTTGTGTGTTTAAAATACTGTTTAACAGTACTATTATGTCTGTTACTAAGCAACGCATTCTGAGAAATAGCACCCGCCTCGGAGTTCCGGTCCATTTTATGTTAGAGGTAAATATATCATTTGAAAGCTCAGAAAATGGAATTTCTTCTTACATTATATGAATAATTTTAAACCAAACATACCTAATTTTAAAAAATGCTTTTAATTTTAGAATTTAAATTTAAGTATGATATCGATCGTTTAAAAAACTGTAAAATAAATCACTCTTCATGTTCCATGTTTTTGTAGATGGAAGAATTATTTAAAAAATAATTATTGGCCGGGTTGGAGGAGATGAGAAGTAAAATGAAGTTCAAAATGGAGAAGATTGGAGACAAAAATGGAATCCGGAATGGACAATTTGGAATCAAAAATTTAATTCGGAATGGATAAGATGGGAACGCAGATGAACAGTGTTAAAAAAGGAATGGAGAAAATGAGAACCAAAGTCGGGTTTGACGTTGACTGCGTAAAGTGTAAGATAAATTCAACGGTGAAGGATTTGCAAGATGACATCGCTAAGGAGTTAGAAGAAATCAAATCTGACATAGGGGGAAAGATTACTGCGGTGGAAATGTCTGGAAGAGCGCCTAAATCAGCAAGAAACACTGTTAGACCAGATGAGAGAAAATAAGACAATGCTAGAATCTAAATCGTCAAAAAGAAGGTTAAATCAGCAGACGCAGTAAAGCAAGAGGCTGATGGACGCCGCAGTGGATGAAATGCGCCGCGACATAGAAGTCAAGATCCGTGACGAAGGTGTAGAGATGCCTATCACTACGAGGTCACCAAATGCAAAAAACGGCGAAGCAGCATTCAACGGTACTTCATCCTGGGCAGTGTTTAAGTTGTAGTTTGAGGCCATAACATACAATGCTTGAAAGCCAGCGGAAACGTTGACACAGCTTTTGGCAGCCTTGCAGCTTTGCTTGCCTTTCGCAACTTTCCCCCCGATGTCTGGCCGAGAACTAAACGTTTGGAGGGGCGCTATGGAGAACATCGCCTAGCCACCGCTTACAGAGCCCAACTGATAGCAAGAGTGCAACAACTGATTGGGAGCTTACAAGAATTCGCCATGGAGGTGAAGCAGCTGGCGCACTGGGGCCTGACGGATTTACCACCAGATTATATTTCTGGAGAGGCAGCCTGCGCTTTCATCTGCGGGAATACAGACTGGGAGGTGAAACAACGGCTTCTCTTGGTGGAACACCTCAATGTCAACGGTGCCCTGTCGGTTGTCCTTCGCATTCAAGCGACAAAAGTGATGGCCGGAAAAAACACCTCGGTATCGGCCAGTGATGCCCGAGAATGATGATTACCGGAGTCGACTACGATAACCTTAGCCGTCGTAGAACCAGGGGCAGGGCAAGTGGGTGCTGGAGTTGCGGAGAGCCAGGACACCCAAGGGCGGACTGGTGGCTCACCTCGCACGAGGATCAGGAAAACAACTAACTGCCGGCATGAAGAGGGGTACGTCGGCGTTGTCATCGGTTTCTACTTGCTTCACGTTGAACACCGTGACTGGGAACGACGAGGAAGGTCTTGTAGCGTGTGGATAGATTTGGGACCATCTTTGCAGAGTCCTGGTGGACACAAAAATCTCACTAACAATCGCCGGGACCGATATGGTGCGAGGACTACCAAAATGGATATCGGTCAGGGGTACCCAAGCTACGAAACGTCTCGAGTGAAAACCTATCCGTATTGAGAAAGCTTATATGGAGTTGATCCTTGACAGGAGCAGACTACAAATGTGGGTGTTCGTTGCTCAATCACCGAGGAAGTATCCTGGGCCTGGACGCCCTTCGGTTCTTCGGTCCTAAGGTGGACGTCGCAAGCCGTATATTGCACCTGGGTCGTGACGAGATCCGTTTGAACCATCCCGGAGGAGAGTTTGCAACCGGTGAGACTCTTACTTGCCGAACGAGAGGTGGTTCCAGCGTGAGGTGAGAGGGTGGTAACGGCGCGGGAAGGGAAACCCCTAACGAAGAACATAAGTGCTGACAGAGAAGGACTCGACCGAGATGAGATTATGCCGCAAGGGTGTTGCCGCATGTTCCTTAATGCCAACAATTGGGATCAGGAGCTGCTTAGCAGAAATTTCTTGGGGAAGTGCGCTTCTACAATATCCGTGGCTATAGATACGAGGGTCGCTCGAACACCAACAAACTGGACAGTCATCTTAGTAATCTTGTCCAGGAGGCGGTTGGCAACCTGCGGCGAGGCGAGACGCATACCATTAATCTGCTCGCTGAATTCCAACTTCTTCAGCCTATCAGAAAATGATTATGGCCATACCGATAGACTAATGTATCGCATCGACACAGCCGCCCCGCCATGTCCCGTCAGCAAAGCAGAAGGAAATGGATAACCGGATAATGGACATGAAGACTAGAGGCATAATAGGGGTATCCGATAGTTCATGATCGTCACCGTAGTGCCAGTGAAAAAGAAAGACGGAGATCTGCGCTTCCATGTTGCCTACCGGAAGCTGAACGATGTCACTAAGAAAGACTGCTTCCTACCGCCACGAATCGATGACATCCTAGACACCTTAGCGGGAGCCAGTGGTTTTCCACTCTGGACCTGAAGTCGGGGTACTGGCAAATGACACTTCATTCCCGAAGACAAGGAGAAGACAATATTTAAGCTGAACAGTTCACGGTAATGCTGTTTGGACTACGCAATGCCCTCGCAACGTTCCGGGGACTGGTGGATTCTGTGACGAGAGGCCTCAAATACACGCTTGTCTCCCTTACCTCAACGTCATAATTGTTATAGGCAAGACATTCCAGCATTTCATCTCGGCACCACAGGAAGGTGTTCAAAAGGCTTTCTCAGGCCAACCTTAAGTTGTATTCCAGGAAGTGTCATTATTTAAAAAGAACTGCGCTACCTAGGACACACCGTAAGCCCTGGTGTAGTAGTTGTGGACCCGCAGAAGCTAGAGGACGACAAAGATTGGCTAAGGATTAAACCAGAACTGCGCCGGTTCCTGGGCCTCTGTGACGGGGTATGCAAACATCACTAAACCCTGACGTAGTTGACAGAGGAACAACGAGCCCTCCAGTGGTCCGACCAAGCGAGCGGTCTTTCCAGACCCTTAAGAACGCTTATGCACGTCTCCGGTACTAGGATACCCAATCCCCGGTAAAGCAGTTCATCATGGACGAACACAGATGCCAGTGACATCGGCATTGGAGGTATCCTTTTGCAAGAGCTAAACGGAGAAGAGCGAGTACTGGCTTTCTTCATTAGAACGCTGTTCAAGGCCGAACGAAACTACCGTGCAACAAGACGAGTGCTGCTAGCTATTGCAGAGGCTCTGAAGCACTTCCACAAGTATCTTTACGGACAGGAGCTCCATCTCCAAACGGACCACTCCGCCCTAACTTGGTTTTTGAGGTTTCGTAATTTGGAAGGACAGACAGCCCGCTAGGTCCAACAGCTGCAAGAATACAATTTTATTTCGGATGGCGTTATCTAATGCAGACGCCCTTTCCCGAATACCGCGCCATGAAAACTACAACCACTGAGTGAAAGTTGAGGCGAAGTCAAGAGTTGCAGTCATACGCCCGGTCGCTGTGGTGTAACCTGCAGTCGGATGGGACGAAGATACCTTGAGGACGGAGCAGCTGGCGATTCGAGACATAGTGCGATTCTGACGGATAAAGAATTGGTGAATGACTTGCGTGTCCGGACGTCGCTCCAAGGATCTCGATATATAAGAACTATTAGGCCCAGTGGGACTGCCTGAAGGTCAGGAACGGTGTATTGAAGAGTGTATAGGATTACGCAGACTGAAAATCAAAGGTGGAATAATTGGTACTTGTGAGGAGCAAGGTGAAAGAAGTCGTCGTGGAGATCCATGCTGGAACTACCGAAGGAAGCTGGGTGTAAATAAGACCTTGAGGAAGCTTCGTCGAAGATTTTTTTGTTTGCATCTTCGTAGCGACGTGGAAAATTGGTGCCAACAATACGGCACGGCAAGTCCTGGGCCCCGACTCGAAGTCGGGCCAGATGCAAAAATACAACTTCGGAGTGTCATTCGAAAGAATTGCAATCAAATGGCAGGAATCTTCCCAAGGACAGGCACAGAGAATCGCTACCTGCTGTTAGCTGTGGACTGTTTCATCAAGTGACCGGAGGTTTATGCGCTTCCTAATCAAGAAGCTTCGACTGTGGCTAATATATTGGTGAACAACTTCTTTAACTGATTTGGGATTCCCCGGGAGCTCCACAATCAGCAGGGGACGAATTTTGAATAGAACCTTATACATGAGCTTTTCCAGCGCCTCGGGATCCACAAAACCTGTACCACCCCCCTTCATCCATAATCCGACGGAATTGTGGAGCGTTATATTACGACGGCCGAGGAGCACCTCCAGAAAGTGATATCCAGTCATCAGCGAGATTGGGATGCGCATGTGGCATTATTCTTCCTGGCCAACCGTGCATCAGTACACGAGCCAACTGGCATGACACCGACCAACATGGTATTCGGACCGGGGCTAAGGCTACATTTTGATGTATTGTTTGGCATGCCCATGATTCTGACCAGCCTGCAATGAATTATGCCGGGGCACTAACGGATATGCACCTGAATTTGGCAAGTGATCGAATGAAAGTGCGCTACGATCATCTGGCGAGCACAGCCGGACTCCAGGAGGGTGATCTCGTCTGAGTTTACCGTCCAACGAGGACTAAAAGGAAGTTGCCGAAGCCGCAACATTCCTGGGACTACCCGTATAAGGTAATAATCCGCATCAACCATGCGGTATACCGTATTCGGCATCAACCTCGAGGAAAGCTGATGGTCCATCTTGATGGACTTGCCGCATATCGCGGAGTTGCTCGAGACGACCAGCTCTGAGGAGGGAGCTGTGTGACACAACGACTATGGTCTACGATTATCGGGAGCTTCCGGCGCCGAGCGGTCAGAGTAGACAACGATAACACCGCTTGCCAGCGTAATCGCCGGGCGCGCTATCGGGAGATAACTAGAATTTTCTGGAGGCTTTGTCTCTCTCCTCCTTCACAAAGTGTGTCGAAATAGTCCTAGAACGTTCCAGAACCTATTGTGAAGGATTGCATTACCTATATAAGCAAGCGTTGTCGCGCAGTCTAGTGACTTCGAGCTGAATGCAAGGTGAGTTGAGTGTGAGCTGCGTTGCGAGCGAGTTAGCGACTGCGTTTCTAGTGCGATATAAAGAGCAATTCTCCAAGTGAGTTGGTGACGTGCAGTAAGCGCCATTGCGGAGGGACGAGTAGTGGAGTTCTTGTATTCGACAGCCGAGTGAAGTGAACTGTCTCGAGTGAAGAGCTACGTCACGAAAGAAGTGAAGGGACGGAGAATTGAACTAGCTCACCTTAGTGTAGTGACATTAGTGAAGTGAACTCCCAGTGAAAGTGAACTACATAAAAACGAAACAGTGACAGTTAGAACTTATAGAGAATGTGGTACATGAAAAAATTGGTCAAAGTCACAATATCAACAACGCCTAGAGGCTGCCCTTCACATGGAAGCAACGAACAAGAGGGCCAAAAGAAGCACACCAGTGCCGGCCACAGCTGTGACGGCTGACGGGAATCGGCACCAACAATTACAGTGTAAACGTCCTAGAAGTGGGGGTGGAAGACTTGTATGATGGATGGGCGGAAATCCCGGACACCTAAGGGCAGACTTGGGACGCGCCCGACCAAAGATTAAGGAAAAGTGCCATGGGCGGCGTGATTAGGGAAATATCGTAACCGTAATTATCCTTCCCCTCAGTCCATAATAAATACCGTGACTGGGAGCGGTTATGATACCCAGGTAGCGTATGGTGCTACTGCTATTAGATATAGGAACATCACTAACCATTGTCACGCCCGAAATGTTGCGAGCAGTCCCCGCATAACATCGTTTCCCCAAAAGGAATTCGCTTAGGCGGAACGAGCTGCGAACATCTCAGGTGAAACCCTGCCCATGACAGAGAAGGCTACCTTGAGTTGATCCTTGGGAGGAGCAAGCTAGAATTGGATGTTTTCAATGCCCCATCACCGAGGAAGTCAGTTTAGATCCAGATATATTGCAATTCTTAGTCCTCGGTGTCATGTATTACACCTGGACCGGGACGAGACCTGTAGCCAGAGACCTTGAGAGCCGAACGAAAACTAAGGAGCTAGATAGCGGTTGGGCAGCCTTGTCCAGATTGCTGCTAAGAACCTTTCACGAGTTGAGAATAAGCAGATCATTAACCTCCTCGTCGAATTTCAGGACACCTTCCACCTACCAGAAGACGATTGTGGGTTGGCCCATAGCGGATCCATCGCAGTGACAAGGGCGATGCTTGGCCGGCAAACAGCTGTCTCATCGTGTCCCACTAGCGAAGCGGAAGAAAATAAACGAGTGGAATACGGATATGAAGACAGGATCATAATAGACGAATCAGACAGTACTTGGTCCTTACCGTTAGTTATATGCAAAAACAAGGATGGTGATGTACACTTCTGCGTGGACTATCAAAAGCTGAATGACGCCACGAAGAGATGCTGCTTTCTGCTGCCAAGAATTGATGAGATCCTGCACACTTTGGGGGTGCTCAGTAGTTTTCTACTCTAGACTAGAGGGGCTACTGGCAAGAGACGCTTCACCCCAATCACAAGAAGAATATAGTGTTTCCTACTGGACAGTTACTATGGTAGTTCATTATAATACTCTTCCATCTGTGCAACGCCCCCGCCACGTTTCAAAGACTCGTGGAGTCCGTGGTGAGAGGTCTTATCTATGACACCTACCTCCTCTGTCTCGACGACGTCATCGTCTTAGGCAATACCTTAGATGAGTAACGATCAGCCTGAGGAAAGTGATGGAAAGACTCCCTCAAGTTAATTCAGTCTAAATCTAAAGAAGTGTTAACTGTTCAGAAAAGGAGTGCGCAACCTGGAACACATCATAAGCGCTGATTGAGTGGCTTGGACCGCTAGAAGCTGCTAGGCGTCAATTATTGGCCCGGGTCGAGGAATAAGCAAAAACTACGACGGTTGCTATATTTCTGCGCCTACTACGGGAAATTCGTTGTGGGTTATGCAAGCATCACCAAACTGCTGACACAATTCGCTGAGAAACGACTAGCGTTCCAGTGGTCACAGGCTGGGGCGGTTTTCCAAGTCTTGAAAAACGTCTTGTGCTCGTACCCGGTTCTAGGATACCCTAGTCCAACGTTGACACGGATGTCAGGGAGGTCGCCATAGAGGTATGTTGTCGCTAGCAGGAATAAGAAGAGAGAGTATTGACATTATGTTATGATATTTAATCGACATTATTAGAGCAATTTTTGAAGAAATAAAATATCGAAATTTTTTCCATGTGAAGGGTAGTTTGATGTTAGGAGATTTTCTTGAAAATCTTCGTGTTGCAGCTTTGGATGGCAGTGAATTTAAACGCCAAGTTTGATATTTATCAATATTTGAATTTTAGAGCTATATTGTTCATACACACACACACACACACACACCATGCAACAACGGACCTGTTTTTAAATTGATGTTTTGGGGGATTCAAGGAGTCTCAAAATGCGTATTTTCGCTGAAAGCTAGGTATCGGACGTTTTGGGTGGAATGCAATACTTTGTCTAGCTACTTAAGCAGTATGTAAGCAGTAAGAAAGTAAGAAGAAGTGTTTAAAAGTTCAAGTCAACCAGGAATATCTCGGAAATACTTTAACGCCACAAAATTCCTTCCTAATGAAGAGGACTTCACAGGCTATTTCAAGAAAATTCCAGATGTGCATACATATTATTTGCCATGCAATATAGCATTTTAATCAAAATCGTCATAGCCATATTTGAGAAAATAAAAAAATAACGACAAATTTTCCTTGTAAGTGTGGGTTGGGCTGAAGGGATATTTTTTTCTTTTTTTTTTATCTTTGTGTCGTCTATGGAAGACGATGAAATTACATACAAAGTTTGGCACGCACCCGACTTTTAATTTTGGGTGCATGCTGTTCATAGACAGGCAAAGGCGCGCGCGCGCGCGCGCACACACACACACACACACACACAAACACACACATGGACCTTTTTATAAATATCTGATGTAATTCATTGACATGTCCTTCTCTACTCACTCTTCTACAAACTATTCTCGTAAAATCTTATTCTTCTGGCCACGTGTTAATCGAGATAACACATTTTCATAATGGTTGTAGGTAGGTATAACAAGAGGTAGATTATAGATATAGATTTCAGATTTTTAAAAAGCGGATCGCTATATGGTAGTTCTAAAATTCAATGTTCCTTGCAAGACCATTAGAAAAAAAATAGCGATTTACGCTTGAAAAAAGTAAAGCATTTGAAAATTCAAACGAATAACAAAGAATATCACGGAAATGGTTAACGTTACAAAAACATTATGTGTGTGTCTTAGCGAGATCTACGCTTTTGAGCAGTAATACTTTTGTCAATAGTAATATTTTATCTGTGTGACAGGCTTACAGACTGACACACGCACTCACGCACACACACCACACAAGGGCCTTTAACTACAATTCTGATGTGTCACATTCACAGCACATTCTTATCTACTATCCTCTACAAAACTATTTTTATCGACTAAAGCTTATTTTTCGATCTACTTCATAATCGGGATAAACCTTTGAAAAAATATATTCAGTACATATTTCTTGAAGGTGCATTGGCGATAGGCGAAACTGAATCGATAGTCAGATGTTTTAGAACTGGGTCGCTGTATGCCGGCCTAGAAATTCCATACTTTTCTATGATATCGCGAGAGACAACTGAAAAACGATAGCACTTTTAAAAAGTGACAAAACATTGAAAATTCAAAGCAATAACAACGGATATCTCGGAAATAGTTAATGCTACAAAAAGGCTATATGAAATAAATTGCGTATTTTAAAGACATCTACAATTTTTATTGGTACGTTTTTATCTGTCTCGTATGGTTCACCAGATATACCAGTATCCGAATGAAGACAAAATAATAGGCTCTTCCCAGAAATTTAAAAATATACCTACATTTTATTTGTCATGTAAATGCTTTAAACGTGTGGCATTTTAATCAAAATCATTAGAGCCATTTTTGTAAAGTGTTCCTTGAATAAAAAAGAATAAAACCTAGATTTATAAGCAGATGAAGAAGTGGTAAAATAAATGAAGTGAAAAAAATTGTTTAAATGGTATTAAGAGAATTAAAATGATTAAAATGTAATACAATTAATGTACACTGGATAATTAAATAGAAGAAGAAAAATTGAATGTACTGAATATAAATAAAAATAAATAAAGATCCGAAATAGTGCACACCGTTACCCAGTTTCCTACACCGGGGCGTGCATTTCAAATAATTATAATTCTTTATTCAAATTCATTCAAAAATTTTACAAAACATTATTGTTCAGATAATGTGCTGAATAATAAAATACTGTTGAGTCAGACCTTAAGATCCTGGTTACATCAGCTCGACATTAAGTAAGAAGAGAGAGAAGGAAAATGTGGATAATAATCAGACGCTAAATGGAACAAAGCATTCCAAAGGTGTCTATAAAATAACAACAGAACAAAACAGTATTTGTGCATCATTCATTCATCTCCAGCAATTACTACTTTGAGTGGAGGGATATTCTTAAGAAAGCAATAAGAAACTTTCGCTCCAAACTTTCGTACAGAGAAGGTTGGTTTGGTTTGTTGGTTTGTGAAGCAGAGTTCCAGATAGTGGATTAAACTACGTTTTCACTATTTTTAGTTTTCTTTACTACATACAGTAAGTAGAGGAAGTAGTGTATTCCACCCTTAAAAACGAAAAGTCCGATAAATACCAAACTTGTTATTTCCGTTAAGTATCTTCCAAAGATGAGACGAAAATATTTTCAACAAAATCCCCTCACACTAAACTACCCTTTACGTGGAAAACTGATTATTTTCTAAAAAATGACAAACTAGTTTTATTAAAATCTTTAAGGTCTACATATGAAAAATAAAATGTATATCGAAGCGCAGCGGTGGTCACAAATACTTGCAATGGAACAACTGCAGTCCAGATAGAGTTGTCTGTATCGATTTTCATGGACGATAAATATATGTGTGTAACATTTATTATGGCCCTATTGTGATTTTAATGGGGCCTTAATCAACTTCAATCAATCTTCTCAGAATTAGGAGGCAAATGTTTCCTCATAACCGACGACATAAATGCTAAACATTGTACCTGGAGTAGTCCCATAGACGATATAAAGGGTTATTTGTTGTTGTTTTTTATTTTGTTGTATCTAACAATTTAATTATTTTAAATAATGGAAATGGACCAACATTCACTCGTCAGCAAACGGAGAGCTTCATAGATGTTAGTGTATATAGTCAGGCGCTTCTATCATTGATATCAGACTGGACACCTAGCGAATTACCTACACTCTCTGATCACAGCCTTATAATTATAAAAATCGGAAATCACAGATATAAGTAACACTATGCGTAAATAAAACCAATAATGTAAAATGAAATCATTTTCAAAATGCAGCAAAAGAAAACTTTTAAGTAGAATTGTGACAGGAATCAAATATGTTAGCAACCGTAAAGCATTGAATGAAATTATAAGTAAGCTTACTGAAAATATAACCCACGTATGTGAGAGACATCTACAAAAAATCAGAAAGATGTGTTAAAAGTCACTGGTGGACTGAAGAGTTAACAATAGCGAGGAAAAAAGTCTTAGCTGCCCATAGACGATATAAAAGATGTTTTATGTACACAACTCAAAGTGCAATAAGAAGAGAGATGTGTGTGTGTGTGTGTGTGTGTGTGTGTGTGTGTAAATCTAAGTTAAAATATAGAGAAAAAACACTGTTAACAAAATCCTCAGCATGGAAAGATTTCTGTGCTACACAAACGACAAGAAACCCTTGGGGCATTGTATATAATCTGTGCAGAAAACCCCAGAATTTCAATAGAACGCTTACATCAGTGAGTAACGACCTGCAACAAGCATTCAAATGCAGCCAAGGTCTTGATGGAAACGTTTTTCCCATCTGAGGAACAAGATACCATTATTCAAAAATAATTCGGTATGTACCACCTTGCAACCTCAGACTCAGGATGACTTACCTTTTACTGAAGAAGAGATTAACAATGTTATTAAAAACATCTGATGTGTTACACTCACATGACTTTCTCTACTCTTGTACAAAGTATTTTTACAAACGCTTATTCTCCATCTAGTTCATGTTAATCGAACTAAACATTTGCAAACTCTATCTTATTGCTAATTTTCTTGTAGATGTAGGGGAAAATATATTTACAAGGGCAATATAGAAAAACAGTAGCCTTTAAGCACATAATATCTCTTAATAGCTGGTTGCTAGGTGCAGCACCATTCCCTTTGCCACAGATTATAACTCTTTGCATATCCAAGACAAAAAAATGAATAACGAATTCCCATTTGAGAAAATAAGTATTGAAAAATTTAAGGAAATAACAAGCAATATCTCGAAAATGGCTCACTCAACAAAAAAAATATATATGACATAAATTGTGTATGTTAACGCGATCTACATTTTTGTGTAGTAACATTTTGTCTATCTCTTATGGTTTACCAGATATGCAAAAGTCGTTCACAATAAAGAATACTTTTGGAGACATTCCCAGAAAATTCAAGATATACATTTTATTTATCATAAAAATATCTTAAACATATGATATTTTAATCAAAATCGTTAGAGCCATTTTTGAGAAAATTAAAAGTTTCGAAAAATCTTCCATGTAAAGGGTACTCTGGGGTGGGGGGATTTTCTTGAAAACCTTCGTGTCGCATCCTTGGAAGATACTGAACTCAAATACCAAGTTTGGTGTTTATCCGACTGTTCGTTTCTGAGTTATGCTGTTCACAGACACACAAACACACACACGGACATGTTTCCAAAAATGCTTTTTTTGGATTCAGGAGGTCTCAAAACATGTATTTCCGGTGAAATCTCGGTATCGAAATTTTGGGTGGAATACAATACTTTCCCTACTTACTATACGTAGTAGAGAAAGTAAAAAAGCTAAACGACAAGAAGGCTCCGGGATTCGATGCTACATTTGCTAATACGAGGGTCATCCAGAAACTAAGTCCCGATCGCGTCCAGAGATGTCACCACCAGTCGGATAGGAATGCACATGCGCAGGAGTAGAGAGGAAGTGTGTGAGCATAATGCAGCACAGAACACCAAAGTATTAATGCAGTACAGTTTCAGTCTTGTGACGACAGTGGTTATAGCACAGTGCTCGGAAGAATTGACCGATCCAATATTGTCTCCCGCCAACTGCGACACGTCTGGTCGCAGCATTGACATTCCTACAGCGATACGCAGAGAACGGGGACGAGTTTCTCGACAATATTGTCCCTGGGGATGAAACATGGGTGTCGCATGCCACACCAGACAAAGCAACGATCAATGCATTGACGGCATAATGGCTCACCTGTGAATACCAAATTCAAGCAGACAATCTCAGTAAAAAAATCATGTGCACTGTGTTTTGGGACCGACGTGGTGTCCTCCTGTGCGACCTTTTACCGTAAATGCTAATCGGTATTGTCAAACATTGCATAAACTGCGGAGGGCAGTCCAGAACAAGAGAAGTGGGATGTTGACAAGAGGCATTACGCTATTTCATGACAATGCAAGACCCCATACAGCCAACGCACCACGAAATGTGTTTGAATCAGTTTGGATGGGAGATCTTCGACCATCCACCCTACAGCCTCGACCTCGCCCCAAGTAATTTTCATCTCTTCCGTCTCATGAAGCGTTTTATGACAGGAAAACGTTTCCATGATGACGCTGAGGTACATAATGAAGTGACTTCGTGGCTCCGGACATTTGCGGCAGACTCCTATGACTTGGGTATACAATCGATGGTGCACCGTTACGATAAATACCTCAACAATGATGGTGAGTATGTTGAAAAGTAGCCAGTGAATCTATGCAATGATTCCATTAAAGATCCCTTACTTAATGATGATTCTGTTCTCTTTATCGCTCATTGGGACTTAGTTTCTGGATGAACCTCGTATTATTGAATGCCTGCATAGCTCATCTCCAACTCTCCTATTGAATATATATAACAAATGCCTACAGCTGTATGTATTCCCAGATTTGTGCAAAATAGACATTGAGAAGATTATTCCTAAGTCACTTTCCCAAGTTGTACATGCAGCAAGTTTTTACAGACCAATCTGCCTTTTACCGTTCTTACAGAAGATATTAGAAAACATATGAATAGTGTATCACATGTACAGTAAGAACCTGTTAAATGAAAACCAATACGGATTCACGCCGCAAAAATCAATAGAAATGTCTGTCTCGAAAGTTGCTGCATGGTCACAAAACGCTTTAAATAGTAAAAACATGGGTATCCTAATATCGATGGATATATCAGATGCTTTTGACAATGTCTGGTGGCCGTTATAATGCAACAATTTAAGAATAAGAACTGTCCTAATAATTTATATAAGATGGTGCAGGACTACTTTCGCAGAGAGCTCAGCTTACACTGGGCAATTCAGTCATTGAAAAGGACCTGACGAAAGGCTGCCCCCAAGGGTCAACATGTAGTCCGGAATTTGGATTATTTTATATGATGAACTACTATGCCTGCCATTATCCAAAAACTGTAGTAATGACATACGCAGATGATGCTTTAGTAATGATCAAAGCTGATACGGTCAGTGCAGAAGAGAAAGCCGCAATCACTGCGCCTGATCCTTAATATATACAACTGGGCTGTAATAATAAACTCCAATTCAATGCAAGTAAAACAGTGGAAATGATGGTAACCAAGAAGAGAAACATTTTATACCGAAGATTCCGATGGACAAGGAAGAAATTAAACTGGCTGATTGTTTATCTCATCTTGGAGTAATTATTGATCAGAAAATGACCTTTAAACTACATCTAGAAAACTTGGTCATAAAAGCAAGACAATTTTAAACAGCTTTGGCGCGAGCAACTGAACCCATATGGGGCATCAACTCAGAAGCCTTGCGCACTATTTATCATGGAGAAGTGGAACCAATGGCACTGTACTGCGTTTCTGTCTACCAACATGTGTTGAATAATAAATGGGCTCAAAAGAAGCTTCTTTAAAGACAACGTCGCTTTGTACTCCAGATCACGAAAGCGTACATAACAATTTCTACGGATGCAGCCTTTGTTATAGCAGACATTCCAGTACTGTATATAATAGCCATTGCACAATCTGAAGTGACCCATTTAAAAACTTCTGACGTGTTGCACTTATATGACTTTCTCTACTCTTGTAAAACTATTTTTACAGTCGCTTATTCTCCATCTACTTCATGTTAATCGAGATAAACATTTGCAGACTCTATCTTATTGCTAATTTTCTTGTAAAGGGGAGTAAGGGGGAATATGGTAAACTTTAAGCGATAGTCATATCATTTAAGAGCTGGTTGCTATGTGGAGCGCTCCATTCTGTTTGCATGTCCAGGACACACAAACACAAACACACACACACACACACACGCACACACACAAATAGAATAACGTTTTCCCAATTAACAAAAAGTATAAGTATTGGAAAATTCAAACAAATAACAAAGACTATCTCGAAGTTGTTCACTCCACAAAAAATATGCGACATAAATTGTGCTTTTTAACGATA
Organism: Deroplatys truncata; assembly: GCA_030765065.1. Classification (NCBI taxonomy): domain Eukaryota; kingdom Metazoa; phylum Arthropoda; class Insecta; order Mantodea; family Mantidae; genus Deroplatys; species Deroplatys truncata. The sequence continues at coordinate 33,208,172 of CM060976.1, forward strand.
TCTACATTTTCTGTGTAGTAAAAATTTTTCTACGGTTTACCAGTTATGCAAAGGTCATTCAGAATGCAGAGGACTTCTGGAGACATTCCCAGAAAATTCAAGATATACCTTTTATTTGTCATGAAAATGTCTTAAACATGTGATAACTTAAACAAAATCGTTAAAGCCAATTTTTAGAGAATCAAAATTTTCGAAAAATGTTCCATATAAAGGGTAATTTGATGTGCGAGGATATTCTTGAAAATCTTCGTGTCACATCCTTGAAAGATACTGAACCAAAATACCAAGTTGGTTATTTATCTGACTTTTCGTTTTTGAGTTATGCTGTTCACGGACACACAGACATAAACACACACACACCTTTTTTCTAAAAATCTGATGTGTACACTCACATAACTTTATCTACTCTTGTACAAACTATTTTTATAAACTCTTATTCTTCATCTATTTCATGTTAATCGAGATAAACATTTCAGAAATTATCTTATTGCTAATTTTCTTGTAGGTATAAAGGGAATATCGTAGGCTTTAAGCGATAGTCAAATCTCTTAAGAGCTGGTTGCTATGTGTAGAATTTCATTCTCTTTGCATGTCCAGGGCATAAAAAAAAGAATAACGAATTTCCCATTTGTGAAAAAGTATAAGTTTTGGAAAATTCAAACAAATAACAAGGAATATCTTGGAAATGGTTCACTTAAAAAAAAGAGAAAAGAAAAGAAAAAGGAATATGACATGAATCGTGTATTTTAACGAGCTCTACATTTTTTGTGTAAAAACATTATGTCTATCTTTTACGCTTTTACCAGTTATGCAAAAGCCATATTTTGCGGACATTTCCAGAAAATTCAAGATATACCTTTTATTTGTCATGAAAATACCTTAAATATATGATATTTTTAATCAAAATAGAGCCATTTTTGAGAAAACCAAAATTGTCGAAAAATGTTCCTTGTAAAGAGTAGGTTGGGGTGGGGGATTTTCTTGAAAATCTTCATGTCACATCTTTGAAAGATACTGAACCAAATACCAAGTTTGGTATTTATCCGATTTTTCACTTTTGAGTTATGCTGTTCACACACCTACGACCTTTTTTCTAAAAGTGCTTTTTTTATTCAGGGGCCTTAAAACATGTATTTCCGGTGAATTCTCGGTATCGAATTTTTGGGTGGAATGCAATACTTCCCCTACTTACTATATGTAGAGAAAGTATTAACATACGATACAGTTCTCAAATATTTCAACAAGATTTTAAGTTTGACAGGAAAATACACTTCTTATCAACAGGACACCAGTGTGACCATAGATATTTTGTTAACCAAGGAAAGTTCAATTTTAGACACGAAGTTCACGTCTACACGGATGGTTCTCGTACTCAGAGAGCAAACGGAGATGATATTGTTGGATGTGATTTTGTTGTCTTCTTAGAAGGTAAAGAAGTTTTCACAGCAACATACAAACTGGCTCCTATATGCACTGTCTTCCTAGCAGAACTCTTTGACATTCAACAAACAGTCGATTGGTGCATACATCAAAAGAAAAATTCTTACGTATATTCAGATTCTCAAGCTGCCATACTCTCAATCGAAGATAATTATAATTTACATCCAATAGCTGCAGGAATTAGATTAAAACTCGTAGCATATGATAAACATATCTGCATTGCATGGATAAAAGGACATATCGGGAATGTTGGGAATGAAGGGGTGGATATTCTAGCAAAAGAAGCAGCTTACAGTAATGACAAATATGCCTATAACAAATGTTCAGTATCAAGTCTAAAGTCAGAGTGCAAAATGCACCCGATAAATACATGGAATTCACAATGGCTCAATAGTAAGAAATATATTTTTCCCTGTTACCTAAAATGCACAACATTCTTCCCTGATTTTGTACTAACACAATTTGTTTCATGTTTCTGAAGATTTCATATTATCATAAAAATATCTGATGTGTTACACCCACATACTTTCTCTACTCTTATACAAACTATTTTTACAAACGCTTATTCTCCATCTACTTCATGTTAATCGAGATAAACATTTGCAGACTCTATCTTATTGCTAATTTTCTTGTAGATGTAAGGGGAATATATATTTACAAGGGCAATTTAGAAATACAGTATCCTTTAAGCACATACATATCTCTTAATAGCTGGTTGCTAGGTGCAGCACTATTCCCTTTGCCACAGATAAATACTCTTTGCATATCCAAGACCAAAAAAGGAATAAGGAATTCCCATTTGAGAAAATAAGTATTGAAAAATTTAAGGGAATAACAAGCAATATCTCGAAAATGGTTCACTCAAAAAAATATGTATATGACATAAATTGTGTTTTTTAACGCGATCTACATTTTTTGTGTAGTAAAACCTTGTCTATCTCTTATGGTTTTCCAGTTATGCAAAAGTCGTTCACGATGAGGAATACTTTTGGAGACATTCCCAGAAAATTTAAGATATACATTTTATTTTTCATGAAAATATCTTAAACATATGATATTTTAATCAAAATCGTTAGAGCCATTTTTGAGAAAATTAAAATTTTCGAAAAAGGTTCCATGTAAAGGGTAATCTGGGGTGGGGGGATTTTCTTTAAAACCTTCGTGTCGCATTTCTGGAAGATACTGAACCTAAATACCAAGTTTAGTGTTTATCCGACTGTTCGTTTCTGAGTTATGCTGTTCACAGACACACACCCAGACACACACACGGACATGTTTCCAAAAATGCTTTTTTTGGATTCAGGGGGTCTCAAAACATATATTTCCGGTGAAATCTCGGTATCGAATTTTTGGGTGGAATACAATACTTCCCCTACTTACTATACGTAGTAGAGAAAGTAAAAAGTATCTCAATTGCCATTGTGAAAATGAGGAAACAATAGTACATTTACTATTTAATTGTCCTCGGTTCATGTACAGAAGATACCGTTTGAAACTTCATTTAAACCACTGTAATATAGAATTTATAAAACCATTGTATAAAATTTTAGTGAATATGTTACAAGTATTTTATAAACTTTATTCACCACATCCATCGAACTTTGTAAAATGGAATTAATTACACTAATTTAATTATTTTTAAATTATAAGACTACATCCCTAATATACAACTGTAAGATATGGTTTAATCTGTGGAATAAATAAAAAGGTACGTCTTGAATTTTGTGGGAATACCTGTGAAGTCCCATTCATTCCGAATGTATTTTATATAATTGGTAAACCGTAACAATTATACAAAATCTTACTACACAAACAATTTATATCTAGTTAAAGCACACAATGTATGAGAAAGAAAATTTTTCCTGGAGTTGAGCATTTCCAAGATATTCTTCGTTGTCGTTTTTAAAGCTCTCCATATTGTCTATGGCTTTCGGGGGATACCCCATTCCACCAAGCGATGACTAGACCCATTTCTGAGGTGGAGGTACCCAGCATGTGGAATCCGTTGCCTCCGGTGGTAGGGTGATGATGAGGATGGCGATGGTATGAGAGGACCCACGGCTTTTACTGTGGGCTCCAAACCACGTTGGGCCTTGAAGATACTTTACATGAGCAAGTCAGAGGTAAAAGCGTGGATAGGGCCGACTTAAAATCGTGGGCATCCCAGAGCCGGGAATCGAACACCGCACCCTCAGCACGGGAGCCGGAAACAAAACCACTGTGCTACCCCGCCTCTGGATATTCTTTGTTATTGGGTTAATTTTCAAATACTTGCTTATACTTGCTTAACTGGTAAGTCGCTATTCGTTCTCAGTAGGTAAATATAGAGAGAGCTGGCGCAGTTTTTTGGGCATATATGGGAAAGGATAGGGAAAACGAGGCTGGATGGGGCGGTTTAAGGAGGAAAATGGGTTTATATGGGAGAGATAGGGAATACGACGACCGATACTATGCTAGACAGGGTTGAAGGAGGGAAATACGTTTATATGGAAGGAATAGTAGAGAGGTGTTAGGCTAGACAGACGTCGAGGAGTAGAGTAGCGTTTATATGAAAGGTATAGCAAAACGAGGATGGGTGTTAGGCTAGACAGAGTTGAAGGGTAGAGCATGTCTTTTATATGAGAGAGGTAGGGAACAGGAGCAGGGGTGTTAGGCTAGACAAAGTTCGAGAAGTAGAGTATGGTTTATATGAAAGGTATAGGAAAACGAGGAGGGGTGTTAGGCTAGACAGAGTTGAAGGGTAGAGCATGTCTTGTATATGAGAGAGGTAGGGAACAGGAGCAGGGGTGTTAGGCTAGACAGAGGTCAAGAAGTAGAGTATGGTTTATATGAAAGGTATAGGAAAACGAGGAGGGGTGTTAGGCTAGACAGAGTTGAAGGGCAGAACATGTCTTGTATATGAGAGAGGTAGGGAACAGGAGCAGGGGTGTTAGGCTAGGCAGAGGTCAAGAAGTAGAGTATGGTTTATATGAAAGGTATAGGAAAACGAGGAGGGGTGTTAGGCTAGACAGAATTGAAGGGTAGAGCATGTCTTGTATATGAGAGAGGTAGGGAACAGGAGCAGGGGTGTTAGGCTAGACAGAGGTCAAGAAGTAAAGTATGGTTTATATGAATGGTATAGGAAAACGAGGTGGACTGTTAGGCTAGACAGAGTGAAGGGTAGAGTATGTCCTTTATATGAGAGAGGTTGGGAACAGGAGGAGGGGTGTTAGGTTAGGAGAATTGAGTATGTGTTTATAAGGAGAGACGAGAAAACGGAGAGAGATCCTATGCTAGGATAGACAGGTGTTAAAGTTAGGTTAGATAGGAAACCAAGGAGTGATATTCAGCTAGAGGGGGGCAGGAGGAATGCGCTTTATGAGAGGTAGGGGATACGGGGAGTGGTGTTTAGGCTAGACAGAGGTTGAGAGTAGAGTAGGCGTTTATATGTATGAGAAGTATAGAACAGGAGGAGGGGTGTTAGGCTAGACAGAGGTTGAGGAGTAGAGTATAGTTTATATAAGGGTATAGGAAAACGCGGAGAGGTGTTAGGCTAGACAGAGGTCGAGGAGTAGAGTATGGTTTATATGAGAGGTACAGGGAAACGAGGAGAGTTGCTAGGCTAGACAGATAGGGAAGCAGTAGGAATATGGACTTATATACAGGAGAGATAGGGAATAGGAGGGGAGGTGCTAGACCTTGAAAGCGACTTTAGACGTGAACTTCGTGGAAAACTGTTTCATGTCAATGTTCTAGACATGCCCATCACGTAACCCATTCAGGGAAAAGGTGACTCGCTCAGGCAAAAAGGTGAGCAGCAAAGGGAAAAAAGGTGATCAGCAAAGGGAAAAACGTGACCAGCAAAGGGAAAAAGGTGACCAGCAAAGGGAAAAAGGTGACCAGCAAAGGGAAAAATGTGACCAGCAAAGGGAAAAAAGTGACCAGCAAAGGGAAAAAGGTGACCAGCAAAGGGAAAAGCGTGACAGCAAAGGGAAAAAGGTGACCAGCAAAGGGAAAAAGGCGAGCAGCAAAGGGAAAAAGGTGACCAGCAAAGGGAAAAAAGTATCCAGTAAAGGGAAAAAGGTGACCAGCAAAGGGAAATAGGCGAGCAGCAAAGGGAAAAAGGTGACCAGCAAAGGGAAAAAAGGTGACCAGCAAAGGGAAAAATGTGACCAGCAAAGGGAAAAAGGTGACCAGCAAGGGGAAAAAGACGAGCATCAAAGGGAAAAAGGTGACCAGCAAAGGGAAAAAGGTGACCAGCAAAGGGAAAAAGGCGAGCAGCAAAGGGAAAAAGGTGACCAGCAAAGGGAAAAAATGCGAGCAGCAAAGGGAAAAAGGTGACCAGCAAAGGGAAAAAAGTGTACAGTAAAGGGAAAAAGGTGACCAGCAAAGGGAAATAGGCGAGCAGCAAAGGGAAAAAGGTGACCAGCAAAGGGAAAAAAGGTGACCAGCAAAGGGAAAAAGGTGACCAGCAAAGGGGAAAAGACGAGCTTCAAAGGGAAAAAGGTGACCAGCAAAGGGAAAAAGGTGACCAGCAAAGGGAAAAACGTGACCAGCAAAGGGAAAAAGTTCACCAGCAAAGGGAACAATGTGATCAGCAAAGGGAAAAAGGTGACCAGCAAAGGGAAAAAAGGTGATCAGCAAAGGGAAAAAGGTGACCAGCAAAGGGAAAAAGGTGGCCAGCAAAGGGAAAAGCTAACCCACTCACACTATCAGGTAAGTAATTCAGTTAGTATCACAGGGTAGTACAGATCCTGGGAAGCGGATATAGCATAGTTCCGTATGATGTTACAGGTAATTCAGAGAGTATCGTAGGTATTTAGGATAATTCAAGTAACATAGGTGTTTAGAGTCACTCAGCTAGTATCACAAGAGGCTAGTTTCCAGGGTCAGGACGTATCATAGATGCATATTTTGCACAGGCAATTCAGCTAGTATCGGAGGGCATTTAAGCTAATTCAGCTGGTATTACAAGAGGCGGACTGCATCATAGCAGTGTATGATTTCACAGGTAATTCAGTTAGTATCGTGGGTATTTAGGCTAATTCATCTAGTATCACAGGAGGATAGATTCCAGGGGTTGGGTATAGCATAGTTTCGTATTTCACAGGTAACTCAGCTAGTATCGTAGGTATTTAGCATAATTCAAGTGTCATAGGTGTTTAGAGTAATTAAGCTAGTATCACAGGAGGATAGATTCCAGGGGTTGGGTATAGCATAGTTTCGTATTTCACAGGTAACTCAGCTAGTATCGTAGGTATTTAGCATAATTCAAGTGTGATAGGTGTTTAGAGTAGTTAAGCTAGCATTACAGGAGGGTGGGTTCCAGGGTCGGTTATAACGTAGTTTCGTATTTTACAGATAGTTCAGGTAATATCGTAAGTATTAGGGTAATCAGCATAGTTTCACAGATACTCGTGATAATTTCGATCAGAGATTTGTATCACAGCTATTTAAGGTAAATGCAGGTGATTCAGGTGTATCAATGGTATTTGAGTCATTTTAACAGGTAATTCATCTAGTATCATTGATATTTGGGGCAAACCAGATAGTATCACAGGTAATCGTGCTAATTTAGAACAGGAATTCGTATCAGAGCTATTTAAGGTAATTTCACATGATTCGGCTAGTATCACAGGTATTTAAGTCATTTTAACAGGTAATTCAACTAGTATCACAGGTACTCATGGTAATATAGAGAGTAATTAGATCATAAGCATTTCTCATCCAACGTTACAACAATTTATATACTTTTTTCTAAATCTTACAAACTTATTATATGTTAAACAGTTATAAACTGCAGGGATAAACTGCATATGGTTCACAAATTAAAAAGCTTTGCGTCAACATACCTTTATTTAAGTTCGTTGTAGGTGCCTCTCCCCTTTTATCTAGGCTTGAGACTAGCACTAGGATTGCTCCTAATGGCAGGGTTACCACCTTCCCTTCCATCTTCTTCTTTCTTCATCAGACGTCTGCTAGTTGCATACACAGCACACGGATAAACTTCATTTTTAAGATTGTAGACTCACGAGAAAATCTTCATCTTCGACTTACATTCTCTTAAGCACTGCTTGTAATACTGTAATGTCCATACGCATAGGTAGTTATTCCATCCTCAGCAATAATTCTTTTATCATCAAAGGGATTCAATGTAATTTTATTCACTTGCACTGTGGTAACAGCATGCTTTCGTGATAGGATTAGATTCATGGGAGTTCTGATGATTTCACAGGTTTTAAGACAGTCTGTGTAGCTGTCAAACGAAATGCACTGCTTAATAGCGCTACGTTTTATACCTTTAATCTTTTTTAGCATTGATCCTTGAATATCTAAGGCATACATCTTAGGACGTAGTCCAACAAAGCGCAGGATGATTTTGCTATTAGCCTCATCTTTAAATTTTCCCAATACCTTCTTGTTCTGAGTAGAGTAACATATATGGTTGGCAGGGTAATCAGCTGTATCGAGATGCTCAAGAAAACGTAGCTTGTCCTGGTACACATCTTCAGTTCTTACACAATGAATGAATCAGTATCCATATACATAAGCTTCAGGTTTTCAGCTCCATAATAAGGCAGCAACACGTCGTAATGATAGTGATACATTAATGTCTTGGAGATGTCCAACACACTCATACCAATGTATATAGGCTTGTTGAATACAATCTGACGAGAGGCCATATGTACAGCAGCTACAATGATAGCAGCAATAGATCCTGCAGCTACAGAAACATCACCCGCAGCCTGGACAATAGCTGTAACAGAAGCAAATACAATAGCTACCGTAGCAGATACAGCAGCTGTACGACAATAGATGTAACAGATCTTACAGCTGTAGCAACATCTGCTACAATAACAGCAGCGACAAACACCAGTTACATAACAGCTGTAGGAGCAGCAGCTAATCCAGCAGCTATAGATTTAGCACTCTTAGCAATAGCAAGCATCACAGCAAAGATATTCCAGCTGTAGCTTCACCCACCACAGCAACAGCAGTCATCACTCCAGCTGTAACATCAAATACGAGAGCTGAAGTAGTAGATACAACACTGTAACATCAGCTACAGCAATAACAGTATCAGATCAGGTAGCTGTAACAGCATTAGACACAGTCAGCACAATACCTACAGCAGAAGCAAATACGGCAGCTATCGTAGCAGATACAGAGACTGTACAACAATAGCTGTAACAGACCCCACAGCTGTAGCAGCATCTGCTATAACAATAGCAGCAGCCGTCGCATTACATAACAACTGCAGCAGCAGCTAGAGTTTTAGGAGTGTTAGCAATAGCAAGCATCACAGCAATGATATTCCAGCTGTAGATTCCCCTACCACAGCAACAGCAGTCATCACAACAACATCAACAGTAAATACGACAGATGTAGTAGCAGATACAGCATCTATAGCAACAGCAGCTACAACGATAGCAGCAATAGATCCTGCAGCTGTAGCAGCATTAGACACAATCAGCACAATAGCTGTAGCAAAAGCAAATACAATTACTATCGTAGCAGATACAGCAGCTGTACAACAATAGATGTAACAGATCCTACAGCTGTAGCAACATCTGATACAATAATAGCAGCACAACAACCGGTTACATTACAGCTGTAGCAACAGCAGCTAATCCATTTTTTGTTCAAATGTAGCAGCTTTATCAGTTAAATCATTGCTTCATTAAACAAGGATTGTAAGGGTAGACGTCTCTTCCCTTTATATAGGCCTGAGACTAACACTAGTATTTGCTCCTAATGACAATGGTTACCCCTCCCTTCCATCTTCTCCTTTCTTCACCATTTGTCTGCTATGTGAATACACAGCACATAAGTAAACTTTAATTTTTAACATTGTAGACTCGCGGAGATCATCAAAGGGATTCAATGTAATTTTATTCACTTGCACAGTAGTAGCAGCGTGCTTTCATGATAAGATTAGATTCATAGGCGTTCTGATGATTTCACAGGTTTTAAGACAATCAGTATAACTCTCAAATGTAAAGTACTGCTTAATAGCACTACGTTTTTTACTCTTAATCTTTTTTTATCATTGAGCCGTGGATATCTAAGGCATACATCTTAGCTCGTAGTCCGACAAAGCGCTGGATGATTTTACCATTAGCCTCATCTTTAGATTTCCTAAGCACTTTGTTTAGAGCTGAATAGCATATATAGTTGACAGGGTAATCAGCTGTATCCAGATGCTCAAGTAAACGTAACTTGTCCTGGTACACATCTTCAGTCATCACACGATGAATGAACGAATCAGTGTCCATATACATGAGCTTCAGGTTTTCAGATCCATAATATGGCAGCAACACATCATAATGATAGTGGTACATTAATGTCTTGGTGATATCCAACACACTCATACCGATGTATATAGGCTTGTTGAACACGATCTGACGAGAGGCCATATGCACAGCATCTAGATTGAGGGCATATATTGTTCGATCGATAAACGTAGGCTTGACGATCAGCTTCTCTAGAGTCTTCTAATTTATCACCAGTCGTATATCCATACGATCAGGCAGATTCTCCATAGTTTTTCCAAACATGACGTTGTTAAAGAGCTGTAGACGTCCTTCTCGAAATCATTTGCAGCTTATTGTAGTAGCCTGTTGTTAACTTCCACATAAGGTTTTAACCACTGTGACTGTTGGAATTGCAGCACACGTTGGATTTTTTTAGTCGTAACCCATGATTAAGAGCTTGCTTCAAAGCTATGTAATGCACTACATACTTCTTTCGAGGTCCAAGACGAGGTATCAGTTTCTTTGTATATGATTTCAATGGTTTCGTACACTCAGGCAGAAAAGGTAGATCGTTAAGTTCTATAGGATGCTCGATGTCTATGACGTCACACCCAGAGACAGGATGTCTGGCAGTATCAAACTGGTTTAAACTCTTCTCGTAACTAGCTATATATGCTGGCACACCAACAAGAGAAGTATTCCCACACGCTCATTCAGACCGACGTTTCCATTCAAAGCCTACCACCACCACCATCACCGCTACCACTATCCATTGCACCAAGGTTAATTCAAGCTCTATTATCACAATGCTTAAAAGTAAAAGCTTAAAAGGTAACGTAGAAGATTTTTCCCCTTATTTACTTAAATGTATGTATATACTACATTATTTCATGTTTTCATTCCCTTTTCAATTCTTCCTTTCCATCTTCTTTCAGAAAAACCATTACATTTCACTACAATCACGAGAAAAGCAATTTTTTCAGAGTTACAGAGATTCTAAGCTTCTAGAATCGAACTCGGTAATACTTTTAATAAATGTGTTTTTAGTAATTTAGCTTCCCAGCGTCAGCATCTACCATTTAATCTTTACTCGAACCTGATAGGATTCATAGGCTTGAAGATATATGAAATCACCCCTTTGGGATTCGATCTGAGTACTTTAAAGTAGTTATTGTCATGAAAACGATATTTAGGGACAAGGTACTCTGTTTAGTTTATACTTAACGTGTCTATCTAAAATAAATTACGAGTTATTAAATTTGTAAGTAAATTCCATTGAATCAGTATTCGAGCCCAGAATACCAGGAACAAAATAATTTATAATATGAGTTTGCTATGTTAAACAAAGCTGTATGCGGTTACAGCATCAAACTAAGTGATATATTCTAGTGTACAGAGGAAAATTAAGGAAGTCATTAAAAGATGGGGAATCGAACTAAGCACAACTGATTGACAATTATATGTACAGCATTAATTACCTATTATAAGAGCTATCAATCATGCTTTGGTGCACTCCTCTACCTCTCTTAGTTTCCGAGATAATGAAGATTGAAAATTAAGGATCGAACCCAGCACGTCAGGTATCTAATTACACATCCACAAGATACTACCTAACAACATAAACGTAACAAAGGTTACTTGGCATCTTTATCTTAATTGGTTTAGGAGTTATTAAATTTATAATTAAATTACATTTTATCGGTATTCGAACCCAGAACACCAGAAACAAAATTATTTACAATATTAGTTTGGTGTGTTAAAAAGAGCTGTATGCAGTTACAGCATAAATCTAATTGTTATATTCTAGAGTATAGAGAAAAATTAAGGAAGTCACTGAAAGATCGGGATTCGAACTAGGGACAACTGATTAAAATTATATACAGTATTAATTACACATTATAACAGCTATCAAACATGCTTTAGTCCATCCCTCTACCTTTCTTAGTTTCCGAGATAATGGCGATTTAAAACTTAAAGATCGAACCCAGGACACCAGGTACCGAAATATACATTCACAAGAAACTACCTAATGATCTAAATGTAATAAAGTTTATTTGACGTCTTTATCTTAGTTAGTCTCTGAGTTATTAGAAGATGAATTTGTAATCCCTCCTAGGATTCGAACCCAGGCATCCCGGCCAACTCGGATTAATATCTCAAGGACGCGCCGCATTCTAAAGAATTGATTACTTTTTATCCCATTGTTCTGTCTCTTTTCATTCAGGAGATATAAGCGATTAATCAGTAGTAGGGAAATGGGCATTCACGGCCACTTAATATGCATGGAATGCAATTAATATGCTAATTAACACCACCCCCAGTAATTAGCCCCCTCTCATTTCCCTACTACTGATTAATCGCTTATATCTCCTGAATGAAAAGAGATAGAACAATAGGATAAAAAGTAATCAATTCTTTGGAATGCGCCGCGTCCTTGAGATATTAATCCGAGTTGGCCGGGATGCCTGGGTTCGAATCCTAGGAGGGATTACAAATTCATCTTCTAATACCTCAGAGACTAATTAAGATAAAGACGTCAAATAAACTTTATTACATTTATATCATTAGGTAGTTTCTTGTGAATGTATATTTGGGTAGCTGGTGTCCTGGGATCGATCTTTAAGTTTTAAATCGCCATTATCTCGGAAACTAAGAAAGTTAGAGGGATGGACCAAAGCATGTTTGATAGCTGTTATAATGGGTAATTAATAATGTATATAATTTTCAATCAGTTGTCCCTAGTTCGAATCCCGATCTTTCAGTGACTTCCTTAATTTTTCTCTATACTCTAGAATATAACACTTAGATTTATGCTGTAACTGCATACAGCTCTTTTTAACATACCAAACTAATATTGTAAATAATTTTGTTTCTGGAGTTCTGGGTTCGAATACCGATAAAATGTAATTTAATTATAAATTTAATAACTCCTAAAGCAATTAAGATAAAGACGCCAAATAACCTTTTTTACGTTTATGTTGTTAGGTAGTATCTTGTGGATGTGTAATTAGATACCTGACGTGCTGGGTTCGATCCTTAATTTTCAATCTTCATTATCTCGGAAACTAAGAGAGGTAGAGGAGTGCACCAAAGCATGATTGATAGCTCTTATAATAGGTAATTAATGCTGTATATAATTGTCAATCAGTTGTGCTTAGTTCGATTCCCCATCTTTTAATGACTTCCTTAATTTTCCTCTGTACACTAGAATATATCACTTAGTTTGATGCTGTAACTGCATACAGCTTTGCTTAACATAGCAAACTCATATTATAAATTATTTTGTTAATGGTGTTCTGGGTTCGAATACTGATTCAATGAAATTTACTTACAAATTTAATAACTCGTACTTTAATTTAGATAGACACGTTAAGTATAAACTAAACAGAGTACCTAGTCCCTAAATATCGTTTTCATGACAATAACCGCTTTAAAGTACTCAGATCGAATCCCGAAGGGGTGATTTCATATATCTTCAAGCCTATGAATCCTATCAGGTTCGAGTAAACATTAAATGGTAGATGCTGATGCTGGGAAGCTAAATTACTAAAAATACATTTATTAAAAGTATTACCGAGTTCGATTCTAGAAGCTTAGAATCTCTGTAACTCTGAAAAAATTGCTTTTCTCGTGATTGTAGTGAAATGTATAGGGTTTTCTGAAAGAAGATGGAAAGGAAGAATTGAAAAGGGAATGAAAACATGAAATAATGTAGTATATACATTTAAGTAAATAAGGGGAAAAATCTTCTACGTTACCTTTTAAGCTTTTACTTTTAAGCATTGTGATAATAAAGCTTGAATTAACCTTGGTGCAATGGATAGTGGTAGCGGTGATGGTGGTGGTGGTAGGCTTTGAATGGAAACGTCGGTCTGAATGAGCGTGTGGGAATACTTCTCTTGTTGGTGTGCCAGCATATATAGCTAGTTACGAGAAGAGTTTAAACCAGTTTGATACTGCCAGACATCCTGTCTCTGGGTGTGACGTCATAGACATCGAGCATCCTATAGAACTTAACGATCTACCTTTTCTGCCTGAGTGTACGAAACCATTGAAATCATATACAAAGAAACTGATACCTCGTCTTGGACCTCGAAAGAAGTATGTAGTACATTACATAGCTTTGAAGCAAGCTCTTAATCATGGGTTACGACTAAAAAAATCCAACGTGTGCTGCAATTCCAACAGTCACAGTGGTTAAAACCTTATGTGGAAGTTAACAACAGGCTACTACAATAAGCTGCAAATGATTTCGAGAAGGACGTCTACAGCTCTTTAACAACGTCATGTTTGGAAAAACTATGGAGAATCTGCCTGATCGTATGGATATACGACTGGTGATAAATTAGAAGACTCTAGAGAAGGTGATCGTCAAGCCTACGTTTATCGATCGAACAATATATGCCCTCAATCTAGCTGCTGTGCATATGGCCTCTCGTCAGATCGTGTTCAACAAGTCTATATACATCGGTATGAGTGTGTTGGATATCACCAAGACATTAATGTACCACTATCATTATGATGTGTTGCTGCCATATTATGGATCTGAAAACCTGAAGCTCATGTATATGGACACTGATTCGTTCATTCATCGTGTGATGACTGAAGATGTGTACCAGGACAAGTTACGTTTACTTGAGCATCTGGATACAGCTGATTACCCTGTCAACTATATATGCTATTCAGCTCTAAACAAAGTGCTTAGGAAATCTAAAGATGAGGCTAATGGTAAAATCATCCAGCGCTTTGTCGGACTACGAGCTAAGATGTATGCCTTAGATATCCACGGCTCAATGATAAAAAAAGATTAAGAGTAAAAAACGTAGTGCTATTAAGCAGTACTTTACATTTGAGAGTTATACTGATTGTCTTAAAACCTGTGAAATCATCAGAACGCCTATGAATCTAATCTTATCATGAAAGCACGCTGCTACTACTGTGCAAGTGAATAAAATTACATTGAATCCCTTTGATGATCTCCGCGAGTCTACAATGTTAAAAATTAAAGTTTACTTATGTGCTGTGTATTCACATAGCAGACAAATGGTGAAGAAAGGAGAAGATGGAAGGGAGGGGTAACCATTGTCATTAGGAGCAAATACTAGTGTTAGTCTCAGGCCTATATAAAGGGAAGAGACGTCTACCCTTACAATCCTTGTTTAATGAAGCAATGATTTAACTGATAAAGCTGCTACATTTGAACAAAAAATGGATTAGCTGCTGCTGCTACAGCTGTAATGTAACCGGTTGTTGTCGCTGCTATTATTGTATCAGATGTTGCTACAGCTGTAGGATCTGTTACATCTATTGTTGTACAGCTGCTGTATCTGCTACGATAGTAATTGTATTTGCTTTTGCTACAGCTATTGTGCTGATTGTGTCTAATGCTGCTACAGCTGCAGGATCTATTGCTGCTATCGTTGTAGCTGCTGTTGCTATAGATGCTGTATCTGCTACTACATCTGTCGTATTTACTGTTGATGTTGTTGTGATGACTGCTGTTGCTGTGGTAGGGGAATCTACAGCTGGAATATCATTGCTGTGATGCTTGCTATTGCTAACACTGCTAAATCTCTAGCTGCTGCTGCAGTTGTTATGTAATGCGACGGCTACTGCTATTGTTATAGCAGATGCTGCTACAGCTGTGGGGTCTGTTACAGCTATTGTTGTACAGTCTCTGTATCTGCTACGATAGCTGCCGTATTTGCTTCTGCTGTAGGTATTGTGCTGACTGTGTCTAATGCTGTTACAGCTACCTGATCTGATACTGTTATTGCTGTAGCTGATGTTACAGTGTTGTATCTACTATTTCAGCTCTCGTATTTGATGTTACAGCTGGAGTGATGACTGCTGTTGCTGTGGTGGGTGAAGCTACAGCTGGAATATCTTTGCTGTGGTGCTTGCTATTGCTAAGAGTGCTAAATCTATAGCTGCTGGATTAGCTGCTGCTCCTACAGCTGTTATGTAACTGGTGTTTGTCGCTGCTGTTATTGTAGCAGATGTTGCTACAGCTGTAAGATCTGTTACATCTATTGTCGTACAGCTGCTGTATCTGCTACGGTAGCTATTGTATTTGCTTCTGTTACAGCTATTGTCCAGGCTGCGGGTGATGTTTCTGTAGCTGCAGGATCTATTGCTGCTATCATTGTAGCTGCTGTACATATGGCCTCTCGTCAGATTGTATTCAACAAGCCTATATACATTGGTATGAGTGTGTTGGACATCTCCAAGACATTAATGTATCACTATCATTACGACGTGTTGCTGCCTTATTATGGAGCTGAAAACCTGAAGCTTATGTATATGGATACTGATTCATTCATTGTGTAAGAACTGAAGATGTGTACCAGGACAAGCTACGTTTTCTTGAGCATCTCGATACAGCTGATTACCCTGCCAACCATATATGTTACTCTACTCAGAACAAGAAGGTATTGGGAAAATTTAAAGATGAGGCTAATAGCAAAATCATCCTGCGCTTTGTTGGACTACGTCCTAAGATGTATGCCTTAGATATTCAAGGATCAATGCTAAAAAAGATTAAAGGTATAAAACGTAGCGCTATTAAGCAGTACATTTCGTTTGACAGCTACACAGACTGTCTTAAAACCTGTGAAATCATCAGAACTCCCATGAATCTAATCCTATCACGAAAGCATGCTGTTACCACAGTGCAAGTGAATAAAATTACATTGAATCCCTTTGATGATAAAAGAATTATTGCTGAGGATGGAATAACTACCTATGCGTATGGACATTACAGTATTACAAGCAGTGCTTAAGAGAATGTAAGTCGAAGATGAAGATTTTCTCGTGAGTCTACAATCTTAAAAATGAAGTTTATCCGTGTGCTGTGTATGCAACTAGCAGACGTCTGATGAAGAAAGAAGAAGATGGAAGGGAAGGTGGTAACCCTGCCATTAGGAGCAATCCTAGTGCTAGTCTCAAGCCTAGATAAAAGGGGAGAGGCACCTACAACGAACTTAAATAAAGGTATGTTGACGCAAAGCTTTTTAATTTGTGAACCATATGCAGTTTATCCCTGCAGTTTATAACTGTTTAACATATAATAAGTTTGTAAGATTTAGAAAAAAGTATATAAATTGTTGTAACGTTGGATGAGAAATGCTTATGATCTAATTACTCTCTATATTACCATGAGTACCTGTGATACTAGTTGAATTACCTGTTAAAATGACTTAAATACCTGTGATACTAGCCGAATCATGTGAAATTACCTTAAATAGCTCTGATACGAATTCCTGTTCTAAATTAGCACGATTACCTGTGATACTATCTGGTTTGCCCCAAATATCAATGATACTAGATGAATTACCTGTTAAAATGACTCAAATACCATTGATACACCTGAATCACCTGCATTTACCTTAAATAGCTGTGATACAAATCTCTGATCGAAATTATCACGAGTATCTGTGAAACTATGCTGATTACCCTAATACTTACGATATTACCTGAACTATCTGTAAAATACGAAACTACGTTATAACCGACCCTGGAACCCACCCTCCTGTAATGCTAGCTTAACTACTCTAAACACCTATCACACTTGAATTATGCTAAATACCTACGATACTAGCTGAGTTACCTGTGAAATACGAAACTATGCTATACCCAACCCCTGGAATCTATCCTCCTGTGATACTAGCTTAATTACTCTAAACACCTATGACACTTGAATTATGCTAAATACCTACGATACTAGCTGAGTTACCTGTGAAATACGAAACTATGCTATACCCAACCCCTGGAATCTATCCTCCTGTGATACTAGATGAATTAGCCTAAATACCCACGATACTAACTGAATTACCTGTGAAATCATACACTGCTATGATGCAGTCCGCCTCTTGTAATACCAGCTGAATTAGCTTAAATGCCCTCCGATACTAGCTGAATTGCCTGTGCAAAATATGCATCTATGATACGTCCTGACCCTGGAAACTAGCCTCTTGTGATACTAGCTGAGTGACTCTAAACACCTATGTTACTTGAATTATCCTAAATACCTACGATACTCTCTGAATTACCTGTAACATCATACGGAACTATGCTATATCCGCTTCCCAGGATCTGTACTACCCTGTGATACTAACTGAATTACTTACCTGATAGTGTGAGTGGGTTAGCTTTTCCCTTTGCTGGCCACCTTTTTCCCTTTGCTGGTCACCTTTTTCCCTTTGCTGATCACCTTTTTTCCCTTTGCTGGTCACCTTTTTCCCTTTGCTGATCACATTGTTCCCTTTGCTGGTGAACTTTTTCCCTTTGCTGGTCACGTTTTTCCCTTTGCTGGTCACCTTTTTCCCTTTGCTGGTCACCTTTTTCCCTTTGAAGCTCGTCTTTTCCCCTTTGCTGGTCACCTTTTTCCCTTTGCTGGTCACCTTTTTTCCCTTTGCTGGTCACCTTTTTCCCTTTGCTGCTCGCCTATTTCCCTTTGCTGGTCACCTTTTTCCCTTTACTGTACACTTTTTTCCCTTTGCTGGTCACCTTTTTCCCTTTGCTGCTCGCATTTTTTCCCTTTGCTGGTCACCTTTTTCCCTTTGCTGCTCGCCTTTTTCCCTTTGCTGGTCACCTTTTTCCCTTTGCTGGTCACCTTTTTCCCTTTGATGCTCGTCTTTTTCCCCTTGCTGGTCACCTTTTTCCCTTTGCTGGTCACATTTTTCCCTTTGCTGGTCACCTTTTTTCCCTTTGCTGGTCACCTTTTTCCCTTTGCTGCTCGCCTATTTCCCTTTGCTGGTCACCTTTTTCCCTTTACTGGATACTTTTTTCCCTTTGCTGGTCACCTTTTTCCCTTTGCTGCTCGCCTTTTTCCCTTTGCTGGTCACCTTTTTCCCTTTGCTGTCACGCTTTTCCCTTTGCTGGTCACCTTTTTCCCTTTGCTGGTCACTTTTTTCCCTTTGCTGGTCACATTTTTCCCTTTGCTGGTCACCTTTTTCCCTTTGCTGGTCACCTTTTTCCCTTTGCTGGTCACGTTTTTCCCTTTGCTGATCACCTTTTTTCCCTTTGCTGCTCACCTTTTTGCCTGAGCGAGTCACCCTTTCCATGAATGTGTTACGTGATGGGCATGTCTAGAACATTGACATGAAACAGTTTTCCACGAAGTTCACGTCTAAAGTCGCTTTCAAGGTCTAGCACCTCCCGTCCTATTCCCTATCTCTCCTGTATATAAGTCCATATTCCTACTGCTTCCCTATCTGTCTAGCCTAGCAACTCTCCTCGTTTCCCTGTACCTCTCATATAAACCATACTCTACTCCTCGACCTCTGTCTAGCCTAACACCTCTCCGCGTTTTCCTATACCCTTATATAAACTATACTCTACTCCTCAACCTCTGTCTAGCCTAACACCCCTCCTCCTGTTCTATACTTCTCATACATATAAACGCCTACTCTACTCTCAACCTCTGTCTAGCCTAAACACCACTCCCCGTATCCCCTACCTCTCATAAAGCGCATTCCTCCTGCCCCCCTCTAGCTGAATATCACTCCTTGGTTTCCTATCTAACCTAACTTTAACACCTGTCTATCCTAGCATAGGATCTCTCTCCGTTTTCTCGTCTCTCCTTATAAACACATACTCAATTCTCCTAACCTAACACCCCTCCTCCTGTTCCCAACCTCTCTCATATAAAGGACATACTCTACCCTTCACTCTGTCTAGCCTAACAGTCCACCTCGTTTTCCTATACCATTCATATAAACCATACTTTACTTCTTGACCTCTGTCTAGCCTAACACCCCTGCTCCTGTTCCCTACCTCTCTCATATACAAGACATGCTCTACCCTTCAATTCTGTCTAGCCTAACACCCCTCCTCGTTTTCCTATACCTTTCATATAAACCATACTCTACTTCTTGACCTCTGCCTAGCCTAACACCCCTGCTCCTGTTCCCTACCTCTCTCATATACAAGACATGTTCTGCCCTTCAACTCTGTCTAGCCTAACACCCCTCCTCTTTTTCCTATACCTTTCATATAAACCATACTCTACTTCTTGACCTCTGTCTAGCCTAACACCCCTGCTCCTGTTCCCTACCTCTCTCATATACAAGACATGCTCTACCCTTCAACTCTGTCTAGCCTAACACCCCTCCTCGTTTTCCTATACCTTTCATATAAACCATACTCTACTTCTCGAACTCTGTCTAGCCTAACACCCCTGCTCCTGTTCCCTACCTCTCTCATATAAAAGACATGCTCTACCCTTCAACTCTGTCTAGCCTAACACCCCTTCTCGTTTTGCTATACCTTTCATATAAACCCTACTCTACTCCTCGACGTCTGTCTAGCCTAACACCTCTCTACTATTCCTTCCATATAAACGTATTTCCCTCCTTCAACCCTGTCTAGCATAGTATCGGTCGTCGTATTCCCTATCTCTCCCATATAAACCCATTTTCCTCCTTGAACCGCCCCATCCAGCCTCGTTTTCCCTATCCTTTCCCATATATGCCCAAAAATTGCGCCAGCTCTCTCTATATTTACCTACTGTTCTCTTTTTCTCTCTCCCTCCCCCACTCTCTCTCTCTCTCTCGTGGTTGTGCAAAGAGTATGGAATTTCAAAGCCCTCACATAGCGGTACGCTCTTAAAAATCTGACTTTCGCTATATCTATTGTAACCTACAGATGTGTAAATCTGTAATGAAAGTTTATCTGTGTTAACAAAAACTGGGTGGAATAATATGGTTTTGTAAGAATAGTTTGTGGAAGACTGTGTAGAGAATGTCATGTGAGTGCATCACATCAAAAAAAAATTCTGCGGTCTGTTGTGGGTAGATATAGCGCTAGCTACACCATTACTCCTTTATTTCAAGTTGTATAGTCAGAGTAAACAAGATTTACAGGTTCTGAATGCTGCTAAACTCCACGATTCCGCTTTTGGATCCACTGACAAACGTGACTGCAGAAAAAGATTGATATTAAGGGACGCGAAGGTATTGAGCAGAGAAACTGGGTCGTGCAGGTTACCATGACACTAGTGCGGTAACAACAACTGCGGCATTCCGGCGACGAAATAACCTATATAGGAAATGTTCAGCTGTCACACGTTATAGTCGATAGAATGATACGTCACACCCACATACTTCCTGCGCCGTCCGCTTTTATTGAATGAGTTTAGAAGCATGGAGTTGAAAGCTAGTTCTCTCGGGAAACTGTGATGGTGCTAACGGTTAAACAACGATAAACTTGCTATTCCACCGTTTGCAGGCACCCAGTTTTTGCTTTCTCTATTGCGTATTTACAGTAGGTAGAGGAAGTATTGTATTCCACCCAAAAACCGGTTGTTTTGAAGCCCTCTGAACCCCCACAAAGCATTTTAGAAACACGTCCGTACGTGTGCGTGTCTGTGAACAGCATAACTCAAAAACGAGAAGTCGGTTAAACACGAAACTTGGTATTAAGTTGAGCATTTTCCAAGGATGCGACACGATTTTCAAGAACAATACACCAACCCAAACTACCCTTTGCATGCAAAGGTTTTAGAAAATTTTGATTTTCCCAAAAAATAGCACTAACGATTTTGATTTAAATAGTGTATGTTTAAGATATTTTCACACAAATGAAATGACCTTGAACTTTCTGGCAATAACCTCTGAAGTCCTTCACATTCTGAATGTCTTTTGCATAAGGGATAGGCAAAATCTTGATACAAAAAAACTGTAACTCTCGTTAAAAGGCACAATTTACTTGTGTGAAATAAATTTTTGATGTGGAGTTAACCATCTCTGAGATATTCTTTGTTATTAGTTTGAATTTTCAAACACTTATACTTTTTCTGAAATGGGATCATAATTTGTTTTCTTTCTTTCTTTTCTCGTGATCATTCAGAGAGAACGTAATTCCAAAGCCATTATGCTGCGACACAGGTTTGATTATCGCTTAAGCCTATTATATTCGCCTATTCCTCTTGTACCTATAAAGAAATCTATACTAATATTATAAATAGGGAAGATGTGTGTGTGTGTTTATGTAGAGTTATCTCAAAAAGCACTCAACCTATTTTGATAATACTTTCATCGTTGAAGAGCCCAATTCGTTCTGTCGGACATGGGCTAAAATCACTTTCCAATTTCATTTCATAAATTACTGAACATTTTAAAGGAGTTACGAAGCTCTTGTACCTGAATTTGAACACACTGGAGTTATAAAATAATATGCTTCAGAGAAGGCTTTGACTCTTATTTGAGAATGCCATGGAATAGAAAATAGCTGTTGTTACTCCACACAATATAAATAGTTGCTGCACTCCGCAGCAAGTGTTACATAAATCTGGGAAAACTGACTGTTGCAGATCTTGAAAATCCCATACATAAAATACTAAGTTGATTATTTTAGAGCCTCTCCTCCATTTATCCCCAAAAGAATGATTATTTTTTCTTTGCCCCATAGTCCATCAAATGAAAGTTGGTCTCTCGTTCATCCTCAGCATTTCGTCGCCAAGGATAATTTCTTTATGGCTTCTATGTTGCGACGGTATTACTTATAATGTTTGTTACTTGTGATGTTTATGTATGTGTGTTTACTTCACGCGTTGCCATCTTGTGACGTCATTCATTTGTTCGGTTTGTAGCTCCATCTTGTGTTAGCAATTTGCATCAATGTTAGTTTTTGTTTGATTTTATTTCAAATGTCCTCCGGCTAGCTATTATCCTGTTGGCTTGGGTCGAACATGTGTCTCTATACAGGTTGTGAAACGGAAAGGAATCTTTTATCCAAAAATTACACTGATGAAGAAATTTGTTTTATAATTTTTATTGTCGAACACGTTCACTATCACTTTTACATATTGATTTAGATACTCGCCAAACTGAAACTGTTATAATAACTTCTTACTGATCTCTTTTAATCCACGTACTTCAATCTTTTGTATAATTAACTTTACCATACTTTAGATCTTTCATAATTCTGCTGCGCGTAACTTGTGAATCTATATCCGATGTATGTCGTACTAATACTTTCGACGAACTGACTGACTGAAGACGACGTGTAGTGTACACAGATTTTTGATGAACTGCCACCGATCTACCTCTGACTTGGTTTATTTATACTCCTTCAATCAGATACGCCTAAAGATTATAACTGAACTGCAATTGGCTAAGAAAACGCGCCAACATTAGCGTCTATTTTAATATCCAATGAAAACCACGAATACATATTGTTTTTAGGGAGAAAATATTCCAGAAGTTTCTACCGAAAACGCGCCAACATTACGTAACTTCCTTGTTTCCAATAATGATAAACAGCTCACCCCCCTCGCTGCATTATTGCGCTATTATTGACAGTTTCAGTAAAGCCGTATAAACTTATTTCCCAATAATAATTACAATTAATAAACATCTGAAATCAATGTCACATAAAAATGCATATTCATATTACAATCATTATTTACATTTAAGTAATTTGTGATACAAATTACCGCATCATATGCCCCACTAGAAACATAATTATAAATATTTACAACTTGTTTGGAAATTTTATAATTGTGTTTTTAGTCTCCTAAATCTTGAAACACACGCTATCACTTTCACTTAACACTTCACACGTATTTAACACACGACATATGTTGTTTTTTTTTCTCGCCACTACTTACTGGCTCTGGTTTAATTAATTTAGATATTAATCTGACATCACAAATTTTTTATAGCAAATACTTTACCCTAAATTATTTAATTACTGTTACCAAATTGTTTACTTTCTTAAGTTGTTGACAAAAATTTATACATTTAAGATTTTTGTAATTGTTTAACATTTTTACCAAAATATTCATCCTTTACACAAATATATTTACATCTCTTAAATCTAGGCAATGTTTCACCTTTTCTGTTTGCTACATAAGTATTTGTTTTTTTTATTATTATTATTTTTACCCCTTCTTGTTATTTTGTACTTTATTTTAACAATACTCTTGGAATTGTATTTACGTACTTTTACTTTAATATCATATTAAGTTTCAATCTTTACGTTCTTAATCTCAAATACTGTTACAGTTACTAAAAATTTAATTTTTTTTTAAATAAACATTTCTTTTTTTTATAATTTATTTCTCTTTTCAAATGACATATATAAATAGTTAACCCTCTTACGTTCCAATACATTTCTCTGCAAGTCATCTTTAACTATCCAGCATTTACTTTACATCTCATTGCTATTTACCCTCCAGGATCAAATTGTGTGTGGCTAAACATTACTCGTAGCTGTATCCTAACCTTCAAATTTTTGTTCATGAATAACCTCTTGTATTCATATGAAATTTCATCCCATGATACCATTTGAAAACAATCTAAAGTTTCCTGAATTACACATCCTTTAACAACTGTCATTTTCAATTCTTCTACTATCTCTTTAATTTGATAGTACTTTAACAAATCTGTACTAAACTGTACTGGATTGGAGTTTTCATTTTGAACATCTTGGTACAATTTATTTCTTTGCATTCCTGTCTCATTCTGTCTTTCTGATATTTCCCCTCTGAAATTAACTTGCGCCTTATTCACATCTACATTCATAACCTCATTTATCTCTCTTATCTCACTTGCAATGTTACTCATTCTACTACCTGACTCTGTACATTTTACGTCAACATGTTTACTTTTAGTGTTAACCTCACTTTTTTTGTTACCTATTTCCCTGCTCATGCCTAGCATTTTCTTTGAAACTTCTCCTGTCTCACTTACTATTACTTCCTCATTTTCATCTCTCATTTTTGGCATACTACTATCTAGCTTCATAACTTTCTTTTCAATTTCTCCACTGCTTTGATCTACTTTTTGCTCTAATATCTCATTCCTCTGAGTTAGTTGTTGTTCTAAGCTCCTACCAATATCTTCCCTTAATTCCCTATAACTTTTTTTATAGCTTTCCTTAATTCCTTCTTTAATGTTTTACCAAACTTTCTCAGCATTTCCATCATCATACTAGCATCAAAATTAACATTTCCTGCTATTCTATTCTGACTTTCTGCACTAACATTTCCTCCATCAAATACTACATTGTTTAAGCTATTTTCTGTATCCTGTATTGAATTACAGCTAACTGTTTCACTATCCCCTTCCATCATTGTTTCTTCAATATTATTAGTAGCCATTGTTTTTGTTTTCTAAAAAAAATTACGATACTCTAACCTTTGTGATGCTGTCTGTTGCTGTTACATTGATGTCCAGCTTTCTGCCCCTCTCTCCTAGGTTATATGTCGCTTCTGCGTTGTGTTATGATGAGTCCACGTCGTTTTGTTGTCCTGTAGTTTGGAATCTGCGTCTTGTAGATCATTTCACTGCTACATTCGTTCCACGTCCTGGTTCCTTTCCTGGTCACTCTGCTACTTTCCTGGTTACTTTGCTTCTTTCCTGGTCATCGTGTTCCTTTCCTGGTCACTATGCTTCTTTCCTGGTCATCTTGTTCCTTTCCTGGTTATCGTGCCCCACGTTCTGGGTGCCAATTTGCGACGGTATTACTTATAATGTTTGTTACTTGTGATGTTTATGTATGTGTGTTTACTTCACGCGTTGCCATCTTGTGACGTCATTCATTTGTTCGGTTTGTAGCTCCATCTTGTGTTAGCAATTTGCATCAATGTTAGTTTTTGTTTGATTTTATTTCAAATGTCCTCCGGCTAGCTATTATCCTGTTGGCTTGGGTCGAACATGTGTCTCTATACAGGTTGTGAAACGGAAAGGAATCTTTTATCCAAAAATTACACTGATGAAGAAATTTGTTTTATAATTTTTATTGTCGAACACGTTCACTATCACTTTTACATATTGATTTAGATACTCGCCAAACTGAAACTGTTATAATAACTTCTTACTGATCTCTTTTAATCCACGTACTTCAATCTTTTGTATAATTAACTTTACCATACTTTAGATCTTTCATAATTCTGCTGCGCGTAACTTGTGAATCTATATCCGATGTATGTCGTACTAATACTTTCGACGAACTGACTGACTGAAGACGACGTGTAGTGTACACAGATTTTTGATGAACTGCCACCGATCTACCTCTGACTTGGTTTATTTATACTCCTTCAATCAGATACGCCTAAAGATTATAACTGAACTGCAATTGGCTAAGAAAACGCGCCAACATTAGCGTCTATTTTAATATCCAATGAAAACCACGAATACATATTGTTTTTAGGGAGAAAATATTCCAGAAGTTTCTACCGAAAACGCGCCAACATTACGTAACTTCCTTGTTTCCAATAATGATAAACAGCTCACCCCCCTCGCTGCATTATTGCGCTATTATTGACAGTTTCAGTAAAGCCGTATAAACTTATTTCCCAATAATAATTACAATTAATAAACATCTGAAATCAATGTCACATAAAAATGCATATTCATATTACAATCATTATTTACATTTAAGTAATTTGTGATACAAATTACCGCATCAATGTTCCTTCTGGTTTTACGGAATTTACTTTTCTAAATCTACACTATCCTTTTCATTGATAGTTGGTTTACCGTTTCTGTAACAATAGCATATCCTTTGCTGTGTAGTTCTCCCATTCTTCTCTCGAGCTCTCTTCTTCTCCTGATATGTGCGCTTCTTCATTTCCAAATAGGCCCCATTGAGTGCTCTACAATCATGCTCTGATATTCTTAAAACATAATAATATAACTGTTGATATTCAGTCATATTTCTTGGACCGTTTTCTCATGTTATAACATTGTTAGGTAACACCGCCTAATGTTGTCGTTGTTTCTAACGCTTCCCATAGGGCTTATGACCTTCGGGGCTACCTCATTCCACAAAGTGATGATTCGATCCATTTCTAAGGTGGAGGCACCTAGAGGGTGGAGTCCATTACTTCCTATGCTAGGATGATGATGAAGACAGCGGTGGCATGAGAGGATCTACAACTTTTAACGTGGGATACTTAACATGAGCAAGTCAGAGGTGAAGGCATGGATAGGGCCGACATAAAATCGCACCTCAGGGTCGGGAATCGAACCCCGGACCCTTAGTACGAAAGCCGGAAACGAAACCGTTGTCGCCCACGCCGCCTAAGATTATTTTGTACCTCTCAGTGAAACAAAGCGAACGTTTCTGTGGTTAAAACAGTAATGAATGATATGTGACTTCATAAACGTACTATCTGACATCCAGTGGGCGATACCTGGCCGGTTTTTTTAACATTCTTGGATTTTCTTAAAATGCAAAATAGTCATACTGGGGTATACTCGTGCTGTGTGAGCATAACTCGGAGTATGTCCGCATGTCGATATATTAATATATCATCTCTGATGATTATCTTGTGTTTTGGTTGTTATTATTAAATTATTAATGATGTTATTTTACTTCTAGCCACGGCTGCTATTGTTTGGGTTTATGGTAGAGCATGTGTAACTTATCAGGGTCTGGTACGGGAAGGAAAACATATGGTAGCAACACTAACACAAGATTAAATCAATGGAAGAACACAATACTTTAATGACACACGCATATTCTGCTGTATTAAGAAACTACACAGTTACTTTAGTTAGTTGGAGCTGTAGAACGGTCGTTTAGCATTCGAGTATTATTTAATAAGTGCTCGATTAATAATGGTAGTATTTATCACACGTTCCTAAACTATACTTTGTTTCCCTTCTCATAACTTGTACTTTCAAATTGATATAATTTCGATGTTCCCACTACATTATGCTAAGTAATTAGTAACTCCTGCTTCGGAGAGCTTACACTTATGTTCTGTACATCGTCGCACTTTATACACAACTGACTTTGGCTTGGGGACGCTATAACTAACTTTCTTGAACTTAAACATACAAACATATTTTTCTTAAAATCTTATTGGCTGAGTTCTTTCAGCTTTGGAACATTCTGGAAAACTTACCAGGCTATCATTCGCTGTTTCCAAACATGTGACCTCTCTTTAAAAATATACGTTGTGCTAGCTTGTCGCATATTCTCTAACACAATGACTCAAGGTCTTGCTATTGTTACATCTCCCTATAAGTCGGCTTGCCTGGACTCTAATTCTAACAAAACATGTTTATGCTTTAACATCTATTTATATAACAAGTATTTTGCTTATTAATATTATTTTAGATTATAATTTACATTATTATACACATGGTATATATGGCCATAGTTACTGTCTCAATACGCAGGTACCAAACAATCCTCTGACCGCTTATTTCGGAATATTCCTTTTGATTGTTTTACTTCGCTGACAACTTTTTCCATGCATTCGTAGGGTTGTTTGTTGTTAGGGAAGCAGGTATCATAACAATTATCCAATGTTCCACAGGAATGAGAAAGGTCAGCTTAACCTTTTTCGCGTTAATGGATGCGGACAATCAGGTTGCTATTGTCCTTGTCCTTGTGTCGCGTCAATAGGCTGTGAAGTCTCTTTCATTTACAATGAAGTTTATATAATCTGACAACTCAAAAGAGTTAATGCTACAGTTTTACAAGTCCTGTTTGAAAAGTATTTTTTTTAAATTCTCTTTTCACATTCTCCAAACAACACATAGAATGAATATATATTTTAGTTAATTTTCTAAATGATCTCACCATTATTCCTACACCTTTTTCTGCTTGCATAGCAGTTATACCCATGTATAAATTAATTTATAGCTTTCTGTGCACTAATTTTAATAAATTAAATAAATATTAGTTTTAGATCATTTTGTGTTTATTATGTCACTTTTAAACGTTTTAAATTCATTTTATGGATAATTTTTCATATTTTAAAGTCATCAAACTACGGCCCTGTTCAGAAGCTCCAACGCTCAATGTTTGGAAATAATCGCCTAATAAGACGCAATGTTAGCCGAGTAGTGCGGGAACTCGGCTCTTGCGAAACTTTACTTTGCTATTACAATAATTTAATGTGTTTTAAGCCTATTCATCAATGCTAACAACGTTAGCTCGTTACGAACGAGTCTCTATAGAATGTATACCTATTGTAGAACAGAAGTTCATAAAATGTAGCAGTTATCAGTGTAAAAGTACGATGGTTTGTAATGGATATATATCACGAGTGCCTTCTGTATCTTAAATCATTTATTCACTGAGTTTTCAAGTCGTCTTCTGTGTAGTATATGTGTGAGGTGTAGAGTGAAATGTGAAGATGGACCTGAGGCACATCTGTCATATAACGTGTTTGATAAATTAAACAAAAGTTAAAAAATAAATAAATAAAAAATGAATTGGGGCGGGTGATTTGCCTGGTATAAAATAGCACAAACGAATGATTAGTTGGTTGGCATCGTAACACAACAGCCCGGAGAAAGCATAAATAATCTGCAAGATTATTTCCTCCTCAAGTTCCAAGTCTCACCTCACATTGTAGCAGGTGTACGACCAGATAGGTCACCAAAATGGTTGTACCCAAGGGCGTCATTTAGGGGGGAGGGGGGTTAATTGCCATCCTAGGTTACGAGAAATAATTAGGCTACCGATTATTATTGCTCTACCAAAAGAAAAATTACAACTGTACGTTTAATAGAAATATTTCAGAAGATGATTTTCTTTTGGCTAACTCTGTCGTGAAAATTCACATGAAAATTCGGGAAACTGCTTCAGGCAATCTTTCCCACCGTAAGCAGAAGCTGAAATGAAGCTCCTGGTTGTACCTTGCTTTATTTCGCGATTATTTGTTTTGAAGTTTTAGCAAACATATTATTAATCATGTTGGTAACCATGATCAACTCCTGTGTGTGCTGTTAGGTTGCGCAAGGGAAAAATAAACAAATATGATATAGCCCATACACCACTGAACAAAGGTTAGCGACAAGTTTGGCTTGTGAAAGACGTTACACCGGTGAACCGTGGAAGCAATGAAGATTCAATTTTGTGAATTTAATGACTACTTTGATGTGTAACTACAAAGGAAAACAACAATTTTGGGGTGGATAAAACGTGCATTGCAATAGGTAATGGGAAAGACAGTTCCCAAAGTTGTAGACCGACAAAAAGGAGGGAAACATGCTACGGTGTTGAGACATCAGTGAGAAGGTCTCCCCTGAAATCCACTCGGAAAACATCTGCAGAGCTCGTTAGACCATAATGAAGCATGTGAAGGTTGATTTAAAGTCCAAGCACAACGTAAATGAATTAAACGAAGTTGATATGGATGCAGATAAAGCGGCATGTGAGACGCTTTTTAAAGCGTTCCGTGCGCACTTTCCGTGATAATGTCCTCTTCAGAGACGAATGTTATCTACTGGAGCACGCATTCACGGAACATCGTCTTACGGAGTAAAGAGATGCCACTATTAAGTGTAGAGAAATCCACCGCACATCATCGTGGGTTGGACTGAGTGCAACGGACATTTTCGGCCCTTTCTTCTACCAAGGTTCCGTTGATGGACCAGCCTACCAGGATATGCTTAGTAAACGGTTGGTGCCACAGTTGCAACAAGCTGGCATCGAAGACACTGTGATCCTGCGGCAAGACGTAGCGCCGGTACTGTTGTGGAAAAAATGATTGAGCCGATTCTGAGAGTAGAACTTATTACATCTGCACTTCAATTTCAAGCGGGTTAACAAGTACATTCCAAAGCGTTCCAATAGTGGCAAAAACACTCTCCATGGTTATCCTTATCGTCTCTCCAGCGCATAAATAGGAGGCATCTTAAAACATCTTTGCCCTTTTATTCGTTCCGTGACATGGAAAGAGCGGTGATAGAACAGGTTAATTCACTTTCCTTCTTTCTTGGAAGCCAATGTGTCACTAGAACGCAAACGTATGTCGCCTGATGTCATGCTGATTGGTTATTACACAAATAAGAGGAGTAATCAAAACTCGGTTACACGGTCAATGAATTAAACTCATGTAAGCCATCGAGTACCCGTAAAACGAGAAATGACCTAACCAAGAATTCCATGGCTGTTTTGTCTTGCTTGTTAATTGCACATGGGAACAGAACCTTTGAAAGATAAGAGCAAATAGCTAAGAGGCAAAGCATGCGCTTCGCACACTGGCTACATGTGTTCAAATCTGTGTGACTGCCAATCCCCTCCCCATTTATATTTTCCTTCTTTTCAATTCGACACCATAAATATCGTATTCTTACACTAAACCTACACATAATTTCTATAACATTACATAACAAAATGCGTATTACTTAAACATGTTTATACTGCAGTTGAGTTGTATATCACAGCCAATATTTCCAACTATTGCCGATAAGGTCCAGTAGCTTTGCCATGCGTTCATGGAAACTTGAACGTCGAAAAATAAATTTAAATACGCCAACATGTTCTCTTCCCATCTGCCCAATAGTGTTATCCTGAAGAATTATTATATTCCAGCAGTATAACCATTCGGTCCATAGGTCAACCAGAGTTCAAACCTGGTTTTCGGATCCCAGGGACATTTTTGAGCAGATGGCAAGACATCCGAAGTCACCACATTACAATCCCATAGAACATGTTTTGAGCGAAAATAAAGTAGAGGCTTTCTGGGGGTCCCAGGTTCACTAATTCTACACAGCTGTGGTATGCCAAAGAAGGCACTTGGGAATCCCAGCAGAGAATACCAATTATTGCAGGAACCTGGTGCGTTCCAAGCCCCGAAGATTGAGGGCGGTGATAGAAAGTGGCTGGGGCCATAGAAAATATCCGACTGTTGTTCTTCTTTCGGATTGCTTTAATTTAACTAGATCTCTCTGTCTGTCTGTCTGTCTCTCTCTCTCTCTCTCTCTCTCTCTCTCTCTCTCTCTAACATTTAAAAGCGACCGGAGATTGCTATGTAGAATCAAGGTGTTTATTTTTTTTCGAGAACAGCATATAAATACTTCAGAATCACAGAATAAATATAGATCTAAAACATAATCTGCGGAGGAATAAAGAGTACACGCGGATTGCCAAGTTGAACGGTCGCTTCAGATTAGTACTCTAAACTTCAAACCTAGAACGATGTCTCTGAGCCACTTGTGGTATTCTCTCTTTATAAAGTCGTGTAACCAAATGTTCAAATCGAAAGGTTTGGATTTATATTTGAGTATTTACCCGTGCAATCTTGCGAAAATCATTCTTTGAATTACTTCCCCGGTGGTTATTTTATATAATTACGTAATATATTGTTTCTTAGCTGAAGTTTTACTTAAGTCTGGTTTGTAGTGACACACACTGCACGTTGGAACCAAAATGTTAACTTCGTGTATTTACGTGAGACCGAAGGGACAACTTTTACAGCCCTCAGTCTTTTTTAATTTCTGTATCACGCATAGTAAGTAGGGGAATAATAAAATTGTATTCCACCCAAAAATTCGATACCGAAATTTCACCGGAAATACATGTTTTGATGTACCCTTAATCCAAAAAAAGCATTTTTGGAAACATGTCCGCCTGCGTGTGTGTGTCTGCCTGTGAACAGCATAACTCAAAAACGAAAAGTCTGGTAAGTACAAATCTTGGTATTTGAACTTAAAAACTTCCAAGGATGCGACACGAAGATTTTCAAGAAAATCCCCCCATCCCAAACTACCCTTTACATAGAGCATTTTTCGAAAATTTTGATTCTCTCAAAAATGGCTCTAACGATTTTAATTAAAATATCATATGTTTAAGATATTTTTATGATAAATGAAACATATATCTTGACTTTACTGGGGATGTTCCTAAAAGTCTTGCCATTCTGAATGACTTTCGCATAACTGGTAAATCGTAAGGGATAGACAAAATTTTACTAAACAAAAAATGTAGATCTCGTTAAAACACACTATGTGATATAATTTCTTTTGTCGAGTGACCCATTTCCGAGACTTCCTTGTTATTTGTTTGATTTTGCAATACTTATACCTTTTCTCAAATGGGAATTCGTTATTCATTTTTTATGTCCTGGATATGCAAAGAGAATGGAATGCTCCACGTAGCAACCAGCTCTTGAAAGATTTGACTATCGCTTAAAGCCTACCATATTCCCCTTGCACCTACAAGGAAATTAGCAATAAGAAAATGTGTATATCGATTAATATAAAGTAGGTGGATAATAAGCATTTGTAAAAATAGTTTGTACAAGAGCAGAGAAAGTCACGCGAATGCAACAGATGTTTTACATTTCTTTATGACCACGAAATGTAAAAGGAAGGTGAATCCAGTTTTAAAATATATGAAAATGTATTGCAAATTCAAATTAATAGCAAGAATAGCTGGACAATTTTGAATACCGTAAAGAGAAAAATTAATATCATGAATCATGTGTTTCAACGAGGTCTAAAATTTTCGTGTAGTGAGTCTTTTCCTCTTAATGTAAATTAAACTAAATCGAGTTTTATTTATGGACACTGTTTAACTACTACGGTTTTTAGCGTCCAATTCTATGTTGGGCTTGAAAGGCCGGACATTTTTGTTCAGAGGCCTCTTTATCAGGCTCGAGTTTCTTTTACGTACCGTAAATCTACGACTCGGAATCACTGGCTTAACTTCCCTTCTGAAGGAAGCCATGCTAACGATTTTTACGCCCCCCCAAAACAATCCATCGCCCCCCGCCGGGTTTGAACCCGAGATCTGGGAACTAGAGTCCCTTAAGATAGATAATTAAGTCACACAAAATTATATAGAATTCAATTCAGAATGAGCGCTTAACGGGTTATTTGCTGAAAATTCAAGATATACATGCAAACACCTTAAACATGTAGTATTTTAATAATAAAGTGGGAGTCATTTTTGAGAAAAATGAAGAATAACGAACACGTTTCCATGTAAAGTATGTGCAGTATCCTCGGATGAAGTTAAACTTAAATACCAAGTTTAGTATTTAGTTGTTGGATTGTAGAGCGCAGGGGATTCGGCACCGATCCAGTGAATCTGGATAATGTACCGACGAGGGGTAGGAAGGGATGAGTTGAAGGGAGACACCGGGCCGCCGGAACCAGGAGTGACGGCACAACAATCACAGAGTCCTTACAGTTTCTAGATATAAACGCCCCGCAGAGGACAGGCAAACCGGGAACCCGGCCCCAAATGGGTAAGCGCCCCCGCTGGGGGCGATCCATATAACTCAGCAACCAGCCGAAGGCCGGGGGACGGAGAAAGTTTACAGAGAGTGTTTTTTTCCCTGCCACGCTGCACCGAAACTCAATCGCCGACTCTTTCAACCCTGAAACGACCAAACGGGATGAAGGGTGAATAAAATGATTAATGGAACGAAATGGAGGGACAGGAAATTTGGGGGTGAAAGAAACCACTCCAACATTCGTCTGACACAGTGGGCGGTCGCCGGGATCGATTCTGAGACCTCCGGAATGCGAGTCAGAGACGTTATTGCCTGAGCCATCCCGCTCGATTGAATGAGGCTGAACTTAAATACCAAGTTTGATATTTACTGATATTTTGTTTTTCAGTCAAGCTGTTCACACACACACACACACACACACACACACACACACACACACACACACACACACACCTTTCTCTAAAAATCCTTTTTGATTGGAATCAGGTATATCAAAACGTATTTCCGATGAAACCTCTATATCAATTTTTTGGGTGGATGCATATTTCCTTTAACATATGTGAGGTAGAGAAAGTGGAAAGGGAGTGAAGATATAAGACAACAATTAAATAAATTTTATATTGGACGAGGAATATATTACGGATCATACAAATTCTATTATACTTGAATAATTGGAGTTATAATTTTATTTTTAGTAATGGTAACAGCATTTATAGGCTATGGCAAACTTTTGCATAATTCAGAAAATTTGAAAAAAAAATCTGACACGTTCCTTCCATTTACTTTCTACTCTTCTACAAACTATTCTTACAAAAGCTTATTATTCCAACTACTTATTGTTAATCCAGATAAACTTTCATTTTGCATTTGAATGTTTCGTTGTACGATACAGTAGGTAAAAGCGATAGTCAGATTTTAAAAGAGCATGTCGCTATGTAATGGCTTTGAAATCCCATACTCTTTGCATGACCACGAGAAAAAAAAAACAAGTAACTACTTCCCATTTGAGAAAAATATTTGAAAGTTCAAACCAATGACAAGAAATATCTAGGAAATGGCTAACTCCACAAAAGAAATAAATAAAAATAATATTATTTTTAAAAAATGACATAAATTGTGTGCTTTAACGAGATCTACTTCTTTTTTCTTTTGTATAGTAAGATTTTGTCTATCTCTTTCGGTTTACCGGTTATGCAAAAGTCCTTCGGAATCATGAGAACTTCAGAGGCTATTACCAGATAATTCAAGACATTTATTTTATTTTTGTTATGCAAACATCTTAAACATAGTATTTTAATTGAAATATTTAAAGCCATTTTTGAGAAAATCAAAATTGTCAAAACATTTTCCAATTAAAGGGTAGTTGGGATGCCGGATTTTCTTGATAAAGGATTCCCTGGAAGATGCTGAACTTAAGTACCAAGTTTGGTATTTAACCGACTTCGTTTTTGAGTTATGCTCTTCACAAACA
Source organism: Deroplatys truncata (assembly GCA_030765065.1). Taxonomy (NCBI): domain Eukaryota; kingdom Metazoa; phylum Arthropoda; class Insecta; order Mantodea; family Mantidae; genus Deroplatys; species Deroplatys truncata. The sequence continues at coordinate 33,243,252 of CM060976.1, forward strand.
CATACATGGGCTTTTTTCTAATTTTTTAATTTTTTTTATTCAGGAGGTTACGGTGAAATCTCGGTATTGAATTTTTGGGCGGAATGCAATACCTCCTCTACTTTTTATATATAAGTAGAAGAGAAAAAAATCTGATGTGATACATTCGCATGACTTTCTCTACCCTCTATAGTTTTTAATGCGTATACAAACTATTCTTCTAAAGGAATTAATTGTTCTTCCACATAAGCCGTGTGTTGGACAAGGTTGGAAAGGTAAAATTAGACGACTGAAAAATTCAATGCCATAGTCGGGATTTCAACCACTGAGCTACCATGGCAACATGCCGGCACGCCACTAAATTCTTCGGCTGATTCGCATTTTTCCCGGTAAATCACAAGGAGATCTCAAATTGTATTCAGATGACATAATCCAATGGCGACTTACAATAGTGTAAGTACTTTAAGTCCCGGGCTTCATAGTTTCAACCACTATTAGGTCAATTAATGGAATCAATTGATTTTTTTAGTCGTCTGATTCTACCTATTCTTCTAAAGTTTATATTCCCATTACATCTACAAGAAAATTAGCAATAATATAGAGTCTGCAAATGTTTATCTCCATTAACATGAAGTAGATGGAGAATAAGTGTTTGTAAAAATAGTTTCTACAAGAGTAGAGAAAGTCATGTGAGTGTAACACATCAGATTTTTTTCTAACTGGACGCTCTACACTGCATTAAAGTTCCATACTGTTTCCATGCAATCGCGAGAAACAAGTGATTGTTGAAGGACTTAAAAGGATGACGTAGAAATAAACAATTCAAACATTTAATAACAGATATCTCAGAAATGGCGTATACCACATAAAAACTTATTTGAAATAAAGTGTGTTTTTAAAGAGATCTACAGTTTTGAGTAGTACGTTTCCGCCTATCGCTTAACGTTTACCAATTATACAATATTATACAAAATTCCTTCCGAATGAAGAGGATTTCATATGCTATTCCCAAAAAATTCAAGATATACATTTTATTTTTCATGTAAATATCTATAATGTGTGGTATTTTGACCAAAATCGTTTCAGCCCTTTTTAGAAAGTCAAACACTTCGAAAAATGTTACATGTAAAGGATAGTTTGGGGTGGGTGATTTTCTTGAAAATCTTCATGTCGCATCTTTGAAAGATACTGAACATAAATAACAAGTTTCATGTTTATCCGACTTTTCTATTTGGAGTTATGCTCCACACAGGCACGCGCGCGCGCGCGCGCACACACACACACACACACACACACACGGACCTTTATCTAAAAATGCTCAAAATAGTAATTCCCGTAAAATCTCGGTATCGAAGTTTTGTTGGAATGCAATACCTCTTCTGCTTACTATGTACGTGGTGGAAAAAGTAATAAAAATATGTCTGAGTATGGGAGAAAATATGTTATCTTGTTTAAAGTTACAATCCATAAGGAAGAAAACATATGTGACAGCTCATGAAAAGTCTGTCTGAAATTGGAGCAGGCAGGATTAACTCCTGAGGAAGAATTAACTCCTCATGAAGAGGAATAACAAAATGATTAGATAATTATATTTCCTTTTAAAAATGGCTTATATAGTCATCGTTGTCTACTAATTAATTAGGCGAAGACAACTACCTTATAATATATCTTTGTAATATATCTTCTCTGATTATTATAATGTTCCAACTCTGTACCCGATGCACCATAAAAGACTGCGCTGTTACGGAATCAAAAGGGAGAAGCGAATAGATTTCCGTGCCGGTATCGTGACCTAATTTTACAAGTTTTATTACATTCGTTTGTTGTCACCATCATGAGTCTTCGTAGAAGTGACCTCTGTGGCTGAATTACCTATTTAAAGCGGAGACGCGACGGTAAGTCTGTGGGAACATTAAGAAAACTAAATTAGGGTGAGTTGCTGAAAATGTAAGTTTGGCTAAGAGATTCAGCTTCAGTTGCGTTTCGTACATATAAAAATAACAACTATTATTATTATTATTATTATTACTATTAATATTAATATTATTATTGCTTGTGTACTTGGAAATATAAGTTAAGCTTGGTAAGGTCAGTATTAACATCACCAGAAATTACACATACACATTCTCTCTCTCTCTCTCACACACACACACTACGCACACACACACACACATGAGTCAAAATTCATCCAATCTGTACAATGGTCTATTTACAAGGTATTTTTTAAATCTAGAATTGAACAGGCGCTTTTTACCATTTTTAAATCTCCAGGAACTTTATTGTACAATGTTGCACCTATATTTATAGGATCTTTATCACTGAATTTTTTGGTGTGTGCGTACCTATATACATCAATTTGTGTTCCGATAAGTAGAAAATAAATGGCGACTCCAGCGCAAGGATTTGCCGCCATCTGATAAGGTTCTTTGATCTATGCCGCTAGCCCCGCCCCCTCCCTTTGTGCGCTACTATTTGCCGCCCGGTCGCGTGCCGCTAGCCACGCCCCCTTCCCTTTGTGCGCTGATCTAATGCCGACAGTGTCTGTGCCGGCAGGTCCTCCCCCCTCCCCCATGCGTTCTACTGTGGCGTCATGACTTGATGGAATTGTTTTCTCGAGTCCTGCCGCCCCTCGGCAAATTAATTAGGTAATGTTCGTCAAACATTTTTTTTATGATTACTAAGGTCTGCAGATTGCATCCTCGAGCAATTAAGTTTTTTGATTAATGAATTGTTGACTGGAGCTTGAGTATAAGTAGTCTGCTCACGGGAACAGTCTGTCATGTAATGAAACACTGCAGCCTTCTTGTATCTGGGGAAATCGCTTGTCCATTAGCTGAACATGTTAGACGCTTTCAACACATTAATAGGCTTTTAAGTTTACATTCCGGATCTGTTTACATACATTAGCGATCAACGACATACTTCCGTCTGGAGGTAACGGTGACTACATTCCCGCCCCTCATTGTGACTTGTCTAAATCCCTGCCGTGTGATTGGCTTGGGTAGGGGATGTGCCGCTCGGGGTGAGGGGTTATATGTGAGGGTTCTCGGTGCGTGACGTTGGCGGTGTGGGAATGCGATTCTCGATGCCTGCCGCACATCGGCAAATCGTTTGAGTACATAATTGTGTCAATCAATTAGGTAATGTGTGTTATTGAAAAAAGAATCAATGTTTATATACCGCTATTGCAATTAAACGCTGTTCGTCGAGCAGTTAAGTATTTTTGATTGATTAATTGACTCGCTCGCATCTGACAGCCGTCGTATATGTATAACTACGCTCACGGTCTTAACCTCTCTCTGGCAACAGCCCGACATGTAATGGAAAGCCCGCCAGCCGACATCGGCCTGGTAATAACCAGTTTCACTCCCACTCCGCGACTGCGTGCGTCACTAACAAGCTTCAACGTGTAGACTAGCCCGGCTCCACTCTGTCGGCGTCGGTAAATCATGTTAAAACACGCTCGCCAAGGACTTTCCTCGGTATTCAAAAACAGACGGGTGGCTTCTGCCTGGAGGGTGAATAACAGGTCTCAACATGCATTCCACCCCTCCACCGCTGCGTGACGTCACCGTCTACAGTATATAAGGAACGTAGGCAGCCGGAGCGATCATTTATTGTTTTTTCAGTGTTCGTTCAGTGATAATCGAAATGGCTGGTGATCATCGTGCATCTGATGTGAATGATTACTGGAGCGAGTGCGGGGAAGATTATTTTCACTACGTATACTTCCATACCGAAACATGCAATGGTTTAATGCATTCAGTGTTGTGTACTCAACCGTCGCATCATGATCAGATGACTACACTGGAAGTGTGTACAGAGAGCTGTCCTGTTTATCGAGGAGCGAACATGTAAGTAATATACATATTTCTATAACTCGGTAATATATTGTACGCATGTTAAATGAAATCTAACTTGAAATTATTTCATTCTTTCAGTGAAAATCACAGGGGTGTTGATGTGGAGGATCTTAGCGATGTCGATGAAGTTGACAATGTCTTCGTCTCGAAACATCTAGCTAAATGTGATACAGAGTCGTGCACCGGATACATGCATTCTGTACTTTGTACTAACCCGGCCCAGCATGAACGCATGACATCCTTCTTCCTATGTAACGACAACTGCGAGGTCTACCAGCGGAGGAAGAGAAAACTCGAGTAAGTAGAAGAAATGTTAAATTACATATTCATTTACTGCCTCTAATGCTACTCTGTGTCTAACCTAAAAATTAAATTATTACAGACTGCGAATGACTGCGCCTAAGGTACCCGTACCAATAGAGGAGATGGATCCTGAGAGACGCGATGTCGATATAGTGGAATATCCAATCGCAGAGCGCCATACACAGCCTATGGAGGAGGATGCCGCTCCACTACCCGACATTACTACTACCCCTGATGATAAAGCAACGAGGATGCAGGAGTGGATAAATCAGACGACTCCAGATTGCTCGCCCGAGATACACACAGAATCGTGCAAGACCGTGAAGTGAGTATGACACTCTTTGATAATACTTTTTGTGTGACAAGGGGAGAGGATTTTTCTAATATATGTATTTTCTCTTTCAGACGTATGAAATCATTAACTAAACCTATTTCTAACATTGTTTTGAATATATGTTGCAGGGGTGTGAGGAGGGAGCGGAGGAAGAGGCGGAACGAGAGCGGTGAGAAAAAGCAGAAGAGACGGTGTAAGAGGAGAATCCTCAACGATGCTCCTATGGTCTTCTTATTCATTGAAGATACCCCGGAGGAGCATGGAGAATCGATCACATGCGCTTGATGACGTCAGCATCTCCCCCTCCCATTCCGTGAATATTGGACTATACTATGACATCCCCTCCCTCTACATAAACTGCGAAAGTGATAAATCATTTGTTTATATTACAAAATCAGACTGGGATATAATATCCAAAAACATTCCAATGATTGAAGATTACCTACGCCAAGAAAAAAAGTTTGCGTGTGATGAATATTGTGACAATGTAATTTATGCATACAATATTATTGTATTTTTTGACCATTCAATTCATTTCATAAATACTTTTTAAATAATAATGTAATATCTTTAGACATTGAGGGTGTAAGGAACCTAAAACGACTATTGCCTTATATTGAAAGACATTTGAATATTTTAAATGATTTCTGCAAGTCAGGAGCAACTAGTTTTTCAGGGAGTAGGAGGGGGAGAAGGAAAATACCTGAAATGTATGCTAAAGTCAATAAAAGAGTGTTTTAGTATATGAATTCAATTTATTATTTATAAACTTATCCTAGTACATTCCTTTACAAAACCATTCACCCAAACATATACATAATTATATAAGTGCTTGCATCAAGTGAGAAAGAGGTTTGTAGGTAAATACTTTGTCATGTAGAACCAGACAGTACAGTGATGTCTGGGCTGGTATATTTGCAGATGCTTGAATCTCGATTCTGATGTTCACAGCTCCATTTATAACCTCCTCGGGTTGGTGAGAACAGTCTATTACGAATAATGGTGCACGGTGAAGAAAATCCTTTCTCTTCAAGAGGGGGTAATTATCTCTTTCATAATAGGAACTTTGAAATTTACAGTACATTTCATATAGTGAAGCAAACTTTGAATTTTTAAAGTTCAAGTTCAAATCATGGTAGGGGTAGCATTCACTGTTGAGGAATAGTCTCAAATTAGTAATGTTGCAGTGATCAAACTCGGAACTGTTCTTGCTATAATCACCCAATCTTCCAGTCTGCGCGCACACTATGATGAAGCGAGGTTTCTCGAGCTTAGATGTTGTTGCTACATTCCAAGTGAAAGATCTTGTCTGGGGTACAGCAGGCTGGGTATGAAGATCCATAGATCGAAAGGCAAGGTGTAGAGGTTTATCAGACTTGACAATTTTTAGAATGTGAACTCTTTCAGCATCAGAAAGACGAATTACAGGCATCCTCCATTCGATTCTAGTTAACTTTACATTAGCTTCCTCTCCATTCGAACTCAGGACACAGTTTCTAGAATCTTTGGATCTTATGAGAATCAATTCAAACTTGCTGTTGAGTATAAGCTCCTTGTGGTCATCAGCAAATCCTAGGAGCATCGAGAGAGGGACTACAGCATTGAAAGCTCCATTCGTTGCGTGTACTATATCAACTTCTTCACCAGGATATGCCCATCCAGCATTCAGCAGCCGATTCGACTCCATAGGGTTGAGAGTCACATAATTTCGTATAGTTGTAGTAATTCCAGGATTCCTTGTTCTGTCTATAGTTGTAGCATTCATATCTAGACGTATCTCATCAAACATGAAGGCTATAGCATTATTAGCGAGCTTCGCTGTAATAGGCGATCCATCTACCTTGGTGAGAGCACCTTCGATGTAGAGATAACTCTTGTTAGGTAGCGTATACAAATCTTCAGCTTGGCATGGTATTCTAATTTCATCGTTTACATCCAGAGCGGACGTGTTGTATGGAAGAAAAATATGCTCCTCCTCCTTGGTGATCTTGTCGTCAAAGGCTGGAACTTCTGTCACGTTTAAGATATCCATTATAGCGTTCTGTAACCTAAACCCTCGAGGAACTTGCGGTTAGCACGTGTTAACTCCTCGGAAGCTGGAGAGGTAGTATGCTTCGAACGTGGTGTACGTCGTCTATTATAGTATTTGCGATGTCTTTTAAAATGTATTGCCATTGCGTCTTATGTGCAGTCTTGTAGTGATAACTTCGTTCCTGAAGTTGATCGCCTTTCCGTGTTGATCTACCACTCGAATAGTGATCTGGTCTATATAGTTTGTATCTATGACTGGTAAATATATTGGGTTCGAAGGTTCTTGAGAGATATGATAGCCTGGCGGAACAGAAGGGAAAAACTCGTAGAGCGAATGTCCGCTTTTACCGTCAATGAAAGAGCCTGTTGCAATACTGCACTCCACACGTATGATACTCACTTTAAATATATTCACAAGATCGTCAGATTCGAGCGCTTCTCCAGCAGGAATTATTTTAGTGTCTGTGAATCCTAGAAGCGAACCAATAGATCTTTCCTTAGAAAAGTCTATTGTATAAGGACATTTAATTTCAGCCTTCATTGTATTATTGTTAGGCCTTATGAAGAAGACTTCATCATTCAATTCTAGTTTATCCTTTAGAAATGTATTGATATCGGCAATCTCGTAGGTTCCATGAGGGATGACAATGGTTTCAGGTTTACCATTATGAATATAATGAAATCTATTATTACTTCCATCGACATTTGGTATTGAATAGAATGTTTCAAAATTCAAGAGAGCAATCTCATAATGGCCTGGAGGATCTAGCTGTAGAGGCGGGTTTAAATACGTTGAAATAACAGTGTCTGGCCCACTCACTGTAACTGTATAACTCATCTTGACGATGAAGCAGCTTCTAGGATAAAAGAAATTGCAAGCACAAGTGCCCGCAGATGACTGAATCGAAATTCTGGTATCTCTGTGTATTACAGTAGATTTTAACGTCTTGTAGATATTTCTCAATCTCAGGAGGCGGCTTCAAATTGCCGAAACTATCAAAGTAGTATGCGACATCACCTTCTTTCCTTATAGCAACCCAGTGTGTTCCTTCATTATCGGAGGTATCGAGATTGGTAATAAGTCTCTCTTTGAAGTGTGGTTTTAAAGGAAGTTTGTCAATCATATAAACTCCTCTAAAATAAGGAATTTTTAAACGTTTAGCATAATATTCGATGGCCACGTTACTTAGGGCTTCCTCCGGTATATGTACAATCCTCTTCCACCGTTTTTTGTCTTCTTCTTTAAACCCTTGCCTTTAGATCCTCTTTTTTTCAAGGACCTTGCTATTTTAGATGCAGCGGCTAAAGACGACATCAGTGGCATTGCAGGTAAGAATCCTCCTTTATTCCTCTTCTTACACCTTCTCTTTCGGAGCCCCTTTCCTCGTGTCTCCATTGCCTTGTTATGCCTAGCAACTTCTGCTAAGTGCCTATCAGCAGCCTTTTTTTTATTGACTGCAGAGGCTATCTGAGCAGCGCCGCCTGCTGCAGCGCCTAAAGCAGCAATGTTGGGTATCAGTGGCAAGAACCCTCCTCTCTTCTTCTTCCTCTTTCCGGCTCCCAATGCAACCTTTCCCTTCATGATTGCAGTTACTAGCCTTGCAGCTAACCTTTCACCAAAAGTTGAATCTGATGACTGCACCCGTTTCCAAGCCTTCTCTGCAAGAATTTTATCCGCTATTTGTCTTGAAGCGGTGTCCTTATTCTCAGCGTACGCGAGGTCGTGCTGTTTGCAAGCTTCGTCTAATTGGTTAATTCCTGGGTCTCCTCTTTTTAGACGTTTTTCCAATTTAGTACCAGGCCCGCAATATCTATATCCAGGTAAGTGAGCTTCAAAGGGGAGCGAATTAATTATGGAATTAATAATTCCAGAGCCGCGCTTATACTGCAACGACCTTCCTCTCTTAGCTCTCATGATATACTAAGCGAGTAATTGCATACATTAACCCTTTTATATCATTGCAATCAATCATTAACTACGTTACATCCGGTAATATATAAACATCGCACACGCATTTTATAAGTTAGTTGTTAACATGGAGCTTGTTAAGCAGCACTGCTCTCTACCTATTCAGGTATTAGACTTTGAAAGTGACTTTAGAAGTGATCGCCATGGCAAGTTATTTCCATCTAATGTCAGAGCTCTTATTTTAGGGAGCTCCAGTGCAGGGAAAACAAACGTATTACTCAATATGCTACTCCATGAGAATGGACTACGTTTTGAAAATTTGTATATTTATTCAAAGTCTCTCTATCAACCAAAGTACCAATACCTAATTAAAGTGCTCGGAAACATCGAAGGTATAGAAGTGAACACCTTCGACAACGGGGATGATGTTTTGCATCCTTCTGAAGTCAAAGAAAATTCAATCTTTATATTTGTTGACGTCATCACTGAAAAGCAGGAAAAGATAGCATCCTTTTACAGTATGGGTAGACATCGAAATGTCGACTCTGTATATCTAGCACAGTCCTATGCTAAAGTTCCAAAACATTTAATTCGCGATAATACAAACATGATAATACTCTTCAGACAAGACAATTTAAACTTAAAGCACATTTACGAAGATTATGTAAATACCGACATGACCTACAATGAATTTAAAGATCTATGTAAGAACGTTTGGGAGAGTTCTACAGAAGGAAAACCCTTTGTTGTGATAGTTCCTGAATTTCACATGAATGAGGGACGATATAGGAATGGTTTTGATGTATATATTAAGCTCGACAAAAAGAAAATGATCATTTGTAGTTAACCATGAGCATCGATAGGTTCGGTTCTCAGAGAACTGGGCCGGTTAGAAGAGTGTTTGATCGTTTTATCATAAACAGAGATGTCAAAGGAAACTATCAATTCAAGAATAAGAGATTGTGCAATGTTCACGATCCTGAAGATAATCATGACGCCTCCAATAAGAATTATGTGGATGCTCTCGAAATTAGGATGCAAGATTTCTCTCAGCAAGCTGCTAACAATGTTGAGGTTATGGTTAAGACCCTGATCGATGAATTGATTTCAAGATATATCCTCAAGAGAGATAAGGAAAATAACATCGTGATCGATAAAGTTAGATTGAAGGTATTGCTAGATCCTGTTCACGATAATGATGTTGTGAATAAAAAGTTCATCGTTGGATATGTCAATTCACTCACGCAGTCGAGAGATGGTAATGGTAACATTATATTCGACAATAAGAGAATCATTGATATAGCGGATCCTCTCGGAGATACGGATGCTGTAAATAAAAGATATGCTAGAGCTATGATCATTAGGAAATCGAACGAGACGCGACAGCAGTTAAACAGGTACTTACCAAAGGAAATCGAGATGCAAATAGGCAAGAAGCTGCTAGACATTACAGCAAATCTGAATAAAACTACGAGTAAAGTGGATACTCTAACAACCTCTACAAAAGACAGAGTGGATTCTGTAATGGACTCTATTAAACAAGTTACCGCAGAGCTTGATAGAGAAAAAACAAATCTTCAGAATCTTTGCAATCAGAAAATTAGTAATTTAGAAAAGTTAGCGATGAAGCGAGTTTCAGATTTAGAGTCTACAGTCAGACAGTTAAAGATAGAGGTTTTGAATACTCTCAAAACTGATTGCTGCAATGATAAACTTAAGAAAGTGGAGGATAATGTAAATATGATGATGGACGCCTACAAAACTAATATGCAGCAAATGACGAGTCTAGAAGAATCAGCCAGAAGCCAGTACGCTAATACGGCAATCTTTGCTGAAGCGTTCAAGACACATACACAGGAGCATAAGAAAGAAACCGAGCAACTGAGAACTTCGATAGAGATGTTAGCTAAGGCTATCGACACGTTGAGAGCTCAAGCTGAACGCAGACTATAAATTGAAGGTAATCGTCTATTTTCTCATCATTTGTAAGATGGATAGTGAAAGCATAAGACTTAAAGAGTCTGTAGCCGAGCATACCAGGGCTGTAAAAGAAAAACTGAGAGCTCTAAAAGGTCTCAGGTTTGAGACTCAGCATGTCATGTCCGAAGCTTTGAAGCCTGTAACCGCCCCCCTCAAGGATATTTTGGACACTCAACGAGGGTTGCCGGTGAAGAACGTCAAGAATGAAGATGGTGATTCTACAAGTATTTCTACTTACCTTCAACACGTTCGCTCAAAAGACAAGGATCGTATTGATACATTGTTCGGCGTGAGATATCAGGATGGAAGTTATATGCTTGGAAATAAAGATATTCATTTTATAAATAATCAAATATTGATAGGTGATGAAACGTATGAGTCTACCGCCGGTCTGACGGAGCTCATCTTTAAGCGAACGCCTCAGATTTCTGCATACACTAGTGAAGACTTGGAGACATACGCTAAGATTATGAAAAGTACTTTTCTTCATAGAAGTGGTTACAGCAGACACGGTCGCTTGAAATCTGGTAAATCGTATAAATACAAGAATATAATACGACCCTTGCTCAATACACATTCAGGTCTAGGACTGACATGGAAGGAGCATAAGCCTGATAAAGAGGTTGACTACGTTTTCTGGAGAAATCCTAACACATTAGTGAATAGACTGAGGTTACTTATTGCTTCGAGGGACGCTGGTAATAATAGTCACACTCGAGAGATTGAGGAAATTATCCGAGAATTGAAAGCATCTAAAATTATAGCATGACCGCCAAACAGAATATCGCCAGAGAACTTCACGGATCGGCGAGGAGGAACTATTTACGACGGAAAATTATCAGCAAAGGTATGAATGATTTATTACAAATTGATTTGATTGAAATGATACCCTATGCAAAAGTGAACAAAAATTTCAAATACATTCTGATCGCAATCAACTTTTACTCTAAAATGGCATATGCAAAACCCTTAAAGGATAAGGGTGGAGTTAATGTTGCAAAGGCTATGGAGGATATATTACAAGAAATGGAAGTCCCTCCCCGGAATATTCAAAGTGACAACGGGAAAGAATTTTATAACAAGTTCTTTAAACGATTAATGTTTAAGTATAATATTAACCACTACAGCACCTATACCAATGTGAAGGCTGCGGTTGTTGAACGTTTAATTCGAACCTTGAAGAATATGATGTACCGCGAGTTTTTAGTCCAAGGCTCATACAAGTGGCTAGATCTTTTACCTAGAATCCTTGTAAAGTACAATGATACTTTTCATTCAACTATCCGCATGAAGCCTAATGAAGTGAAGAACAACGATCTTCTTCTGACTGTGTATAATTATAATCAAGACCGAAGAGAGAAGAAGACTTCAAGGAAGTTTAGTGTTGGTGATTATGTCAGGATATCTAAACATAAAGGACATTTTGAAAAGAGTTATGAATCTAACTGGAGCGTTGAAATCTTCAAAGTATTTCGTGTGAATCGTACCAAGCCTACAACATACATACTAAAGGATAGGAATGGTGAAATCATAAAAGGTGGCTTTTATGGACATGAACTAAAAAAGACTAACTATCCTAACACATATTTAGTAGAAAAGGTTATACGTAAACGTGGAAACAAAGTTCTTGTAAAGTGGTATGGTTTTGCGGATACTCAATGGATTGATATAAAGGATTTGGTGTAATGTATGAAGCCTTAATAAAGACCAGTTGTTATGATTGTAAAATCATGAGTATTTTTTATTTTAAAAATCCTTCATATTTTCTCTTTTTTGAGGGAAAATTAATATATAAAAACCCTCACATACTTTAAATGGATATATACAACACATTATCAGAGGGAAAAATTAATATATAAAAACCCTCACATACCTTAAATGAATATATACAACACATTATCAGAGGGAAAAATTAATATATAAAAACCCTCATACACGATTTAAATGAATATATACAATGACATTATCAGAGGGAAAAATTAATATATAAAAACCCTCATACACACTTTAAATGAATATATACAATGACATTATCAGAGGGAAAAATTAATATATAAAAACCCTCATACATACTTTAAATGAATATATACAATGACATTATCAGAGGGAAAAATTAATATATAAAAACCCTCATACACGATTTAAATGAATATATACAATGACATTATTAGAGGGAAAAATTAATATATAAAAACCCTCACACACACTTTAAATGAATATATACAATGACATTATCAGAGGGAAAAATTAATATATAAAAACCCTCACACACACACTTTAAATGAATATATACAATGACATTATCACAGGGAAAAATTAATATATAAAAACCCTCATACACAATTTAAATGAATATTTACAAAATCCAGATTGAAAAAAACAAGATATCTTCAAATATTTACATATTTACAAGTTTAGGCACTAGCAATCACCAGGTCTAAGGGAATAATGGCCCCACGCTAGAGTCTTATAACTTCCCTCCACCATCTTTCTCTTATCGTCACCTCCCTTCAACGCCAATTTATTTGTCTCAATTGTTGTAATTTTGTGGTGTTTACTCCGAAATGTTTTTTGTACCGAATAAATTTTTAGGCTATGGTCTTTTAAACATTCAAAATAATGGCCGAAATCTATTTTATCCATGCCTGCCCTGGTGATGCCCTTAGCTTTCTTAATTGTCTGCCCTCCATATCTGTAGGCGTATAGCTTCGCTCTAATACCGACATACTCCTCCATAATCAAGCCACCCAATTCGTCCTTGAACAACCCAATCTTTTTCCTATTGGCTTGCTTAATGCCATATACATTATCCTTTTCGAAGTTTGAAGTGTCGAAATATTGAGGATTCTCCCTGATGAACTCATAGATATCAGAACTCGTTTCAAAAATAAACGAGTCTGTATCCATGTAATTCAGCAGCAAGTCTTTTAAATTCGGTTTCATGATATTGTAAAAGAAGTCATACATGATAAATTTTGAAATGTCCAAAATTGCGTGTCCTATGTAAATTGGTTTGTTCATATGTACTTCCTCTCTGCCCAGTTCGATCCCCACAAGATTTTCCTCAAAAATTATGGTGCGTAGGTAAGTGTTGCGTGCTATTAACTTCTTTGCCTGTTCCCATGTTCCAACTATCTTGAAATCCGTGTACTTTCTAACATTCTCTATAAATTTTCCATATACGGCGTTATTCATCTTTTTCCACAGGTTTTGGCCGAATTTTGACTTTTCTTGTGCTCTCTTCTCGGTGTTGACGTCGATATATGTCTTCAACCAGTTAGACTGGTCGTAGGACACCACTCTGTGAATATGTCTCACAGTTAGACCTTGCTCGATACACTGCTGCATCACCCTGTAGTGCAAGACATATTTGCTTTTCTGTTCTAATGTTGCAAGCAGTTTCTTGTATTGGCCGTTCGGTGGTATTGCGCTCTGTGGGCAGAAAGGAAGTTCGTTATGGGCGTCGTGGATATGGTCGGGGTATTCGATATCAACCTCTAGCACATATCCAGTCTCTGAATCTTCTTTGACTTCTGCGAAGCTTATGCCTTCAATTTCTTCTCTCGTGAGCCATTTCAGATTTTTGTATGGTAGGGCAGACACCATAGAAGCTCCATATAAGTTGTTTATGTCCCAATAGGACAGGTGTTTAACAGGAGCATGCTGGTCAAAGTTGGACATGTACCTGTGGTTAGCTTTGGTGTAGCCCTTCACCACTGTGCACAGTCCGCCTCTAATTCCCGACTCGAAAAATTCTAGCATGCTCTTGTCGGATATTAAGGAAAGTTTCGCCTTTGTTATCTTCAACATAGCGTCAAAGGCGAGTCCTGGTAATGTATAAAACCATGCTGGGTCAAGTTTATACATTCCCAGGATGAGATCTCGAAACTTTTCGAAAATATCCGCCAAGAGCAGTATATCTGTTTTCAGGTATAGGTCGCTGTATTCTCCGAGATTCCGGATATTAAAGACCTCCCAGACTTTTACAGCATGCCTGTATTCCTCTTCGGTAATGTGGTTGCCAGTGAGAGTGCTGTAGAAGGCCTCCTTCGGTGGTAGAGAAGTTTCTTCGAGAACGTCAAGGCTTGAAACATAATCATATGGGAATATTCCCTTGCTCTTTGCCAGCTTAAAATGCTCCTCAACAGGATATTCTGCCCTTGTTATTTTAAAATCACTCTCCTCCAGCATGTCAGCCAGGCTGGACAGCTTGTCGTCAAGAAACTTAAAGCTGTCCAGAAACCTGAAGCTGATGTTCCTGTACCGTTTGCTAAACGCTATATACCTTTCACCACTTTGAGCGATGCACGATACGGGCTTATTATCATATGCCAGGCGTCTTATCAAGAAGTGGCTGTCATAATTAGATAGACAATGAAAAAAGATCGGTATGAAATCAGGGACCTTTCTATTCAAATTGCATCTATTATGAGCAGCGCCCAGATATTCCCCTGTCACATGATCGTGATCCCTCACGCGCAAATCGCCCACAGTGAAAGCAGCAAGGCATATATGACACTCAGAGGCATTGTCAAAATTCTGTTGCTCTTCAAGGGTTAATTCCATAGGTTTAGGATTGGAATACACATCGATGACGTCATCAGCAATTGATTTCAACTGTTTGATAAAGTCATCGACGGCATTTGGACCTCTAAAGAGAAAGAATTTTGACATTGACTCGTCATGCCTACATATCACCTTCAAGGCAATAGACATTGCTTCATGCTCTTGAACGGCTCGGGTCCAGCTCGAGCTGCTTGAGGGCTCACAAGAGTGAACCTTCGCCAGAACAGATTCAATGTCTGCGTATATAACAAATGGTACAGGAACGCTCTTGGAGAATGCTTTAAATTCAAGGTATTCATCCTGTTGAGGCATTTTATGCGGCTGGTATTTTCCACACTTTAATCGGTGCGTTTCCAGGGCCTTTTCACTGGTGCATCTCTTGAGGCAGGCCTCACATGTCCATATTCTATGTTGGTGTTTCGTTACTTGACTCCTTACAAGTCTAGACAAGTCTTTAATTATACAGTAGTGGGACTTTTCCCCCTGCTCAATATATAATAGATTGGTATGGTGCTGCCTCTTTTCACCTGTTTGGTATAGGGGAATAATGTTCTCATTCTCCTCCTCTATACCAAACACTGAAATGGATACTCCATTGTTCTGCTTTTCAAAGCATTCAATTTGATGGAGCGGTGTCGGAAATTCGATACCCTCATAATTGAATGCCTCGAAAAGCAGTTCCTTGGGGTATTTTGTAGTTCTCTGGCCGTCGCGTTTAACAGGGTATTTAGTGGCTAGCATACACCATGCGAAGCAGAAGTTGTCTTCATTCTTTATGTTTATAATTGCAGTTTTATTCCTGATTTTCAAAGGCAGTTCGATGTATGAACCTGCCTGTAAAGGGTCATAGTGTGTAAAGCCCATCACCAGGCTGAGTATCTTTACCAATGACTTCGATGATGCTCCCCCCTCAAATTTAGAAATGTTTTCCAAAATATCCCCCGCAATTGAAGAGAAGATCTGATTGAGATCGCTTGACGGAAGAATCAATACAGGCTTAGAATTAAAGCCAGTGGAAAGACTCTTCTCTTCATCAGGTTTGCGGATTAAATATTCAAGTTCCAGGGAACAATGCATCTTTAATCCACAAATGCTTCTCTGCAAGACGCTTTCCACTTCTTTAATAATAAGCTCCTTGCATTCATCTAAAAAGACTCTGGGGTCCAGTATTTCTAATGTATTTTCTATTCTACTATTAAAAATACGTCCCTTGAACGCCGATTGGATGGTATTGCATTCCAGTCCCTGGCAATTACTAGCACTAACCTTGATCTTTTTAATTGTAAGCTGCTCGCTCCCGTCCGATGCCGGCCCTCTCTTTCCATTCAAAGTTGTCGCATTACTGGATGATGATGAGGAGGTTGACGGTGCAGCGGCTTCATTGTTTGCGCCTGAGGAGGTCGATGGTGCAGCGGTTTCATCGCCTGCGTCTGAGGAGGTTGATGGTGCAGCTGGTACAACTTCCTCCAGAATGTTGAATGATGAGGAGGCGGATGGTGCAGCGGCTTCATTGTTTGCGTCTGAGGAGGTTGAGGGTGCGGCGGTTTCATCGCCTGCGTCTGAGGAGGTCAAGGGCGCGGCGGACGATTCTTCACCTATCTCCGGCGATGTCGAGTGCTGTGTTGCCAGATCCATAGGCTGGCTTCCAAGGTCACCCAGATCATTTCCTGGAATAATAATAATATTAATAATAATAACAATAATAATATAGAATGTGTAAAAGAAGTTCATAAAATGTGGAAAAAAATTCTTACCATTCAGTGGTTGCTGCATGTATGGGGCAGGGCCCCTCCACTGCTGATTTGATGCAGGGAATGTGTGTGGTGCAGATGGCGCGCAATGAACAATACCGCCTCCGAAATATAGTCCATTTCCTGAAAATAATAATAATATTAATAATAATATAGAATGTGTAAAAGAAGTTCGTAAAATGCTGATAAATTCTTACCGGCCGGTGGTTGCTGCATGTATGGGGCAGGGACCCAACCATGCTGAATAGGAGCCAGGTAGGTCTGGAAGCCTGGGGGTGGTGGTGCAGCGGTCGCGAAGCCTACTGGTGCAACGGTCGCGAAGCCTGGAGGTACCGGTGCAGCGCTCGCATGTTGACCGATGCAGCCTCCGAAATAAAGTCCGCTTCCTGTAAATAATAGTAACAATATTAATAATAATATATAATGTGTAAAAGAAGTTCGTAAAATGCTGATAAATTCTCACCATTCGATGCTTGCTGCATGTATGGGGCAGGGACCCAACCATGCTGATTTGGAGCCAGGTAGGTCTGGAAGCCTGGAGGTGGCGGTGCAGCGGTCGCGAAGCCTACTGGTGCAACGGTCGCGAAGCCTGGAGGTACCGGTGCAGCGGTCACCTGTTGAGCGATGCCGCCTCCGAAATAAAGTCCATTTCCTGGAAAAAAATAAAATAATAATAGTATAGCGTGTTTAAGTACAGAGTTCTAAAGAATCTACTTTCTATACGTGAAAAAAAATACATGTTTTAAACACCCTTGTGAAAAATACATAGCATTCTGGGAGACCGAAAGAGTTATGTGACTGCATATGTGTGAGAAACTCCCCTTAAATATATCCTTTTCTCGTTATACAATCCAGAACTCTATGCTCTCGTAGGTAGGGCTTTGTGTGCCAGAATCGCCAATGTATGACTACTATTATGTAATTTTTAGTTACAAATGCTCGAATACCAGTCTGTAAATTCTTACCGTACGATTGTTGCTGTATGTACGGGGCAGAGCCACCTCCATAATGATTTGGAACCAGGAAGGTTTGGAAGCCTGGCGGTGCCTGTGCAGCGGTCGATGGATGGTCGATACCAAAATAAAGTCCATTTCCTGAAATAATAATAACAATATTAATAATAATAATAATAATAATAAAGAATATGAACAAGAAGTTAATATGAATTGTTACATTGCTTTTTTAAAACACTGAAGAATGCTTACCATTCGACTGTTCGGATGCCTGAATCATTACGGCATTTGATGAGCGATCCTGCAGCCGGCGTTGGGTATCCTGCTGGAGCTGGATGTATGCTTCAGACATGTTAGCAGAACTGATTGCTGAAAACGCAATTAATTTACGCGTTAGATTTTTATTTATTAAAGAAACGATATATTATTAAGTTAATTTACTTTACTGCGAATACCTTATACAGGGAAAATGTCGATGTATTTTAAACACCTGAGAAATTTCTATTACAGATATAAATCACGTGTATTTCTCAACACAATCATGGAAAATATCTCTTTAACATGACGGAAACAGGCTGAAAGTTTTTACTAAATAAATGCGAGAGAGGAATGAAACATTCACAGTGAATGTTCGACCAATGCATGCAAGCATGAAGTCTTCGGATCGATTACCGTCGGTTACCCCGGAAGAAATTTTTATACAGCTCATTTTTTATTCGATTCGCAGGGTTTTCAAGTAATTGTATTTCTCTAGAAAGGAATATAATTCACCCGGTGAAAACACGTATTTAAATATCCGGAATAATAATTACTCAACAATGTGAATACTTAACTAAACTGATCACATTTTTTTTGAGAATTCGCGCAGTTAGCTATTAAATGCAGAATAAGCTTGCCTAAAATGAATACTTAACTATTCACATTTCAGAAAATTCACTTGTCTAGCTATTAACTTTTTAGAATGCTCAGCTATTCGCATATAAATGCCATGCATTAAAAACAAGAACGCGAATATAAGTTAAATGTAGAGAGAAATAATTTAACTTTTAAAAGTAAATGAAGTGTTTTGTTACAACTTACCAGACATGATGTTCGTTGAACTTTCACTTTGAATGAGAAAAGTTTGCAGAGACCTTAACTCGTTGATTTCAGCGGAGAAACTGTGAAAATCATTGGAGAAGATGCTGCTTTTATATAATTCCCCCACTAAAGCTGAAGTGGTGAGAGATTGTAGAGCACTTAGGAAAACAATTACTGGCATTGTTCGCTAATGAGGTGAAAGCGTCTAAAGATGTCAGCTAATAGAGGTCACCGTTACCATCAGACAGAAGTAGGTTACGGGTTTTTTCATTACATGCCGGGCTCTTGTTCGCTAATGGAGTGAAAGCGTCTAACGGGTCAGCTAATGTGTGTCACCGTTACCTCCAGACGGAAGTATGTCGTTGATCGCTAATGTATGTAAACAGATCCGGAATGTAAACTTAAAAGCCTATTAATGTGTTGAAAGCGTCTAACATGTTCAGCTAATGGACAAGCGATTTCCCCAGATACAAGAAGGCTGCAGTGTTTCATTACATGACAGACTGTTCCCGTGAGCAGACTACTTATACTCAAGCTCCAGTCAACAATTCATTAATCAAAAAACTTAATTGCTCGAGGATGCAATCTGCAGACCTTAGTAATCATAAAAAAATGTTTGACGAACATTACCTAATTAATTTGCCGAGGGGCGGCAGGACTCGAGAAAACAATTCCATCAAGTCATGACGCCACAGTAGAACGCATGGGGGAGGGGGGAGGACCTGCCGGCACAGACACTGTCGGCATTAGATCAGCGCACAAAGGGAAGGGGGCGTGGCTAGCGGCACGCGACCGGGCGGCAAATAGTAGCGCACAAAGGGAGGGGGCGGGGCTAGCGGCATAGATCAAAGAACCTTATCAGATGGCGGCAAATCCTTTGCGCTGGAGTCGCCATTTATTTTCTACTCCGATATTATAATCATGCACGCCATAGTGTCTAGTAACAACATTAGAGTTATGTATAAGTCATATGACACGATAAACATATAGTAAGATGATTGTGAGAATTTCATTTTTACTTTCTCCACTACGTGTAGTGAGTAGGGAAAGTATTGCATTCCACAAAAAAAATTGATAACGAGATTTCACCAGAAATACATGTTTCGAGGTGCCCTGAATCCCAAAAAAATGCATTTGTAGAAAAATGTCCGTGTGTGTGTGTCTGTGTGGATGTGTGTTTGTCGGATAACTACCAAACTTCGTATTTAGGTTCAGTATCTTTCAAAGATGCGACACGAAAATTTTCAAGAAAATCCTCCCAGCCCAGACTGCCCAGACACGGAACATTTTTCGAAAATTTTGATTTTTTTCAAAAATGGCTCTAACAATTTTGATTAAAATTTCATATGTTAAAGATATTTTCATGACGAAAATCTAATGTATATCTTGAATTTTCTGGGAATGTATCCAAAAGTCCTCTTCACTGTGAATGGCTTTTGCATTACTGGTAAACCGTAAGAAGAGATAGATAAAATTGTTGTACATAAAAAATGTAGATCTGGTTAAACATACAATTTATGTCATATACATTTGTTTTGTCGAGTGAACCATTTCCGAAATATTCCTTGTTATTTGTTTGAATTTTCCAATACTTATACTTTTTCTCAAATGGGAATTAGTTAATCCTTTTTTTTCTTTTTTTTTATGCCTTGCACATGCAAAGAGAATGGAATGCTCCACATAGCAACCAGCTCTTAAAAGATTTAACTATCGCTTAAAGCCTACCATATTCCCTTACACCTACAAGAAAATTAGCAATAAAATTAACATCTCAATATCTCAATTAACATGACATAGATGGAAAATAAGCGTTTATAAAAATAGTTTGTGCAAGAGTAGAGAAAATCATGCGAGTGCAACACATCAGATTATTTTAAACAGCTCCCTGCATGGATGTCCAGGGCTTACATGTGACATAATTCCAAACATTTATTTTGTAGGACTAATACTCTATTAATATGTACATTAGCTGCACCCTCCAAAAGTTCAATACCATAAAATAAATGTGGGTATATTATACCACAGTAAACAACTTTAATATTTCAACTTTTAAATCTGGAAAAATAATGCAGTAGACAGACACCCTTCTTACTTTGTTGCATATCTGATCGATGTGATTACTCCATCTGAAATGTTTGTCAAAAAGTATTTCCAGAAATGAAGTATGGTCACTTTTCTGGATAGGTTCACTACAAACTTTAGCAGCAAGTAAATTTTCACTTTGTCTATGGGAGACTGCAAGGTTTACTATTTTAATTTTATTTACATTGTAATTTGTAGCCCAATTTATTTATGTTGAAGTAGTTAAGTAGTTGAGCTGAAGAAGTGGTTATTTTATCACGTAGTCCCTGAGTGGATAAATCCCAGCGTATTACAATTGTATCATCTGCATATGACACTAACTTCGATTTTGAAATATTAGGAATGTCACTTGTGTATATGTATAAATAGCATAGGTGCCAGTACCGAATCTTGCGGAACCCCATATTGGAGTAATTCCTCTCTAGATTTATAAATTTCCTTGTAATTTTGTTATAAAATGGAATTACAGTCCTTTGCACTGGATTGCTTAGGTAGGATGAAATTAACTTTTCACCCACCCCCTTATTCCACAGTAGTTCAGTTTACTGAGCACACTTGTGATCTACACAATCAAATGCCTTAGTTATGTCCAAAAAATGCCAACTGTCTTATTATTCTCAAGTTGACTACCCTATCTCAAGGAACTCAGTGGTTGCTGTCATGGTTGAATAATCTTTACGAATACCCCGTTGCGTATGTCTAATTATATTATTCGCTAATAGGAACTTATCTATTCTGGCAAGTATAGTTTTCTCTGAGGGCTTAGCTAGCGTTGATGTTAGCGTGATTGGTCTATCATTTTTCACTTGCATTCTATCTCCTTTTTTATAAGCGGGCGTGCAATACTAGCTTTTAAGCAAAAGAGAAATTCGCCATTTTCCAGAGAATGATTTATCAGGTGTACCAAAGGCTTAATCAACTCGTGTTTGCATTATTTCAAACATTTGGGTGTTATGTCTGTCATCCCAATCACTGGACTGTTTATTATCAAAGCTATTAATACTATCCAATATTTTCCTGTCATCAGTAGAATGTATATACATAGTGTTGTTTATATACGATAAGCTACTCTCAGGCATATTTTTATTTATATTTCCAGCTACCAAAAGTGGAGCATTTAGAAATTATTCATTACAAATATTACATATGTCAACTGTAGTTGTCTCTACTCTACTCTGATTATTTATTATAATGTTTACATATATTGTTTTTAGCTTCATTTACAATATTCCAATCTCTCTTTGTTGTGTTGCTGCAATTTTACAATTTTTGTTTATAATGCACTGTTCTAATATCTACCAAATATTTTGGAAGTCCTTTTTTTTTAGGCTTTTGTATTTATTTTATAGTGAACCCATCTGGTTGATTTATAAAATTCATATGCATTCTTCATGCTGTTTCTTAGGTACATTCCCTCATACTTAATCTTATTAGATTTACCGACCGTTTTTCTTTTCATAACATTTGGACATGCAACATTAAAATGACTATAAAATATTATAAAATGTTCCCCATTTTTGGTTCACACCTTCAATTTAAGTTCACACCTACATTTCTTCCCATGTTTCCTGTTCTAATGCTTGTTTAAGGTGAACAATATTTGTATCAGTCATACTTTTATATACACTATTTTGACATTATCTTCAGGAACATTATTTACTCGTATCATTTGTGCATAATGGTCTTATTGTAAATCATTTATTATACTTACCCAGACGTCACGAATTTCGCAATTTGTAGCTATACTAGAGTCAATTTGTGTTGCAGAATTTGCCGTTACCCTCGTGGGCACTAGAATCCTATCTCTATATTATATTATTGAAAATGTCTCTGAGTTTCTTATACCCAGCATTACAGTCATCCCTGTTTATGTTTAATTCACCAGCTATTACAATTTGGGGGTTATTTTTACAACTTATGCAAGTTGTTTTCCAGCTGCTGAAGAAAAGGAGTTACAGATTCCGAGGGGGGACGATAGACACCCAATATAACTACAGGGCTATTATTTGTATTAATTTTGATTGCTCTGGTTTCAGTCATCTTTTCTATACTTAACGTGTTTATCAGCTCTATGCTATTTACATCAACTGATGAATGCACATATATGGCCAAACTACCCCCTTTAGACTTAGTTCTACAATAGCTACTTACCAATTATTAACCTTAAACATATCTATTTGATCAACTTTAGTCCATGTTGAGATATAACAACAACTTCCGCACCAACTTCTTCCAAAAACTGCTAAAAATTCCACTTTATTTGTGAGATATTGAATATTTTGATGCAGGATAGTAATGTTATTTGCATGAACTCTGTTAAATATCCCATTAAACCATAACACATTACTCAAGTTGCACATTTCACTAGTGGTCGGCTGATGTAATTTGTCACTACCGCTCTCTACAGCTTGTCGTTTTTTGCTTCAAAGACTTTATTATTCCATTTAACAACTTGCCAAATTTCCCAGCACCACTTCTATTCAAGTGAAGCTCATTTCTCCTTAAGTCATAGTCACTTACCCATGCATTGCCTTCAACATATACGCAGTCATTTTCTATACATACTACCTCAAGCATGCAATTCACAGAATTTATGTAGCATACTCATCCCTGCGACGTACAATCCCACTCACATATATCTTGGCTCGCAGAAATTGGTCCTTTCCAATTTTCTCTAACTGAGACATTTCTTACCTAATGTCTCAAGTTTTCGCAGAACACAAATCATTTGTACCCACATGGAAAATGATGTCTGGGTCATCTATATTTCCCTGCAGTTTTTGCTCTTCCACATACTGTATTCTTATTCCTGGATAGTAATACACTTGCTTACCTATATGATGCACCAACGATCTCCTATTATTATTGCCGACTTCTTCTCGTAAAGTTGCTCTGACAGAGTTTTCTCTATCACTAAATTGTCTTCTTGTTCTCCCTCTGATGAATTCTTCGTATGATTGCTCATTGTAGAGATTATGTTATGTTCAGGGGTTTCCAGCAATTGGAAACTATTTCGAACAGGTGTTTCGTAGCTCTGCTGTTTCACTGGAATTTCCCGTTGCCTGTCTGATTCCAAAGATGCTTAGCCTTTGTTCTGACTGGAATCCACTGTGTTTCTCCATCGCTGACCAATTGTTTATATTCATCTTCCTGTTTTTTGTTGAGCTTCCTCTCAACATATGAGCCCACATATTTCTTTATTTGCTGAATCCAGGACCTTCCTTAGTATCATTTTTTTTACTGCCCCAAGATTCTGCCCTGCCTTTATTTACACAATTGAATGCACTTCTAACAAACCTTTCCTAATGTAACTGCATCTATAAAGATATTTCTTGTCCGAGTCTAACCCAAAAACCTCCAGTCGTCTGTCTCACTATGCTCATTCGGCGACATAATATAATGCAAGAGAGATACAAACTGACGTGCTGTTAAAATTCCTACATTGGGCTAAACAAATATTTGGAAATGTATAATAATTTTGTTTCACTAGACTGCATCATCTACAAGGCATTTTATAGTAATATCAGTGAAAATCATTTTGTTTCCCTCATTCATGAACACAAAACTAGACCAGTTAAATTAGTTTGGATAACAAAATTAAAATTGAGACCTCGAAAGAAAATTGTATTATCTGTTAATGGTATGATAAAGGAAGATAGCCATCCTAACATGTTTACAATGTAAGAGATAAGCTTAATTCAATGTTTTAAAATTTTAACACTAAAATAATGTTTATTACATTTAACAACAAAATCTTCTCAAAGAAAATTAGATAAACTGTACCAGATTGAGTCAGCCATTCATCTTGGCTCTGTTGTATATACCTAGGTAAATGTTGGGAACTGAAGAATTGGCAGAGGCACGAAATCGATTCCCTTATCTCTACTTTTCATCCTTTTGGGTGGGTGGCATTTACATCCTTCAACCGGTCAGGTTATAATATCGGACGATGAATTGAAGCAAGAAGTGAACGTGAAACTCAGCCAGATGGTTAAGATCGCCAGGATTCGAAACTATTATCTATTCCAAACCAGAGTGCCTTTCACTGAAAACAAACTCTTTGTATTATCCGCGCGAAAGTAGTTCGCAATCCCCGCCCATAATGTCTGCTTGTTCCCCTCCCGCGTGCTTGTTGAACACTATTTAATCTATAAAAAGGCGCCCTGCGTGAGAATCATGGTTCAAAATGCAACCTGAGGTAACAATCGATTTTATAAGTATGCGGCAATGAACACTTACGTTAATCACAATCCTCGGGCAAAAGTGCAACACCCAAATCCGAATTCTCCGAAGGTAACTCAGCTGACATCGGAATCAGAACTACTCTCCAAAATAATGACAAGCTTATCCACAATTCCACAGCACTGTCGCACTTAAAACTTTATCCTCTTCTATGTTGTATTATGTCTGTTTGTATTCCGAGTTGAATTATGAAGTATTGTTTGTTTTTAGCCACTTTTTAACAGTTTCCCTTCTGTGTTTGACCAGATTATTCGCACTACACGCACCTTCCTCTGCCATATGAGCTCAAATACCAACTGACTAAATCACAAGATTTGATCTGAGCTGAGCATATGTGTGTTAGCGCAGAGGTCGTATTATGAACGACTGTTCGCTTATCATATATCCTGTATTACGCAAAGTGTTTATTCGGTACTCAGATAGCACCTCTGGGAATTCATTGCTGCATTTCTTGTATATGTAAGAGATTGGCATTCGTGTATACGGTTGGTATTAACAAGCAAGATACTCTCGGCGTTAGCGCAACAGCAGGCGAAAGTCATATTTTGTAATCTCTTAACATCTAGTATATATCCATTACATTTAACGACGCGTTCTTATGATAACAGCAATAAAATGTGCAGTTCTATACCTTTCCTGCTCGAATATTTCATAATACAATACATGTATTAAGGAACTACTTACGTTGGCGTAAGAGTATATTCTTGGGTTCGTAATAAGCCGAAGCACGTGCTTCTGTTTACATCAGAGGGAACTCTGGTTTGGAATAGACTTTTTTTTTTTATAGGGCAGCAGCATGAGAGGCAAGAAAGGTTATTCCTATACCACCACGGTGACTTAAATTAAAGTGCTGTTGCATTTTAAATCACCTAACAGTGGCAATAACATGCTTCTTTCTTTAAGGAAGTAAGAGACAAAAGAACTTTAATTTACCTTTGCTTCTCCCTTTTCTTTTTCTCCTTGCGGTTTACTTTCTCTACTAAATACACACCTATGATAAGTAAAATAATTGAATTCTACATAAAAATTTGTTATCAAGATTTCAGCGGAAATACTTGTTTTGGGCTCCCCTGATCCCCCCCCCACAAAGAAAAAAAACAGGTTTAGAAAAATGTCCGTGTTTGCGCGCGCGAGAGTGTTTGTATGTGTGTGTCTGTGTTTTGTGAATAGAATTACTCGAAAACGAAATGTCAGATAAAATACTAAACTTTATATACAAAACTTTAAATCAATGACTACAACATTTCCTAAAGAGGCCTATTAGTATACTTACCTTATGACCATTACTCTGGGATTATTTCCAGGAGAGTTCACTGCAATTATCGAATTTACAGTTGGCACCGAATCACACAACACAAATACAAGTAGTAAAGCTGGGAAGTTCTTGCCTGAAGCATTGCAGCATCTGATATTAAAGTGTTGAACATATAGGCAAGAGGAAGGCCGTTTTCGAAGAAACAAAATAAAACATGAAATAACTACGTTTGCAGTCAGAAGCCTTTTCAACTTTGTGTATGTTTGCAAGAAAACAGTAAGGAAAAAATCTGATGTATTGCATTCACATGACTTTCTCTAAACTATTATTGCAAATGCTCATTGTTCTATCTACTTCATATTAATCGAGATAAACATTTGCAGAAATGGGGTTATTGCATAATTCCTTGTAGGTACAAGGGGATTAGGTGAGTACAGCAGGCTTAAGCGATAGTCAAATATTTTAAGAGCGGGTCGCTATGTGATGGCTTTGAAATTCCATTCTCTTTGTATGACCGCAAGAAAGAAAAAAAAGACGAATAGCGATTTTCCTCTTGGTAAAATTATAAATATTAAAATTCAACAAAGTATATCTCCGAAATTGTTAACTCATAATAAATTTTACTTGACATAAATTGTGTGCTTTAACGATGTGTTAATCTTTTTGTGTAGTAAGATTTTGTCTTTCTCTTAACGTTTAGCAATTATACAAAACTCATTCTGAATGAAGAGAACTTCATAGGTTATTTCCAGAAAATTCAACATATATATTTTATTTTTCATGAAAATATCTTAAAAATATGTTATTTTAATCAAAATCGTTAGAGCCGTTTTTGATAATATCAAAATTTTCGAAACATTTTCCATGTAAATAGTAATTTGGGATGAGGGGATTTTCTTAAAAATCTTTGTGTCGTAATCTTGGAAGATAATGAACTTTCATACCAAGTTTGGCACTTAACCGACTTTTTGTTTTTGAGTTATGCTGTTCACAGACACACACAACCAAACGCAGACCTTTGTCTAAAAATACTTTTTGGGTTTAGTGGGCCACAAAACATGTATTTTCAATGAAATCTCGGTATCTAATTTTAGTTGGAATACAGTACTTTCTCTACTTATTGTTAAGTACCTAGTAGAATAAGTCATTTTTATTTTATTCAGCGAGCTTCAAATTATTTCCGGTGACATCTTTATATCTAAGTTTTGGGTGGAATGCTATACCTTCTTTACCTACTAGTACACAAACTGTTTTGGTTTATTACTTTCTCTACTACGTATAGTAAGTAGGGGAAGTATTGTATTCCACCCAAAAATTCGATACCGAGATTTCACCGGAAATATATGTTTTGAGACCCCCTGAATCCAAAATAAAGCATTTTTGGAAACATGTCCGTGTATGTGTGTGTCTGTGAACAGCATAACTCAGAAACGAACAGTCGGATAAAACTAAACTTGGTATTTAGGTTCAGTATCTTCCAGAGATGCGACACGAAGGTTTTCAAGAAAATCCCCCCACCCCAGATTACCCTTTACATGGAACATTTTTCGAAAATTTTAATTTTCTCAAAAATGACTGTAACGATTTTAATTAAAATATCATATGTTTAAGATATTTTCATGACAAATAAAATGTACATCTTGAATTTTCTGGGAATGTCTCCAGAAGTATTCTTCATTGTGAACGACTTTTGCATAAGAGATAGACAAAATTTTACTACACAAAAAATGTAGATCGCGTTAAAATACACAATTTATGTCATATACATTTGTGTTCTTGATTGAACCATTTTCGAGATATTGCTTGTTATTCCCTTAAATTTTTCAATACTTATTTTCTCAAATGGGAATTCGTTATTCATTTTTTTGTCTTGGATATGCAAAGAGTATTAATCTGTGGCAAAGGGAATGGTGCTGCACCTAGCAACCAGCTATTAAGAGATATGTATGTGCTTAAAGGCTACTGTATTTCTATGTTGTCCTTGTAAATATATGTTCCCCTTACATCTACAAGAAACTTAGCAATAAGATAGAGTCTGCAAATGTTTATCTCGATTAACATGATGTAGATGGAGAATAAGCGTTTGTAAAAATAGTTTGTACAAGAGTAGAGAAAGTCATGTAAGTGTAACACATCAGATTGTTTTTATTCTTTCACTGCAAAATAAGAATTGCGTATTTAATGTGCTCTTTCAGCAGTCAAATGTTTACGATTAAAGTTTTTGTATCATCATTATTTTTCTTTTAAGCAGTTAAAAACTAATTAAACAATTCTCTGATAAAAAGTTTAAAAAATACGTGGTAGAGAAATAATGAGGCCTTCATCTAATTTACTCCCATTTCGCGTAAAAGAGCGGTAGTACTAAATTCACTTTGTTAGCACAGATGACAGTAACAGAGCCTTTATTCATAAATTTATGATTGGTCACTTAAAGGTCAAATTGCGCAAAACATATATAAGTCTAATTTGTAGATGGCTTCAATGTTCTGTCTTACTCTTTTTGTGCAAGTGTATATCCAAGGTTGAGTAGATAGTCACACCTATTCTGGTTGAAGTTTTTGTTAAAGCCATTAACCAGTTGCAGCGTGCTTTTTGGTGTTTTGCAACATCGTAAAAACAACAAGGACATATTGTTGAGAGGAAGAAAAATATGGTTAACGATACCAACAGTCAAGACCGCTATCAATGCTTGTTAGCACTATCAATGCTACCACTACTACAGGCTGAAAAGGATGCACTTTTACTGCTTCTTGATCTTAAAGAGCAACGGTAACAATGTTGTTGACCAGAGAGGTGCAAAATAGTCCT
This sequence comes from Deroplatys truncata, assembly GCA_030765065.1. Taxonomy (NCBI): domain Eukaryota; kingdom Metazoa; phylum Arthropoda; class Insecta; order Mantodea; family Mantidae; genus Deroplatys; species Deroplatys truncata. The sequence goes on from CM060976.1 coordinate 33,272,388, forward strand.
GTATATTAGTGGCTCGGAGTGGCGATTTTTAGCGTTTTAAAATAACAAATTAAGAATTTTGATGCATGCATTTAGCATTGTGTAGCGTTTACGTATTTTACATTTGCAGTTTAGCATTTTATAGCGTTTTGAAGAAAATATAATTTGAGTTAATTCTGATAATCAGGTAAATGGATGTTGAAGTAACATTAATGTGAAATTAAAATAATGTGTAATGCAATACAAGTGCATAAACTAAATTGTAAAATTACTTTAAATCAATGTGGATCAAAGCAACACAGAGGACAGTAGACCAAATTGATATAGGCTAAAACATAACACAGAAAAAAATCTGATGTGTTACACTCACATGACTTTCTCTACTCTTGTACAATCTAATTTTACAAACGCTTATTCTCCATATGGTTCATGTTAATCGAGATATCGAGATGTCAATCTTATTGGTAATTTTCTTGTAGATGCAAGGGAAATATGGTAGCTTTTAAGCGATAGTCAAATATTTTAACGCTGGTTGCTATGTGGCGCATTCCATTCTCTTTGCATGTCCAGAACATAAAAAAAATGAATAACGAATTTGAGAAAAAGTATAAGTATTGTAAAATTTAAGGAAATAACAAGCAATATCTCGAAAACGGTTCACTCAACAAAAGAAATGTATATGACATAAGTTGTGTATTTTAACGCGATCTACATTTTTTGTGTAGTAAAATTTTGTCTATCTCTTATGGTTTACCAGTTATGCAAAAGTCGTTCACAATGAAGAATACTTTTGGAGACATTCCCAGGAAATTCAAGATATACATTTTATTTGTCATAAAAATATCTTAAACATATGATATTTTAATCAAAATCGTTAGAGCCATTTTTGAGAAAATTAAAATTTTCGAAAAATCTTCCATGTAAAGGGTAGTCTGGGGTGGGGGGATTTTCTTGAAAACCTTCGTATCGCATCTCTGGAAGATACTGAACCTAAATACCAAGTTTGGTGCTTATCCGATTGTTCGTTTTTGAGTTATGCTGTTCACACACACACAGACACACACACAGACACACACACAGACACACACACACACAGACACACAGACACACACACGGACATGTTTCTAAAAAGCTTTTTTTGGATTCAGGAGGTCTCAAAACGTGTATTTCCGGTGAAATCTCGGTATCGAATTTTTGGGTGGAATGCAATACTTTCCCTACTTACTATACGTAGTAGAGAAAGTAAAAAATGAATAACGAATTTGAGAAAAAGTATAAGTATTGTAAAATTTAAGGAAATAACAAGCAATATCTCGAAAACGGTTCACTCAACAAAAGAAATGTATATGACATAAGTTGTGTATTTTAACGCGATCTACATTTTTTGTGTAGTAAAATTTTGTCTATCTCTTATGGTTTACCAGTTATGCAAAAGTCGGTCAGAATGAAGAACACTTTTAGAGACATTCCCAGAAAATTCGAGATATACATTTCATTTCTTACGAAAATACCTTAAACATATGATATTTTAATCAAAATCGTTAGAGCCATTTTTGAGAAAATTAAAATTTTCGAAAAATCTTCCATGTAAAGGGTAGTCTGGGGTGGGGGGATTTTCTTGAAAACCTTCGTGTCGCATCTCTGGAAGATACTGAACCTAAATACCAAGTTTGGTGCTTATCCGACTGTTCGTTTTTGAGTTATGCTGTTCACAGACACACACAGACACACACACACAGACACACACACACACACACAGACACACACACAGACACACACACGGACATGTTTCCAAAAATGCTTTTTTTGGATTCAGGAGGTCTCAAAACATGTATTTCCGGTGAAATCTCGGTATTGAATTTTTGGGTGAAATGCAATACTTCCCCTACTTACTATACGTAGTAGAGAAAGTAAAAAGTATACCGATGCAAAACCAGAACAATAAAACCAAAATGCACAAAATTAACTTAACTTGTGCAAGTTCATGAATCAGTAACACTGTTGAATGAAATCAATCAGCGTACCTCAACATTTTGTTCTATCATCCATGTTCTTCTGTCACAATTCGACTGTATTTACTGAAATATCTTGCAGTATCTGAGCTAATGGTAGAACGCTGTATACATTGCAGAATTTCTTAGGCAAACTCTGGGTATTTGAGCTTAACAGCCAACACCATTTTGCAATCTACGTCTTTATTTTTGTGCATAATTTTACAAATGAGGAATAAAAATATTCATATCCCTAACAAAACCATTAATTTTAAAAACCCGAAAAAAATGGCACCTTTCTTCTACTTTCACTTAAATTGTTCAAATCTATTGACCTATTCGGCCGACAGCGACAGGATTAAAAAAGCTTACCAACTTCTTGAAGAAACAGTTGTCGCATTTTCTTCCATGCGACTGTTCAACTTATTCTTAAGCAAACACTTCATATGTCTTTCGTTTTGCTTTTTATAATTTCATTTGAAAAGAGTCCGTTAATTGCAAGAGATTTCGCATTTATATTGCATTTAGTATAATTTTCGCATGTTCAGCCAACTTGGTACTTCATCGCATTATCAAAATACATTAAAAAGTAGTTTACAGGTCTGAAAAATTAAAACACAAGAGTAATGCTATTTATGTATCA